>VYXB01000249.1:705566-722057 GCA_013397135.1 Pachyramphus minor
AAACTCCCCCCTTGCCTCAGCTCTTCTCTTGCTAGAACTGACCTTGGAGGAAGCTCGGTTATCTCAAGTCCTCTTTGCTCTCTGCCGGGCTGGAATTCTTTCTGCAGCTAAGTTCCCGGTGGGCAGCTTCTGTCTGGAGTTTGTTTCTCCACTGTTACACGTCCTGGCTGGAGAGACTTCAATGCCATGCCTGCCCCCGGCCCAAGGCCAGGGGGAGAAGGGCCTGGCCCCCTCAGGGGCCAGCTGCCTCCCTCTTACTCCATGGCTTCTTAATTTCTTCTGTGCAACTCCCCTTCTCTTCTGTTTTCTTAAATATGTCATTAGCAGAGGCATTACTAAAACTTTTTATTGGCTTTTTCTCTGGAAATCAACCTGGGCCTGACCATTTCAGCCCAGGGGGGCTTGGTAACCCACGACAGGCTGTGTAGTTAAAACAGTATGAAAATCTTTGTAAGTGATTTCTCAATCACTACCGACCTACACAATCCTGTGGTTAATTTGTTATTGGTGCCAAAAATTAGTTTAAAGCTGGCTCTGTGGGCTCTGCGTTCACCAAGAGCTTGCCACTAGTGCCCTACTAGTGAAAAAAGTGCTTGCCTACAGAACTAATTTCTTTGTGTTCCCTACCAGTTTGTTGCATTATGCCACCAAGGAACGCTGGACGAAAGCGCAGGTCAATATTCCAGATGTGCTGGTACCGGCAGAGAACCTGCATCATAAAAGAGTAGTGATGGATTAACAGTCAGAGGTGTCTATAGAGCTGTGTGTAGGTAAGGCAGTAAATAGACACTGCAGATAAATCCTTTTCTATTGTATCAGTGATAGCCCTAAAGCCTCTTCTGGATGCTGGCAGAGAACAGATCTCAGAAAAACTGAGAGGATCACATTGATATCATGACTGTAAAAGTCTAAGCAAGAATAAATAAGGGAAAGATCAAGCTCATGAGTGGATGCTGGCACCTGTTAAACATCAAAACTGTCTCTGAAGCAAAATGTTCAGCAGTAACTCCCGCATGGGCACAGGCCATGCTGCCCGTCGGATGGGACACGTTTCATTGGCGTCCCTGGATGTCAACATGCGAGAAAGAAAACCAGACACCCCTCACAGGTGCAAGAAGAACTAACTGCGAGGCGGCCTGCAGCCGGGCGGACGAGCTGCCCTTGAGCGGCCCTTCGGAAAGGGAGGCGGGGACGGGAGCGACTTCCCGGGATCGGCCGAGCACCAGCGGCCGCAGAGATCCGAAGCGCCCTGGGCAGGGCCTCCCTCCTTCTGCCGCCCCCTCACCTCAAACCCCAGCCAGGAGTAAGGGGAGATCACATCGTAAAACAGCTCCACGACCGTCCGACCCATCCTGGCCCCGTCCCGTCCGCCGCTCCCGAGCGCGCTCCCGCAGCAGCAGCAGCGAGCGGGGCGGACCTTCCGCAGTCGCTGCCCGCCCGCCCCTCAGGCTCCGCCCCGTCCCTCCCAGAGCCGCTACCCGGCCTGGTGCCTTTGCTGTCTCTCCTGAGAATCCCGGCCCGGGAGGAAGAGGAGGGGCGGGAGCGGGAGACACGGCTTCTCGGGGGGCGGGGAGGGAGCCCGTACCTTTCTGCATGGCGAGGCCGGGGGACAGGAGGCTCCCGAGGGGGGAACCCGGGACCTAGCGGAGCAGTGCAGCATGTTTTCCCGGCAGCACGGCGTCCCTGCCATATCAGCAAACGATTTACGTGCAGCTGGCCCTTTTGTTCCCCTACCCTCACCTTTCCCATACTTGTTCCTCCTCCGTTCACCTAAACCCTTCCCTTTTCCCACCTTTGTTCCCTCCCCTAAGTATCCCACAAGAAGTTCTGTGCAATGCCCAAACGCTGCCCCCTGCATCCTGTCACATGTCACAGTCCCCTGAGCACCGAGTCTTTTTAGTCTTAAACGGGGTCTGGAACATGCGCGTCGTGATTCATCTGGCTATAATCTTAATTTTCAACAAAGCAGCTTTCTGAACTAACAGTAGCTTTAACTCAAGGATGAAAACCACAAACTACCGACAGTAGTTTGTGACCTGTCACTGAAATATTTTCTTAACACGCAAGTACAAGGCAGTGAAACAATCGTTAAGAAAGGATTTGGGAGAGAGCTGGGAAACACCAGTGTGAAGTCTTTACCAGACATATTGGTAGACATAGTGGGAAAAAGGAATTAATCAAGGACTGAATTTAAAAAAAAAATAAAATATTATTTGGAAAAATTAGTTGGGCCTTTCCAAAGGAAAATCCTGCCTTGCATTTTTCTCAAGGGGTCAAAACCACTGCAGATTATTAATTTAATGGATGCTATAAGTCACTGCCTCAGACATCCTCTGAGGTCTGGAGTTTTCTTTTTGCAGGCCAGTGGAGCCTATGGATGTGACTGCTGCTTTCCCATGTGCCAGTTCAGCCAGTAGAGATCCTGAGTGTGTATTCCAGAGAGATTCATAGGTACATACATACACACAGGACACTAACACAGACAGCTACACAGACTGCAACAAGCAGTGCTGCCTGTAACTCTACTCACAAACAACAATTTCCTTTTGTACCTGATTTTTTCAAAAACTTTAAGGATGGATTTGTAATGACCTTAGTGTTAGCCTCATTCTCTTGGTTTTCATCCTGCTCTTTAGCCTCAATGAATTATTGTTTCTGATTTAATAACTTGAAATGATCTGTTACTTATACATAATTTTGTGTGCATCTGTTTTCATCCCCTAAAATAAGAATTTTGCCTGATAGATCCCACAGTTAAATCACTTTTCATCTTTTAAAAATCTTGTGTTCTGTTAATATGCTTTCAGTACAATTACTCCAGTTATTCTAAAAATGGCCTTATGCGGGTCCCATTTAGGTGCAGCCATAATGCTCTAGGAGTTTGACTACAAATTTTAGCACTGTGAACACATTCCCAATATCAGTCCACTCATCCCAGTGATTATATAACCCAGTCACCTGGGGAATAATCAGTTTAACTGGATCATGTCAATGACATCAGTTGTTGCCATCTCTGAGGCTCCAGGGATTCCTTCTTCCTGGTCACTGCCTGGTGCCACCAGAGGAGAAGTTCTGTCCTGTGTAGACAGTTCTGACAGGGATACAATGTCTGCTTCACCTTTTTCTTGCATAGAATTGGTTGCCCCTGTCAGTTTCTGCTGCCTTTTCCCGTTCCTTGCAAACACTCTCTATTGCTATTTTCCCAGTTTTTCTGTTAGTGAGTAAGGAAAAGTAAATAGCATGATGTGGTTAAATCACATGGATGTATGCATTTCTCTCCTTCCATGTCTCACAGCATGCCTGTTAGGCCTTGTTGATGCTGTTGCAGAAGCCATCAGCAAGAACTCCTTTTCAAGGACTTGGATGAAACAGAATTTTGATTATTTTCCTGCAGTTCATTCTCCATTCATAATAATCCCCAGAAAGGTGTCCCATGTATCTGGGAGGAAAAGCATAAATTTGAGAAGAGATCTTTGAACAGTTTCTAACAAGAAAATGTCATAATTTAACAGATTGACTCAGTAGAAAAATAATTGCAACTACAATAGAAATAAAAGCAAAAAGTGTTCAGGCAGTCTTGGCAACAAGAGATTAAAAGGGAAATTTGAAAGATTTTATTAAAAGTCATTGTTTTTTATCTTCTAAGTATATAATCACTTCTCTACAAATAAACCAATCTTATGTACACTAATTCTAAATGTAGGTTGTTCTGGTTCTGCTAGTGGTGGATTAGCATTTTATGAACAGAGATGTATTTCCAAAAGTGGTCAGTACAGCTCAGCAGTCTCTATCAGCATCTTAACTCTTCAACGTCATCGTAGCCTGTACCTTCAAAAGTAGGGGATGAGGGTCTCTCAGGCTCAGGGGTCCTGTTTCGGGACATACTAGGACTCCAGTCTGAAAACATGAAGGGAAGAACATTGAGATAGATAAATGCACACTCTGCATTACCTTTATATGGTTGCACAGCTGTCATTAGTATCCTCTAGAAATCAGAACCTTAGATATGAGTGACTGTAAAAGACCTGAGAAATGCTTGTGTCATTCTGCCTTCTGATAGCATGTGTACGCATTCAAAGATCAAACTTGCTGTTTCCAGAAAACAGGTTACTGATCTGACTTTATAAACCTCTAATAAAGGCAGTTCTTCCTGATAGTGGTCAGATGAAACCTAGCTAATCCCCTGAGGTACCTTCCACCTTGATTATGGTTGAGTTCAATACAGTAATTATAGATTATGAAAACTGACAGCATTGCTCTTCTAGCCTCACCTGTCTGTGAATCCTTGTTTCTGTCACTTTCTCCATGGTTCCCAATGATTTTCTGTTCATTCTGCCCATAAAGAGAAGCATCTTTAGGCCCAGGAGCTTCTGTCGCATCATCATAACCATTTTCCAGGGTGTTTTCAGGCAGTGGAGAGATGTCTGGAATAGTACAGGTATTAGTTATGAGAGGGAGAGTTCTTCCACTACTGAGAACAGTAGCTGATTATCCAGCAATACAGGGCTTTAATACTGACATGTCTGTACTTAACTGGAATCCACCCTCAGAGAATGTTAGTTTTCACAGTGTTGTGGCATATACATATACTTACAAATAATACGTGTATAAACACAAAAATAGATCAAAGCATTCTTGTTTTACTTTTTGTGTAGCAATCAATACTCATATTAAAAGCTACCCTGATCTGGGGTCTCTTTCTTTGTACTATCCCCATCTTTTATTACCTTGAGTTGCTCCAGAACCATTTTCTTCATCATTGTCCCCTCTATAAAACTGTACCTTTGTTTTTGAACTCTCTGAATAAGAATCTAGGCAAATGAGAAAGAATATGGTATCAGATTAAACTCTCCTTAACTGCTAAGACTGCATCATGAGAAAAAGAGCAGGCTAGAGTAATACCACCCGAGTTCAACAGATTCTTTGACAGTCAGCATTACTCCTGCAAGGCTTACAGTGGAATAACCAAGAATCCCTCAGGGGCCCCATAACAGCTCACATGTCTGATGGGGGAGACAAGCCACAAAGGGAGAAAAGCAAGCCACAGGAGGAAGCCTACAGGGGCACAGTTGCTGGCAGAGAGATGCAAATATTTCCTCTATATGTCCCTGCTTTAAATAATTTCAGCAAGAGGCTTTTGTTCGTGTGTTTGTTTGTTTTGTTTGACCTATACTGGTCTATGGTTTCACAAAACAAATTGTCCTTAGGAGAGGATTTGGCAGAGTCCACTGGGCAGGAAACTCCTCTCCTCAAATCCAGGCATTTTTAGTTTTCCAGTATATTTGGGAGCTACAAAGTATCAGACTGGGATTGGGGGCAGCAGAAAGAGTTTTCCCTTGAGAAGAGCAAGACACACAGACCTGGGAGGAAAGTCATGACCTGCTTTTCCCTCATCAGGTTATAATCAATCTCTTCATAGACAGCCTCGGAGAAGGGGTCATAGGATAGTCTGGAGTCTGAAAGTAAAAGGTAACGGTCACTCACAGAGTCTCTGTTCATACTCAGGTTGGGATCTTGAGAAGGACAAGTGGCCTAAAGGGCCTGCATGGCCAGGTTGGTACCTAGAAAGTCACCAAGATGTGCTGACTGAAGTTAAACACTGCTGGGCTATTTCAGTGCCAAAAAGTGAGTGAAAATCTTGGTGTGTCAACAAATGCAGTTCATCTTAGTCACCCACCCCCTCAACCTCCCCAGGCAGCTAAACACTTGCTTGCCATGTCAAGGAGGCATTTCATACCAGTCCTGAGGGACTCACCTCTCTGCTGTGCCCTGGCACGTTGGATCTGTCTTGCAAGAATGGCAAGGACCAGGCAGAGAAGGGTCCCCAGGATAATGCAGAGGATGACAGGCATTGAAAGTCTTGTGCTGTCTGTTGCAGGGCGGCGGGGGGGATCTAAATGGAAATGAAAAAGAAACAGGAAGGGAATCAGATGTCCCAGAGAGCTGTTCCTCTCTATAGCCACCTGCTGTGCCCATGCTAGCAGGGTGAGGCAGGTCACCTACTGCCCAGTTGTGGGTCCTGCTCAAGCAGATAAAATTTGGCAGCCCCTTGGTTTTCCTTTACAAAAGGCTGCAGGAGATGCTTTCTGGTGAGCTGAAACAAACTGCTGATTTAATTCCTGGGCAACGTCAGGGACAATAAATTGTCATTTGATGAGAGAAAGAAAGGGGGAAGAAGGAAGAAAGAATTTACCTGCTCTAGTGGGTGATGCTGTCGCTTCTGTTGTGCCTGCAAAAGGAAAGTGAGTCCACATTAAGGAAGAGGCAAGTGTGAAAAACAGGGAGAATATCTTCATATCATTTGTGAGTTCCTGCAGTCAAAATTATGAACGGGCTAGTCACTGGGAAGTACAGCTGACGTAATGCTTGTCTATCTACCTCCCTCCCAGATCTGTGTAATGAAGGACCAGTCACTAACCAGAGCAATTCACAGCAGCATCTTCCTTATGGTCACAGTTTTTGCCAAACAAAGACTTGGCAGGACAATCCCAAAGAGACAGCTCTGTTCCTTTGCAGTGCATCTTCTCCAGCCAGATGGGACCAGTCCCTTCTCCAAAGGCAGCTTCAGTCAGAGCAGACACAGCAGATCCACAGCCCAGCTGCCTGCATACAACGTTAGCATCTGCCATGTCCCAGGTGTCATCACAGATTGTTCCCCAGGAACCTTGGTGCCAAATCTCCACTCTGCCTGAACACTCATCCTCTCCTCCTATGACTCGTAACTTCTCCCTGTCTGCAAAACACAGAAACCTTATGTTTTACTGAAAGAGCAGGAAGGTTCAGAGAGACCAATAAGGAAAAAACAAACAGGTCAAGGTACCTGAACAACTTGTAGAGTTTGGACACTTAGCAAATGTGGCTGGAGATGTTGCCTCTTTTCTTCCTGCAGAATTCAAATAATGAAGTAACTAATTATTTTCTGAAAAAAACTAAGGAAGTTTAAAATGCCTGAAAATTAACCATCAAGTTATTTTTTTCCTGAAATATGTGCGTGGCCTGCTTAGTTCTTGATGGATTGCTGTTTGGCTACTGCTGCAAGTAAAATAATTTTCCTGATGGCTATGCTTTCTTTCTTCTCATATGAGGAAACTGCAATCCCTTCCAGGATATCCAAATGTCATCTAGAATTCATTTATGTTATAGTGAGTATATACTAATATAGATATTCATACCCAGGGCTATGAAATACTGTCACAAGAGCAGGCATTAGAAGTGCATCTTTAGAGCCAAACTGATTTGTACACTTGTCCATGACTGTGAGCATGCACATATGCAGTGTTATGCCTCCATACCTGCCTCTAGACATTTTGAGAAGTCTGGTCCTAACTCAGATCTCACAGACTGACTGTGTATCATAGATTTTTGCTTAAAAAAATATGCAATGACATCATCCTATTAGGGAATTCCTTAGGATTTCCACTGGGTAACTGCACTCTGTGACAATCATATAATTTTAATTTGCTCATTTACATCAAGGATGTAGACAAAAATGTTTCCACCATTTGCATATGGAAATAATGTATGATTACCAGTGCAAGAAATGTGGGTCTCTTCTGCTCGGTTATCACATGACTGAGGATCCCACGGCTCTGACTGACATTGCCAGAGAGAGCTATGTTGCTCAGTACACTCAATGTGGTCCAGCCATGTGGGCCCAGAACCTCTGCCGTATTTGAAGTCTTCTGCAATTTCCCCTCCATCTCCACAGTCCAGGTGTTTGCATACAGTTACTGCAGTGAGTTGAGTCATACGATTGGAACAAATGCTCCCCCATGTCCCATTGTAGAAAACTTCTAGACGCCCAGCACAGTCATTGCCATTCACCAGCCTAAGAGCCAAGAAATCTGGAAGTGAAGACATAAAAATTGAATTAGAAGGCATGATTCTGCTAGGAACTTGGCTGTTATGAGTGAAATCCAGATATGTATTACCATATGCTAGGGCTTTGATAGTAAAAGACATTTGGTCTTCCTCATACTATTGATTGCTGGCCACTGACTTAGTAAATTCAGCTAATCCTGATCCAGAGCTTGAATCAATATGTGCTGATTGGTAAAGGGCCAGTAGGCGTTTTTGCCATGTAATTGTGGTTGCTCTTCCCTCAGTGGTATTGAATCCTTGAACCTAGAATTCAGAACAACTAGTCTAGGGCATAACTTAAGTGATCTGACTGCACTCACCTCAGTGGCACTCAGACACCCTCTGCATATGCACCTAGGACTTCTTGCTTCAGATGGTAGTAGTTATTTTCTGCTGTTGGCAGTGTCTCTCATCTCTTGAGATGCTCAGTGCCACAAACTTCTTATGACATGGGGATTTTTTTCCTGCCTGTGTATATAACCATTTTTTTACAGTGCTAACTACCTATATTGGCTCTACCTGTATTATGGAGCATGGATGCTCCACAGGCTCCAGTCCCATTAGATTTTGTGCTGGCTCCATCATGGGCCCTAACGGGCTGCACTTCCTGCAGGGGTTGTACCTGGACCAGTGTAGGTCCTCCACAGTCTGCAGTCCTTTCAGGAGTGTACCTGTTGCAGTCTTATCCACAGGCCACAACCCTCTCAGAGACATACCTCCTCTGGTATGGAAACCATATCTCCAGCCATTCCCCCATCAGTGTCTTTTTCCACTTCTCTTTCATTTCTCCTCTCTCTTGCAGCTGCCACTCTGTCTTAAATACGCATGAGCAGAGCCACCATCATCCACTTCGATTTTCTGATGCTTTGGTGCACAGTGCACAGTGCTTTGGTGCACAGAGCCAGCAGCAACTGACTGTAATGGGCACACAGCCCCTTGCTGTGGAAATCTTTATAAAATCCTCTACTTTACTACCCAAATATTCCACCACACCATACATTTTGTGTGTGTGTGTGAATGCAAAATATGGACTTCTGTAGACCCTTTTCATCTTGGTGGAACCAAGAGTATATGCTGACCAACTATGCTTGTAATCAAGACAGCAAGAGGCTGTCCAAGCAAGACTCCACTATTCACTGCTTCCCTTTCATGTAACCCTCCTGTTTGAACCCACAAGCTTAGAGAAGAGTTTTCCAAACATACCTGAGCACAGGACTCCAGCATCCTCTTTGTGTTGGCAGTTGTGCTGGCCCCATGCCCTAGAGGGACATGCCCAGAGATCAGATTCAGCCCCAGTGCAATTCACATCATCCAGCCAGATCTGTCCTGACCCTTTGCCATAATGAGCAGAGACAAATGCCTCGATGGCATGTCCACATCCAAGCTGTTTGCAAACAACATTAGCATCTGATAGATCCCAGTTATCATCACAGATGGTGCCCCAGATGCCATCATGATAAAGCTCTACTCGCCCAGCACAGCGCTCTGTTCCATTCACCAGCCTGATCTGTCTGCTACCTATAGGAGAAAAAACCAGCTGTCAAGTTGCAACATAACCAAAATGCACAGGTCAGCAGAATGGCTGCATTTAAAAAACATTTTTAAGACATCATGTTTTTGTTATATTACAATTCTTCTGCCATAGTTGCTTAGGCCAAACTCGTTTGAGGCTAAAACTGTATAAAGGGAAAGGCCTACTCCTCCATCATGTAAAAGTTTGAATAATTCCGGTGAAATATTGCAAACAAGGAGGAGTGTCTGATCATATTGAGTATATGCAGAGGTCACCTTATCCTATAAAGCCAGAGGAGCTATTCTCCAGCTTTAGTTAGACAGAGACAGTTGCTGCTACAGGTGGGTTGCAAAATCAGAGAAGAGTAGAAACAGTTGTAACATTCTTTAGAATGGCTGCAGGTACCTATAAATATGGAAATGTCACAAAGTAAAAGCAATTCTCAAATATCAGTCAGAATGCATGGCAATCATGGCCAAATTAGTGTTCTTATGGCTTCTGTATTCTAATATTTCTTTTTGATTCTGGAAGATAAATTCTTTAAGAAATTCAGATGAAGAAAGCATTATGTAAATTACACATGCTTCCTTAACTGTCAGCCTCAGACTTATGCCTATTAAAGATCTGCTGAGACCACAGTATAGGGTGGCCTGGAGCCAACCCTAGGAAACATTCTGTACCTTTCACACAGTAACTCACCTGAACAAATCACACCAACATCTTCAGAAACTCCCATTGGCACTGTCTGATACTGGTAGGTCTTGCAGAGCATCAGCTGAGTCTCATTTCCAGTGCACTGGACACTCCTTAAGCCAACAAGACCCATACCTCGCTCAGACTTTGGAAGGTAATAGGCTTTCTCAGCAGTCCCACACTGGAGCTGTCTGCATACTACCTGGGCATCCTTCATGTCCCAGTCGTCATCCAGGACTCTGCTCCACACACCATGGATTGAGATCTCAACTCGCCCATCACAGCGGCTCTCACCACCAGAAAGTCTGAGTGATTCAGCAAGACCTGGGCTCAAGAGAGTTGAAAAATATATTGAAGAATATCTACTGCTCTTACTGTAGTATGAATAACTTGAAGGAGACATATGGAAGACAAATTTCTATGTTGGTAAAAAATTAATTCTCACCACTGATTAAGGAGACTGCCTGTGCTAAGGCTTTGTTTGCTTTCATGCACCGAAGGGTCTGCAATGGGAAGCAAGAAAGGCTTCCTCAGCTCAGAAATTGGATCCTGTGGGGAGTCAGGCACATCTAAACAATGTGAAACCCTCTACTAAATCAAGTTTCTATGCGGAAACAAAGACTGGAGGGGTGGGGTAAAAGAAAAGAAAGATTATTAAAGGCAGGCTGACATACCAGACTTGCTTGTGAGAGTGACATCACCAGCACTGCTCTGGTCTGAAGTTGCACTACCCATAAAAGGCCACTTCTGGCTTACCTGAGCAAATTACAGTGGCTACTTCTTTGGCTGAACAGGTTGGATTGCCCAAAGTCACTTGAGCACAGTCCCACAGGCAAGACTCTGTCCCTTCACAGTGAAAAGCATCTCTCCATATAGGCCCATTCCAATCCACTAAATAGTCTTCCATCTGGATTGACTTTGCATAGCCACAGTTCAGCTGATGGCAGAGAATGCTGGCAGCTTGCAAATTCCAGTGTGAGTGGCAGAGTCTTCCCCATATACCTTCATGACGGATCTCCACTATGCCAGAGCATGTGGTGCCATTCACCAACCTGCCCCCTGGACACCCTGAATGCAAGAGAAAGTGAGTACTGAGACTTTACATTTGTAACTGCTCATGGGCACAACCTGGAAGTGACTGGGAAATGGGAATGAGTTTTCCTTATCATTCAGTAGTAAAAATGACTTCACTGGGCCACTGAAACTTCCATACTCATAACTAGACTTCAGTCCACCCTGCTTTACTTAAGATAATGACTAGAAATCAGGATCTGGTCCCCTTTGCCATTTTTAAAATAATATTTTGGCACTACATTTTGGGGCTCTGGGTTAACCAATAGACCTTAATTGTTTGGATCAGCCTCACCTAGGGCCTACAGCTATGCATCCTCAAACTGCTGGTCCACTTAAATCTGGATCAGGAATTCAGTTCCTTGCCTCAAGTATGTGACAGGTGTAACTGTCTCCAGTCTTGTCTCCTTCTGTGTCTGGCTGTCCTCTCCAGCTGGACCCTACATTTGATTCCTTTGACTTGTCTGGAACTGTCCATAGACCTTATTACCAATACCTTCCTCTGTCCTTTCTGAACATGCTTTAGACTGTGCCTTGGTGGTAAGGACTCTGCCTGTGCTGTTCTCGCTCTCTACCCCCAGCTCACCCCACTTTGTGGAGCAGCCCTGCTCTTGCTGTTCCCTGACACTAGGAGCCTGTCACAGAGAGCAGCCTTGTGGTCCAGATGAAGTGCAGCCTTGACTGCTGTAACAGCAGACAAAAGATGGAACCTGACTCCACAGACTCCCTCTTAATTTTGGGTCGGTATCTTTCCTCAAAGATGGAGTTTTTTGGTTCTCCTCTTGTACCTTTCCACTGCTCACCTGAGCATACCACACGAGCATCTTTTCCAGCAGGGCATTCGTCATGACCTAGTGCACTCACGGGACAGTCTCTCAGGAGTGGGTCGTTCTTCTTACAGCTTAATGAGCCATTCCAGACAGGTCCATTTCCTTTCCCGAAGGACTCTCCACCTGGTATCAGTAGGGCAACTCCACAGTCTAGCTGCTGGCAGAGGATATTGGCAGCTGGTAAATCCCATAGGTAGTCACAGAGGGTTCCCCATGTGCCTCCATGAAGAAGCTCTACTCTTCCTGAACATGTGGTACTGCCATTTGCCAGCCTGTACCCACCATAGCCTGAAGGAAGAATAAAGGAACTTTGCTGTTACTTTTTGTTTTCTGTGCTACTGCACTGAAAATTGTAAGCTGCAAGAAATTAGCTGCAAGGAGCTAGCACTTACTGTGTCTCAGGTTATTGGAAGGCATGTTAGACCAGGATGTTGATAAACCAGTTCTGAAAAAGGAGTCTGTATTGTCCGTGTTGTAGCCTGCACTGCACAACTAAAAGCCTTTTGATTCTAAGTTCAGTCTCTCCTTTTCTGTTCTGTACTCTCCTCACCCCGCAGTGCTACTGCCACCTTGAAACATCATTTCTTGCAGAGGCAGTTCTGTCATTGCCTTGCATGTGAGAAACTTAGAGTAGGGTGCTACCAGTAGCACTATGTCTCCCAGTAGTTGGTCATCTCATTCTCAGTAAGCAGCAACTGCAGTGTGCAATTCTGAGCTTTTATCCATGCCCCAGCATAAGGCTCTGAACACAACATACCTCACTCATCAGCATATTCACTATAAATTAAGTGCAGCATGGGTAGGACTATGGTGTGCTACTACCAGCCCCATGCAGTCCCTCTGCCTTCTCATACTGTTACTTCCTATCTTTATGTGGTCCTTGCAGAGTATCCCCAATGACAGCTGCATTTCAGCTCTGAGCAGAGACTCTTGAGAGACAGAGACAGGAACCAAGACCTGTTAGATACCTGAACTGCGCTTTTTGGCTGCTACAGCTCCCCAGCCAGTGCTCTAGTACACCATGGCCAGCGGGACATTGTCCAAGGTAGTCTTGAAACAGACTGCAGCCCTTTGACTGAGAAACGGACATGAACTGCATGTCCTTATCCAGCCTGGTTTTGTGACAGGGTGTTGCCAGAAGCTCTGCCCCATGCTTAGCTTACCCCTTCGAAATTGTGGCCTCATTAAATAATGTTAACTGTCAGTCACAACTAAAGTCATCTAGGCCTCTGACAATTTTTTTTTTTTAATAACTGAATTTTGTAACCTGTGCCTCCTTCAGTCTTTTGAAGGTATGGTACCTCTCCCAGTTTTATAATTAGCTGAAGTGCCAGGGGTTAACATACACACTGGCACCACAGGAAATAAATTAATTTCTTCATATTCCTGCTTGTCTTCTCAGGCCATTTCTCATTTGTTTATAAGAGAAAAACATTAAAGAATTCTAAGCAGTATTGAGTGCATATCTCTAATAGCATAAAAGAAATTACAGCCCTTTTGAGATCTGCCTCTGGTGCAGTAGTGAAGTGATTAGAACAGCCCATGTTAAATGCAGACTCTCAGTGGAGTGAATGAGAGATGGTGAGGCTGCTCTCTGTTATTTCCTGGCCTCCCTTGAGGCATGATACGGGAAACATCCAAGAATCCTGAGTACCACAGAAATGAGTGTGCAGAGGGTCTGAACTGTGGGTTAACAAGAAGAAGACGTATAGGACACAATGAAATTATGTTCATCAGTCCAAAATCTCACCTGAACATAGAACAGTGGCATCATGAGAGCACGTGTTAGTGTGGCGTAGGTTCCTGGGACAGCGCGCAAGGTGAGTCTCATCCCCTACACAGTGAAACTCTTCTTGCCAGATCAGTTCATGTCTGTCACCAAAGTGAGTTCCTTTGAAGGTATCCACAGCCTGGCCACACTCTAACTCATTACATATAACAGAGGCAGTTTTGAAATCAATGTGTGAAAAACAGACGGTAGCCCAAGCTTCTTCTTGCTTTACTTTCAGATTTCCTGAGCAGGCAGTGTCCCCTCCAGTCAGACGTACACCAGAGAAGCCTGGGGAAAAAAAACCCCAAAACACAAGAAACCCAGCATCAAAGGTTGGTTATACTGACCTAATTTCATAACTCCTGTACCTTCATGGGCAAGTTATATCACTTCTCTGAGGACCACTGATACTTTTAAATAATGATTGGGGCAATTCCTGTGTGCCACTGACAAGGAAGAAAATGGTGTATGAGATTTTTTATTTCTTAGTATGTGAAAATATTGAGTCCTTTTGAAGCTATAAAAGTAGGGAATCTTTGAACATCTGCCAATGACTGAGAAGTAACAACCCATAAACAGATAAATAAATAGCCATTTACTACACTCCATTATTTAAATGAATAGGAAGCCAAAGCTTCCTTCTTTCCAGGAAGAGGAAACAGGAAATGTTGCACCCATTTTCATAAAAGGCTAAAAAGACAGACTGAAGATCTACAAACTGATCAGCCTCACTTTGGTACCTGGGAAAATTATGGAGTAAGTCCTCCTGGGACACACTTCTGGGCTCAAGAAGGTGAATGGGAAGAGTCAGCATGGATTTATTGAGGGTCTGTCATTGCTGTGGGACTTTATTGCTTTGTCTGATAAAAGTGGATATGGATGAGGAGACAGCAGCTCATGTAATTTACCTCACATTTAGCACAGTCATTAGTGCTGCCTTGCACAATATTCTTATGTCCAAAAGCTAGGATATTACAGCCTAGGTGGAGAGACAACATGGTTAAACAGCTGATTGAATGGTCAGGCTTAAAGATTAGTGATTGGTGTGTTGCACTCTACCTGAAGACTGGCGGCAAGTGGAATACCACTTGTTGGGTCTTTCCTGGGACCTGTTCTGCTCAGTGACATTACTAACAGCCTGGAGGAGGTGATAACACTGTTAACATTTTGGGGCGGTGGAGGGATATAACCACGAAAGCAGAGCTGCCATTCAGAGATCTAGACAGGCTGTATTAATGGACTGACAGGAACCTTATAAAAATCAAAAAGGACAAATGTAAGGTTTGAAGCTGGGAAGGAAAAACCTCTTGCAATTGTGCTTTATCCCAAGAGCAAAACCAAGCACATCTTGCAGAAGAAGCAGTCAAACAGATATTGGATTTGTTTGCCATTGAAGACTGTCCTGTCTTAGCTTATGTGAAGATCTGGAGAAGAAAGGCAGTTGTATGGCATAACACTGTATTTTCTTGCTTCTCCATCTACACCCGCTTTTTTAGCTCCCATTCCTGGTCATAGAGAAGTTTAGTACTGCTGTCCTCTTGCCTGGGAGAGCTGTGATAGAAACAAATAGTTTCTTTTTCTGCTCTATATCATTTAACATATCCATTCTACGTCACTGCTGTGCCCAGGCAAAATAGACTTGCACTTGTAGTCAGCAGAAGACTTAGTGGTAGTGCAACTTGCTGTGGCTGAATAGAGGCAGTACTAGGACAAAGTCTGATCCCAGCCTTGTATCTTTTTTCTATTCTACAAGGCTGAATGACTTCTTACCTGAGCAGATCACTCCAACATCAAAGTAATGAGGGCAGGTAAAAGCACCCCATCCTACATGTGTGCAGTTCCAGAGAGCAGATTCATCACCACGGCAATCAACTCGATACAACCATGTTGGTCCAGTCCCTTCTCCAAAAGGAGCTCGATTAAGGGCCCGAACAGCAGATCCACATTGTAGTTGCTTACAAACAACCTCAGCATCTTTTATGGTCCAGTCACCATCACACACAGTTCCCCACTGCTCCTCATGTTTTACTTCCACTCTCCCAGAGCAGGGGCCAGTTCCATTTGACAGCCGCAATTCATCAGCACCTTCAGACACAGAGACAGATCAAGGTTACGGAAAGGAAATGCCCGTTATCTGTTATAGATAGTTAATGAGAGGATTATTGCTCTTAATTTACTCTTACATCAGACTTAGTTGGTTCACCTTTCTAAATAGCCCAACTCAAAGGTTTTTTTGCAAGGAGCTTTATCTGTATTTACAAGTTTGAGCTAACTGCACAGCTAAAATTTAAGTTATTACTGTTGACAGGCATGCTTTCTCTTCTTCTGACTTATCAAGGTTAGGAAGTGCTGAGTAATGTCCCTGCTCTGTGATTCACAAAGCACATCACAACAGACACCAGCAACTGGAGTGAGCGAGGGTACCACATGTCAGTGTGTGATTGCCAGTGTATCAAGCTAGATCATCCTGTGGGTTAATTGACCTGGGAGCCAAGTATGTGTATGTGTCTTTGGGAGAGAGGTGACTGGAGGAGTTGGCTACCAGAGGGACCAGGCCTACTACTAAAGGGATTATAAGGTCGACTCAAAGATCCAACTCAGAGTTGGCTTTCTGGGCTTCAAGCACAGATTTTTGGCTCATGTCCAACTTGTCACCACCAGTATCCGCAAGTCCTTTTCCACAGATCTGTTCTCAAGCTATTCAGCCTCCAGTCCATACTACTCCTGATCGTAGAATCATAGAATCATAGAAT
>VYXB01000249.1:722109-803181 GCA_013397135.1 Pachyramphus minor
TCAGGTAGTTGCAGAGAGTGATGAGGTCTCCCCTGAGCCTCCTCTTCTCCAGACTAAACAACCCCAACTCCCTCAGCCTCTCCTCATGGGACTTGTGCTCAAGTCCCTTCACCAGCCTCATTGCTCTTCTCTGGACCCGCTCCAGCACCTCAATGTCCTTCCTGAACTGAGGGGCCCAGAACTGAACACAATGCTCGATGGTTGCTCTGAGCCAAGTAAAGCACCTTGCACTCAACCTTTTTGGAGTTCATGGTGTGAGGTTCATATTTGCCCATTTCTCAAGCCTGTCAAGGTCCCACTGGACGGCATTCCTTCCCTCAGTGGCAACACCACTCAGCTTGGTGTCATCTGCAAGCTTGCTGAGGGTGAACTCAATCCCATGGCCTATGTTAGCAATAAGAATATTGAAGAGTTCCCATCCCCTGAGGGATATCACTTGTTACTGATCTCCATTTGGACACTGAGCCATTTACTGCAACTCTTTGGAGGCATCCATTAAACCAATTTCTTGTCCATTGATTAGTCCATCCATCAAACTCGCGTATGTCCAATTTAATGACAATAACATTGTGTGGGACCACGTCAAAGGCCTTACAGATGTTGAGACAGTTGACATCAGCTCCTCATTATAAGGGTCTTGGTGCTGTTTGTGTTTATGTCACTGTTACATGTTTCTGTCTGTGTGGCCAGCCATGTACAGGTGTTTATGTGTGTGGATACATACCTGTATAGCATCATAAATGTCTTACATATGCATGTGCCTGTTTGGACTACCAGCTAGCCTCACTACCAGTTGGAGGCAAAGTCACTGGTGTTTAGAGCATGAAAGAATACATGACTAAATGGGTGGAAAATCAAATGGTAGAAAATCACCTACAGGACTGTTGTATTTCCAGGTTAAGGACAATCTACAAGTTAAATGCACAAAGGAAACAGGAAGAAGTTTGCTACCATATCTGAGTTTTGTCTTCCATTTGACCAAATTAGGGTTTCAGCATTTTATGGAACAGGTATATACCCGAAGAGGGGTGGCATCTTCTTTTGGAGGATTATTCAGATTGACCACATAGCTAAAGTAGGTTTACAGAATGGTTATATGGGAAGCCTAGAAACTTTGGTCCAAAATTTGTACTCTTTCATGACCTGACACACAACGGAATACTAAAGAAAACATCTGTAGGACAGGTTTGATCCAATTATCTGTGCCCTGTGTGCACTGATAATATTTAATGACCTTGACCTTCCCCACATGGGTTTTCCACCCACATGTTCAGTCCATGGGCTCAGGCCTCCATTTAATCATAGACCTGGAGCTTCTGTCACTGCCTGAGCTACGTGGTAGATGTGTCTATGTTCAGCTTTGGCATAGCCATGCCTGGCCTTGGGCCCTGTTGATTTGCACTTGGAGTCACAGTTGCCAGGTAACAAGAGAAACCTACGGCACTCATCAAGACTCAGCCCTGGGCAGTGATGTGAAGAGAAAACAGTGCAACTGTGGACATCTTGCAAATAGTGCAGAAAGACCATCTCTTATCAATGATGGTATTTGATAAGCAACAAAAGATAATTTGCACTAAGAGCCTTGGATTTTCCCTGCAAGATTTTTCAAAACAATCTGTTGTGGCAAATATCACCTTCCCTATTTTCCTCAAAATAAAGCGGTGTTTCTACATATCACACAGCTTGCTGTCATTTGAGATTGTGACATGAGAACATATAATTTTTCTTTACATTTGAAAACAAATCTAATTCTTCTCTCTAGGCACTGCAAATATGCCAGTCCATGAACTAATGCTAATGCAGCCACTTCTTTCAGTAATTAACCATTGCTTAATTTCTGAATCCATAGGAAACTATTAGCAGCAGTAAATGAAGGCAATTTTGCCTCCATCTTCGCGTGGTCTGTAGCCTGATTCTTCACTGTTTTATCAGACACACATAATGTGACTTTGACACATGATCACATCTTATACACAGGCAAAGGTTTTACCTCGTCACTAACACTGCTGGAGTTCCACAGAATTTCCTGCGCGTCATATAGATTTGGAAACAAACAGAAGATGATTACTCAAGTGACTGACAATTGATAACTTCCAAAAGCTATTTCTTCTGCAAACTGTCCTCTTTCTTCAAGTCTCCTGAATAAGAACATCTCTCACACACATAGCACAAGCCTCAGATAACTCCAAAATCACTTTGCTCGTTCAACAAGTTCCTCAAAAGGAACATAATCTTTCTGTGATCAGTCTTATAAGATTTTTGAAAGCTATTCTGGAGAACAACCCACACTCTATATGAAGAATGTAGTCCAAAAAAGCATTTTCTTAGCTAAAACATTTATACATTTAAAAGAATCCTAAGAAAAGTTGAATTCATAATACATTTTTAAAGGAACCAGATAACCTGTATTTATTAGCCATATCCAGGAGCAAAAAAAGCTTAACAAATTGACCTCTCTGCACTTGAATTTTTAAATAATACAACATCTAATATTTTCAACATGTAACAGCATGCAAGACGATTCAGAGGCAAGCATAACTCAGTCAACAAATTTAAATATCCCCTAATAAAAGCTATTATTTGCTGTAATCAATCTACTGTGAATTTTTTATGATTATACAGACACACTGTTTTGTATTTCCTCACATGCCACAGCATGTCCCACAAGTACCTTCATTGAATTCAGTGGTTCAGTGTTCTGCTTGGGTAAGGTAATAAGGCATCAGAGTTTTGCTTGCTCTGGCTGAAGGCCCAGTTCTCCTTGTAGGCAAGGGCAATGAGCCATCCATTCCTGTACCCAGGCCCTAAGAGGAGGTTTTCATCAGATTGCCAGCTCACTCTCTGAGGCTTGTGCCTTCTGCACTGCTGGTACAATGCCCCTGCCTGAGGAACATTGGTGGTCTTTAGAGGCATGGAGGGTGCAAGTACTTCCAGAGCAGAGACGAGGGTGGTAGGTGCTGATGATGGTGTCAAGGTAAAGCTACTCTTGTCTGCATCTTCCGGTCAGTCTGTTACTATTCTCTGACATTAAAAAGAAGTTGGCAGAAAACTCACTCTCATTTCTACAGTACAGCTCAAGCATTGCTACAGAGGTGTCTAAATAAAAATGTTTCATATTGTGAAAATGTGTGTCAAGGGTGCCTCCTCTTCCCTGCTGCATGAACTGTGACTGCATCCACACAACCGGTGAGAACCCTTAAGATCAGGGCCATACTACATCAAAGCATCACCCATGAAGTCTTATCATACTGGAATGCCAGCACAACTACAATGCTATAGTGCCATGCCCGTGAGTAGAGAGAAAAAAATGAAGTTTCCAAAATCTTTTTCTCATTACCGGCTTCAAAAATGTACATATAGCTCTAGAAGAGCAGAAAGACAAATAGTAACAAGCTTCACATATACAGGAGCGACTGAAGGGATAGCGTATCACCCAACCAAACTTCTCTGGACACACAGGGCACAGTTATATAATTTTAACTGGTGTTGAACAAAGACCTGGATTTATTAATTCTGTCTACAGCTCAGAAGGAGAGGTAAGACAGTCATAAGAATATCCAGCCTGTTTACATTACAGTTTGACAGTTTATGAAACTTGGACTTGGATTCCTTTTAGAATGGCCAGTCATTAATGTCCGAGTAAAATACAAAACTTTTACAGATGGCTTACCCTTATCTCAGGATCACCAAGGAGATTGAATCAAAGACAGAAGCATATTTAAACACCTTACTGTCTCTTTGCCTTAGGGGTTGATAGAATAACAACCTATTCATACTAAATTTACATACTTTTCCTGTATCACTGCCTTATGTGAAATAAAATATGTACTTACCCAGGGACACCTGAATGGAGAGGAGAAGCAACCACAACACTGGAGCAGAAAGATGTCCTTTTGTTACCATTTTGATTACAGACAGATGAAACTTCACTCTTTAGGCATTGCCTAGATCAAACTCTGCATGGGCTTTTCTGTGTCTCACAAATGACTACAAAAGAGGAAATATATAGATTCACGTGCTAGCGTGAACTACATGAGGGAACCAATAGAAATATTGTTCACCTTTTTAGACGTTATCAATAGATTAATCTCAAACCTGAGAGAACCAAAACCTCCAATAAAATTTGAAAAGTGTGCTTGTGACCTTATATGAAGGATGATTGTACGTCTGCTGTGATCATCGGAATTGTTTTACTATGGGACCAACATTGGTGACACTGGCAGAGCAGTACACAAAGCGGTTATTTGTCACCTGGCAAAGGAATGTAAAAATGCAGAACCATGGTCATTTATGAATCCGTTTAGAAGAGAAAAAGGTAAAGAAAATCCCTGAATTTGTAACTTATCCATCTCATTGGGAAAAATTGTTCTCCAATCAGCAGAAGTGGTGTTTATCACTAGTGGTAGTTCTGTGAGTAAAAAAAATTACACCTGCTTTTGAGGCAGATGCTTCTCAGGGCTTGCTTAAAACTTTATGGGCAGAAGCTCTTGAAAGACCATCTTGTTTAGGATGCGAATTACAGGACTTCCTGTTTCCTCTACGGGGTTTCTTTTTGTTTCAGGTGACCATAGCTGGTAGTACTACCCACTCATTCATTCACTTTAGAATGGTGAATTTATGGAAATAAAAGCCGCTATTAATTAAATGGTGGCTACTTGACTCATTCTGGTAACTGGAACAAGTTGCAGAGTGCTGTTTACATCAGCGTAAACACACAATCCTTTCTATAACACTGACACACATACTCCTTTTGTCTGAAGGCATTTATCTACTGTTTATCCAGAATCCCAAATTCAGTAGCATCCAAACTATTGGGTCCTTAGAATACCAAGCTCTGCAACCTCTTCCCCTTCTCACTGGGCTTTTTCTGCTTGTTCAAGGTCTGTATAACATTGCAGCAGTGTAACCTTTGGTCAGAAAATGCTGCATGAGGAAGAACAGAGAGAAGTCTGGCCAGAGGCTGCCCATTCTTTGCTTAAGATTTGCTCAGGAGCTCAGACACTTGCCTATGGTCTCTACTAGAGCTATAGGGCAGCCAAGCTTGGGTCTGGCCATAAACTTTGCTGATACTGACTCTGAGCTGCTGACTTGACTTCATGGCTTGATCTTGGACTACCACCTTACTATGATTTTGTCTGCATTGCCTGGACTGCTGGCTTAATCTGGCTGCAGCTGCTGGATCTATTCTGGTTTTATTGTTCAGGTACTATGGGACTGCATCCCTTGTGAAGTCCTTGACTCATGCCTGTTTTGCTGTTAGCTTGAATTCCTGTCTGACCTTCGCTTGCAGAGCATCCTGCTTCTGCTGCCTGACACAGACTTCTGAAAAACAGAAAGTTACTGCCACTCCAGTGAAAATCTGGTCAGACTGAGGAAAAACCCACTACAGAAATACAAATGAGAGCTAGACAAGGTATCCATTATAATGTCTATTCCTGTACCAAGGTTCAGTGGCTTCACTTAGCACTATCCATTGCTGATTAGGGGCCATCAACTGAATCCTCATTGGCATTTAAAACTCATTTCAGGAAGTCTAAGATTAAGATTTGTTTCCCAGCACACAGGCCCTTGATGACCAGAGCCTCTTTCATGAGCGCTATGTCCAAGTAACCAGGTACTTGCCAGTGCCCATGGATGTTAGAAGTCAGAATCCTCATCTAGTAACATCTGGGGCTTTCATCTGGTGCTCCCGAATATGTCTATTTTCCGTTGCAGACGGGCTTGTCATCTGGATCAGTGTTCACTTTGGTTGAGACTGCCAGCATGAATTTCCCCCTGCTCAATGGTCATGAGAGGTTTCCTAAAAACTACCCATGATGCCTTTTAAGGAGTCCTGAATATGTCTAGTGACAATAGGACGCTGGTGTATTTGAATGACCAGGAGAAGACATCTATTCAAGAACAAGTTCAATGGCAACATGATGCCACTCCGTCATCCAGCCTTATCTATCTAGCAGTGTTTGTGAAGGAGCTTAATGGTATCTTCCTACTAGACTTGGACTCAAAATGTTTCCTATATGGAAAAGTAACCTATGCATCACCATCGCACAGCCCAGCATTGCTGCTGGTATCTGTTGTCTGGATAGAGGGGCTTTCTGGGATACCATTCCTGCACAGATAGCAGAAGAAAATCCAGCACCATGTCCATTAAGCCAAAACAACTTGGTCTACATATCCAGAAATTCTACTGTTCCCTGAGATGACTGAAACCCTTGTTTCATAAGGAAATCAGGATTCTGTCTTCTGATGCTCTTCAGGCCATCTACTTTGCATTTGCAAAGAAATGTAGCATGGGGTACTGGCAGGCACAAGGATGTCCTTGTAACACAGCTTTGAACCCAGCTGCATGGGTACCATTCATGGCATGTCTCATGGGAGTAGCTGGAAGACTCCTGCCGCAGGACCCCACAGCTGGGAATTGTGTAGGGACTGCTTTCACACAGACTCACTTAAGATAGCAGATACCATGGAGATTCTGGGGCTTTCATCTGGAGTAAACAATGAAGGATGTGGTTAGAGGCCCATCTCATTTTTGAAGCAATCAGCACAAACACTGTCTACAGTTCTAAACATAAGTTAGTCAGGGACTGATTCCTGGGCTCAGTGTCAAGGCTGCCTTGTACACCCACTGCAAATGATTATTTCCCTCTCTATCATATTTTCTTTGAAGTGTCCCAAAGAAAAGTTAGAAACTGAAACAGCACCTGAGTCATGGTACTCCATGCTCGGAGAGTGACTGAGTTTACTTGTTTATTGTGCAGTGTAGGGGTACCCACAGGGTCCCTACAGTCTCTTGCTCCTGCAGATGAAGTGCTCCCTGATATTCTTGACACCTTCCAGGATTCACCCCCATGGCAGCATGAGGAATCCCTCCCTATGGACATTAATATAAAGCATATAGAGTAGAAAGTCAAGTCCTTCCTTTTAGCCTGTAAAAAACTTTCCGAAAGAGTTTTCAAATCTGGGAATATAGAGCCGTCTAATCAAAGATTGCTTAGAATAAATTGTAGTGGAATAGGCTAAAAAAAACATTGACAAGCTCCTCTGGATCACATGGACTACACAGAGGTCTTTGCAGGATTTCAGGCATGCACACTGATGCAGGGTAAGCAACAAAGGAAGTAATACAGCCCTTTTTAGCGGATGGGAAAGTAAACATGGAAAACATCTTTTGAGAAACAGAGGTGAAGCAGAGAAAGTCATAGAGGGATGGTAGAGAATGGGAATTCTCTTGCACAACGCTGTGCTACTACTTACTGTCTGGAAGGTAGACTCAGGGAATCTGTGAGGAGAGGATATCCAAGACATCAGCAGATGTCTGCTGCCTAGTAGAAAAGGACCTGTGGGTGCTGATCAATGACCAGCTGAACATAAGCCAGGATTGTGCCCAAGTGACCAAGGAGGCCAATGGCATAGGGCCTGTATCAAAAATAGTGTTGCTAACAGGACTAAGGAACTGATTGTTCCCCTGTACTTGCATTGATGAGGCCACATCTCGAGTGCTGTGTTCAGTTCTGTGCCTATGACAAGGACATAGAAGTGCTGGAGTGATTCCAGAGAAGGGCAATGAAGCTGGTGAAGGGTCGGGAGCATAAGTCATATGAGGAGCAGCTGAGGGAGCTGGAGTTGTTTAGCCTGGAGAAAAGGAGTCTCTTAGGGACCTTATTGCTCTCTGCAACTACCTGAAAGGAGGTTGTAGCAAGGGGGGAATCAGCCTCTTCTGCCAGTTAACAAGAAACTGAATGTCACAAAATGATCTCAGGTTATGCCAGAGGAGGTTCAAGAATGTCAAGCACTGGGACAGGCCCCCAGGGAAGTAGCTGAGTCACTCATCATGGGTTTATTTCAAAGATGTGGCACTTAGGGACATGGTTTAGTGCTAGGTTAATGGTTGAACCTGATGATCTTAAACACCTTTTCCAAGTAAAATGATGTTATGATTATATGAAAATCAAGCAGCAGGCACCAGAACAACTCTGAGATATTTTGATTAAGAGACTGAACACAATACTTTGCTCACGAAAACGATGTACAACAGTTGGAACAATACAAAGAAGGCCTTCAGGGATGATCAGGTGAATACAAAGTCCATCTTATTGTCAAAGGGCAATGAAAAGACTTCCAAAAATTGTCAGCCTAACGAAACGAAGTTCTGCTTCTAAGGCTTTTGAGACAGGTTAACACTAACTGGAACAAGGACAGTATAATCTGGAGAAAAGTATGAAGTTGCTATGAAGACATACATGTAAGACTGGATGCCACAAGGAGGCTTCTAACAATCAGAAAAGATTGGAATAAGCTTCCAATTAAAATGGTAACAGAAGAAAACTTTTGTAGTAATGACCAAGATCATAATCACTGAAAGGAATGCCTGTGCATGTTTCCTTTGGTTAACACAAGTATAGACTTGATGACTGTAGTGGTCCCCTTAAATCCTTTGTTCTCTGGCTCAGGAATTATCACAACAGACTTTCTGAATAAATGTTATTTTTGCTGTAGAAATAAGAGAAGGTTTCTGTAGAGTAGACAAAAACCCTTACTCCATACTGACCATGTACCATTTTCATCTGGTACTTGACAATGGACTTTGTCCTGTGGTTATGCAAAATCTCAGACTTCCCTACACTGTGATCAACAAGATGCAAACTAGGCAGGTCACTGAAGGGAGAATGGGCAGTGTTAGTGGAATATTTATTGGTCAAGTGAGGTTCAAATGGGACTCAGGAAGGTAATAAGCTAATAAGCCTATGCTAGTTCTAGAGAGTCAAGCAAGGACAAGATGGTTTCATGAAGAGAATTGTAAATTTTCCTGGTAGGTGTTAAAGTCAGAGGAGCAAAAGATCACAATCAATGTTTATTAGATCACTTCTTGCTAGTGAAATTGTTAATAGAACCAGGTTATTATTATTAATAGCAGATTACAATTCACATAGTATGGTCCATTATTACATCACACTCAGACATTCACTGACCTGGTATCATGATGTGCTGTGGTCTTGGCAGACTTGAGAGTCTTGATGTTCTGATGTTCTGTTCTTGTGAATCCATAGGAGTGAGAGTCTCCAGACCTTGTGTATTCTTGGAAGAGCTTTACATGCTGTCTCTCAGCACCTACACATTCTTTCTTTGATCCGGTTTCTGGTTTCACACACACAGACACTGCTCATTCATGCAAATTCATCCCATGTGGGCTTTTATGACAGAAATGCAGAGCCAGATCTGATCTATAGGCCAGTATATGTCCCACAAGACACTGTCCTAGCCCATGATTTCAACTTGCAGCAATAATATTGACTTCAAATCCCTTTGGACACAGTTCTCTCGTATTTATCTGAAATTTATACCTTTATAGCTGCCGCACATTAAAACTTGGAATTTTAGAATACATCACTCACTGCAACATAACTAAGAGACAAACAGCTCTTACCTGATTGTTTAAATTCAGAGTATGAACCCTTTTGTACAGAAGGCTGTACACCTTTCTAAAAGCTTCCTCCGTATCTTAAGACTGTCAGTCCCATACGTGTATGAAAGTCAGGAAGATAATCACACCCAAGTGCATGTCTTGTGGTCCAAAGTTAATAAAACTGCTTCAAAACATGTTTTGGGGCTGTGTAAGCATATGTGTCTTTGAACTGCCATTATCTTTAAACAAAACACAGACAGAGCTAAGACATGAAGCTAATACACTTAATGCTACGGTATAGATGGGGTTGTCTGAAGGAAAACAAGCAGTTAGGAAGGAAACCACTTTCTTCCTTACTTGGGCTGTGCTGGAGGGACCTTGAGTTTCAGAGAAATGAAATGTATCCTGTGGTTAAGATAAACCTGAGCTTTGAGAAGAATTAATCTCTGTATCTCAAACTGACAATGGTATAAAGAAATATCTGAGATGAAGTCATCTGGAGTGGTATTTACATTTCAGTATCTTATGACTGTATTTTTCAAAACCTTCCAAAAGCTAGTCATACATTTTGTTACTGTCTTGTAAGCTCAAATGCTTTTGCAGAAGTGCCAGTCAGAAATTTTTCAACAAAAGTATGACTTAAGGGAAGTGTACTTTAAAGAAATATACATATTTAACAAAATTCAGGTTTAGGGAAGCCTCAACTGCAAGTCATTATGATTTATGTTGTAAGAAAAGATAAGATGTTGTTCAGTTTCAGAATAAACTGTATTTTGATCTTATGATGTGTCGGATGTTTCTGTCCCCAAGAGTTGAACAAATTGAAAGCAAAGTCTTAGTGACTTCTTTGAATTGTGGTCTAAGGCAGACATTTTCATTGCACTTTCTCTGAGACATTTTAATTTATAGAGTTTCTTTTTCTGGCTGTTGTTTCTTTCTGGACCATTTTTCCTTAAAACAACAATTAAAAAATATTTTAATATGATTTTTTGTTAGTCTTTTTCCCCTTAAGCTTTTGTTAATTCCAAGTAGTCATGAAATCACTATTTATTCAAGTCATGTGTAGTAAAATTAACTTGAGATAATATCCAGGATTTCATGATGAGTGTGCAATCAGCTAAAAACGGAACAACAGATACAGTGACTGCTGAAAACAGGCATAAATTATGGTGTATTATGCTCTGACCTTTGCTTTAGAGAATTGTGAGGTCACTTCTAGTTTTTAATTAAATGCCAGGATCTCAGTTCTCAAGATCAAAATTATTCAATATTCAATAGGAACCAGGTGGCTTGTATGTCTATGTTTGCCCCTTTTTAAGATAAGGTTTCTAAACTTTTTCTCTAGATATTTAAATCTTTCATTCCTGAATTTGAAGGCACAAATTAAAAACAGTGGATCATGTCTTTCTGGACCCAGTCTCCAAACCCACAGTTGCTCCAGCCCAACTAACACAACACCAAAATTTTAGATTTTATTATAGTAATTGATAGAAGAAGGAGGGCAAAAGTCATGGCCATTGTAACCCAAGAGCTTGCAATTCTTGGTTGCCTTCTCCTGGGCTCCTGAAAGCCTCAGATCTGCAAGGCAATGTCAATCCCAATGAGCCGTTTTCGGCACATGTTCACCTATTTATCTCAGGGGGAGAAGTATCATAATGTCATTCATTATTTATGCTACTTTACATTGTTTTGGTGGTTGATAGCTCAGCCGATGTCTCTAAGCATGCAAACTGGATAAAGATTCAAATACAGTGTTTTCAGTTTGGAGAATGGATTTGCATTTGATGGGTCATACAGCTGCTGACCTGGGGATTTTACAACTGCAGTTTTACACTCCAGTGTCTGATGTCCCACTTTACATGTCTATATTTGTTTTTTACATCTGATGCCTTAATATCTCCTTGACTTGGACAGTTGTCACTTCTGGGTTTATGAGAAATACTTACCGCGGCCTCTTCTCATACTGGGGCACGTCCTTTTCTTTATCAGATGTGTCCAAACAACTGCTACAAAGAGGTTTGGTGGGCACTTGACAGCCAGCCAAGGTCAACCCACCACAGATACAAGGATGTTTCGTTGTCAGCACCCCTGTCACTACAAAGAATTGTGAAGATTTTACTTTTTCAAAGTCTTGTTTTTATGAGATAAATCACATCAGTGTAGCACCTTGTGCCTGTCAGGCTCCCTTTCTTTGCTGCAATAGCACATCTACGCATACCAGGGCGAACTAATTCCAGGTGTATTGCTGTGGATGTAACCTTACCACCCAATCCTTTTCTTATGCCTGTCAAAGCAGCTGTTCCACTCATCTTTACACTTGCACAGCTTTTCCATAAAACATTTTTGTTAATTTTATTAAGGAAGTAATTTACTGTGGTAGATCTTTCTGTCTGTGGTTCACAGAAAGTAATTCTTCATGTATTTCATTATTGAAACAGGATTGGACAAATACTGTAATCTGAGGCATTTTAGAAATGTCTGTGCTTTCATCTATCCAGAGGAAGCCTCTTTCACTGTGTTATTTGTACTGCTACTTTTTCTTCAAACTGTCAGCAGTGTTTTCTAAGCTTCTTCCAACAGTGTTTGCTGATGAATGCATATTAATTTGCTGCTCTGTTGGTTGCTGGGTATTATCACAGTCATTTTTACATTTTATGGCAGGAAGAATAAGTGTTTCCCTGGTGCTATGTGGCTTTTTGTCTTTTGTTGTGAAGCAAGAAACCTGGAAGGAAGTTTCTACATGTTTGTCATTAAGTTCGGCGAAATTTTGCAAATATTGGATTAAATGTCATATGACTGTAAATGTCACAGAAAAAATTGCAGAGGTTTGTTTTCATGTTCTGGGTGCTTAGATTTTAAATGTCTTGCTATTTCTGATGGTTTTATAGTGTCATTAGCTAAATTTCCAAAGCACATTATAGGAGGTGTGATTTTACTGTCTGTGTGATCTGCATGGCCAGCTGTGTGCTTGAGTATTCTGACTGTATGTGCTTGTGTGTGTTTCTATGTATAGTAGAATGATAGAATCATATAATGGCTTGGATTGGAAGGGATCTAACAGATCATCTACCTCCAATCCCCCCACTTTGGGCTGGGACACCTGCCCAAGGGGTATGTGCTCAGCTCCACTACCTAGCTTGATCTCAGGAAAATAGAGCCATAGCATCCATGCCTCATCAGGATAATGGATCCATCAACTTGTAGCAGTACAATCCATCCATGACAGCATGTAATTAAGTAGAATAGTAAGTATAGAGACTGCTCTAAACAAATAGTATTAATACTATTGGAGATGATTCAACAGAACAGGTTGGATATTTAATGAAATTACTTAACAACGGACTAACGTCTGTTAGTAGTTATTAACATACTACAGTACCATCCTAATGAGGTACAATTAGAGAATTGAACACAGATCATGTCAGCAAACTGCTTATGGAAATTATTCTAAATTTAGTTTTGGTTGGCTATGTATATTAGAATTCATTCCATATGTAACAAACTACAGAACTTGCAGTTGCTTTGTGCAATTGTCTATTGTCCTGGTAACCCATACCAGGGAATAATCTTAGTTTGCTTGGCTAAGAGACCTGGAATGACTCACATGCCATACTCACTGCAGACCTCAAGAGCCGGGCCAATCCTACCCTGTCTGGCAACTAGCCGACAAGTTGACTGACGCTGCTGCCATTCTGGCTGCTGGATTTGATTTGCTGTTGCTGTTTTCTCGGTTATGCTCATGCTCAAGAATGATCTAAAAAGTCCTGGGCCAATCTTTTTGTCCAGGAAAGGGCAAACTGAGCTGCTGATGGGTGGATAATTTCTTCACCCTGCAGAAAATGACCCTCCAGTTCCCACGGTCATATATTGCTGTGCACTTCGGTGGAACAGCAGGAACTGACTTCCTGACTTTTAAGAAGGTCACTTGAAGGTTCTATACAGTGGCTTCATACCTATCGCTAAGCATCACCATATCACATTCTGGAACCTGTGAAGAAGGTCCTCCATTGCATTGTGTAGCCTTACTATCTCAATACTGATTGTCAGTACTCCATTTGAAGTTCATGGTACAGATGGAGATGGAGGCCTCTCAAGCTAACTTTCACAATATCTACCCATGAGTCAAAACCAACATCACAGAGATCAGATGGGTGTTAGCTGAACCTGAACACCCCATCCTCATGGAGTCAGTTAACTAAGTACATGCATATCTCCATACACTGTTTATAGAAAAGCTACGATCAGTACATCTATTTCAAAAGATACTCAACATTGTGGAAGTCCGGAGGGAGAATTATGGTTGAGTCATAGGTTACAATGGCCATATGTGTCAAGGAGCAGCAGGAGGTGCTGTTCCATAAGGAAAGGTGAGACAAAAAGTTGGCCATGTGTGTCAGGGAGCAGCAGGAGGAGCTGTTCCATAAGGAAAGGTGAGACAAAAAGTTGGCCATGTGTGTCAGGGAGCAGCAGGAGGAGCTGTTCCATAAGGAAAGGTGAGACAAAAAGTTGGCCATGTGTGTCAGGGAGCAGCAGGAGGAGCTGTTCCATAAGGAAAGGTGAGACAAAAAGTTGGCCATGTGTGTCAGGGAGCAGCAGGAGGAGCTGTTCCATAAGGAAAGGTGAGACAAAAAGTTGGCCATGTGTGTCAGGGAGCAGCAGGAGGAGCTGTTCCATAAGGAAAGGTGAGACAAAAAGTTGGCCATGTGTGTCAGGGAGCAGCAGGAGGAGCTGTTCCATAAGGAAAGGTGAGACAAAAAGTTGGCCATGTGTGTCAGGGAGCAGCAGGAGGAGCTGTTCCATAAGGAAAGGTGAGAAAAAAGTTAGCATCACCGCAAGGCAGGCAAGGACAGCAAGAGAGAGCACTTTAGGCTTGTAGTCCCACCGCATATGGGCAAGCAGAACAGATAAGCCTGTGATGGTAACTAGGGACAGCCAGCAGTCCAGTGAGCACCACACATGTCCATAGCAATAAGACATGCCCTAGATGAAGCCAGTAATTCAAATCTACAGATAAGGATCTGTAGCCAGATCAGCTCAGCAGGTGTAAAGGCACAGGCAAAGCTGCAGCATAGCTCAGGTAGAGATAAAGGATGAGTATAGGAGGCCAAGACCCCCTGAAGCTTCTCCCAGCAATTTGATTCAAAGTCAGTCAGCTGCGCTGTGGAAGCTGGCTCTGAAACCAGGCAGCCAAAAACCCAGAAGCAATGCAGAATCCCTGACCAAATTTACCTGGGAACTTTATTAATGGGTCCATCCCAGTACCATCTTTCTATCACCTGGTGGTAAAATTAATAATATCAGCACTAGTCAACACAAGTAAATTCCAGGGGTTTGACCAAGAAGACACATTGTTTAAAGAAAATTAGCTACCACAGTAAATAGGTAGTTAAATACATAAAGTAGTTCAGTGAATGTACAGAGAAAAAGTGTACAGTACTCCAGTCTGTTTTAGCAGTAGCATAGCCAGTAGATTAAGGGAAGTGATTCTTTTCCTCCACACTTTTTAAGATAGTATCTGTAATATTGCATCCAATATTTGGGCGGGGGGGGAGAATGTATTTTTCTGGTGACTGGACACAACTGAATTGCAGATAACACGAGACTGGGACTGGCCACAAAGTTTTGGAAGACAGATTCAGAATTCAAAATCATCTTGACAAACTGGATATGCAGTTTGACAAAATATGGAAAAATGTTTATAAATATGCATAAACACATGCACAACTGTAACAAAAACAAATGCCGTGCTGGGAGATACAAAAAGCAATTTTTGTTTGTGGTACAAATTAAGGCATTGTACTGTTCTATGTAGCATTAATAAAGTTGTGCTGCAACTGTAAAAATTGAAAGCACCAGCCTTTGAATTTTAAAATTAAATAAGATTTTAGAGAGAAGAAATCTGAAAAAGGGCTTGCACGTGCAAAAGTATTAGAAGATAGAGGAATAAACTTTTCTCGAAGTACATTAGGGAGAGGGCAAGGTTTCATAATTATGAAGTCAGACTCTTTTTACAATTAGAGTGTTGAAACTCAGAGAAAAAAAGTCACATATATTCTCATTGCAAACTTTTTAAAATAGATTGAACAAGAAGCTTCAAGAATGTCACAGGGAAAGCTGATCCTGCCTTGGAGAAGAAAAGTGAATGAAATCACAGCTTACTCATCTAACTACACAGAAGTCTACTAAAAATGCAGTTGTTTCCATTTCATCAGCCTGGGGGAAAATGTTTCCCAGCTAATTAGGTTGTTCAGTGAACCGAAGTCTTTCATACTTAATAATACCTTGTAATCACACAGGAAATGATTTAGTTCAATTCAAAATATGCCACACTGCTGGGCAAATGCAAACAACTCCACTTTATAGATGCATTGACAAGTTACCAGATGACTCAAACCCACATATTACACGAGGATCAGAGATAGGAATCGAACTTGAAATCTCCAGAATCCTGGGTTTAAGCCTTAACTACTGAAACACAGTGCAATATCTGGAGCTACATAACAGGATGAAAATGCTAAGAAAAGAAGACATAAAATGAAACCTTGATGGAAATAAAGAAGAAAGAACTAGAGGGTTCTGCTCAGGAGACATGAGGTCACTTTTCTTTTTTAATGTGTCAGTCCTCCTTGATTTTACAAGCATTGCTTTATGATATTGCAAAATAAATGAAGATCTTTAGTATCAAATATGATCTAAAACACAAATGGGTTCTGCAGATTTGGGGGCTAAACAAAAGAGAACAATTTTTATGACTGATGCTACTTCACTATCTGGTCCACAGCTGTAACTAATGTTAAATAATATGGATGTACTTCTATCCAAAGAAATGTTGAAAAACAGTGTCTTGCCAACATCTTCTAAACTATTTCCTATGGTCATAGACTTAATACAATTAATAGTTGTAAATACTATGCTTCCACATAATTTCTTGCCATGATATTACAGTTAAAATATACTTGTCCAGACAGAAGTTTGAGTTGTGGTCAAATGGCTATTGCATCTATTGCATTGTAACATTCATGACTCAAGTGATTCTGCATCAGCACTTAATCTATGTGCAAAATGTAATTGATTCTATTTATTAGCCCTATAATCTCTGAAATTCAAAACCCTTCTCACTTCACACATTAGAACACAACATTAGGTTAAAAGACTCTGTTTTGCTGTCACTACACCTGAATTGGCCTTAAGTAGGTATTAGTGTACAACTCCACAACTCACACAGAGTTGTCTTTCATCTGGGTTGATTCTGTAGGGTTAATGCACTAAAGCACAGGACATAGCTCTTGTATTATGAAATTCACCACTTTTGATTATATTGAACATGAAAGGGGATTTTTTGTTGTAGTTGTTTTTCAGAATCAGAACTGAGTTTTACAGGAAATATCCTTTTAAATCAGCCTGTAAACAGTTGTAAAAACCAAAGTAGGCAGAAAGTACTTTCAAAATTATGGAAAATGTTTTCTAGGATGTATTTTTGAAGCTGGTGCACTGTGAAGAACAGAGTTGGTACATACTCAATTCTAACAGTGGCCCTCTGGCAGTCTGCTGAACCCACTTGCACTAGCATGTCTCCTCAATAGAAGGTTTAGTGACTGCTTATTCAGGGATTATACTTTTATTCTTTCTTTCCCTCCTTACTTTTAAATAAATATTTCAGAGGCTAGAACTTGCTTTTCTGAATGAAAACAATGCCTCATGGGTGTTTTGGAATGGTTTCATAGTTAATGTCTGAATGTGTAAAAAGATATACAACCACAAAAATCTTTACCCTCTTGCACAGAAATAAAGAAAAATCAAGTTCTCACTAGTACAGTAACTACAACAAACTACAAAATCATTAACAATAGCCTGAAGTGATATTATAATTATACTTATTTATTGTTAGAGATTGTGCCTAGTAAGCAATAAAGAAGATATTGAAGTAACACAGAAAATAATACAAGACATTCATGTAGGATAGGATTATGCCCAGGGAAACTCATGTACATTCATGTAGGACAGTGAAAAATAAGGTGAATATTTTGTAGTTTCAAGTTCAATGTCTTCTGCCATTCTTATTTTCAGTGCTTCTCCTGGCTTTCCTGCTAAATCTCCTCTACCCTCCTCTCTTCATTCTCACATTTCCCTTCTTTAGGACCTGAAACCAACTCCTTTTCTGTCATCAAGTCTACCCTTCCTGCCTGCTTCCCAATTCACATATCTTGTGTTCATTCTATCCACTTGGATTCCAGGCTCAGTATAGTCTTCCTTTTGGATGGATTAATGAATCTTTGGTTTGCGGGACTCACAGAGGTCAGACTATTTCACCTTTTTTTCCCATAATCATCCAGGTAAACAAAATGTCATGTATTGAGCTAGTCTGTTGTTACAACCTTTGGTCTTTCCCCTTCTTCCTGGCTCCTCTGAATCTAAAGTTTATTGACTGATGTTAGTGGTTAGAAGTATCAACAACTTTTCTTTTCTTTTTCCTGAATAAAGATGTCCCAGAGAAGCTGGAAGGACAGGTTGCCCAGGGAAGTGGTAGGTACCCCATCACTGGAAGGGTTCAAGATCAGGTTGGACAGGGCCTTAAGAAACCTGACCATGGTGGGGAGTTGAACTAGATGATGTTTGGAAGGTCCTTTCCAACTCAAACCATTCAGTGACTATGAGTCTATGTAGTGATTGACTGATGCTTGATTAGAGAGCAAGTATTTGGTGGAAAAATGTGAGTGAGAAGTTCCTGTCTGACTAGGAGTCTCTGACAGAATTTTTGCCCCAGAAGGGATCTCTTTCTATCACCAATGGAACAGTTAGAACACACTGCTGGATCCCTGACTGAGAGCTCCAATTCTGGGCTGCTTAAAATGAGTTTATCCTGTCATCCGTCCTCCCATCCACAAGGCAGTATTATGGCTCTGAGGTTATCCTGCCTTTGGTTTTCTGAACTTCCCTAGCGAAGCAACAACCTCTCACAGTGCTACAGGATTCTGATGTTCTCGAACCAAATTTGATTGTTACCAAAATTACTGCTAACCTTTAACAGATAGTCTTTCATACAAATCAAGTTTTCTTTTGTGTTGTTTTAACCCACAAGTCACACTGGTCAGTGGTAATATCATCAGTGAACATTTGAGGTAGAAAACTTGAGTTAGACAAGTTTATTTTTAAAACTGAGTACAATCTCTTTGTAAGTGATAACATTTTCCCATGAGTTTTCCAGATGACCAGTGACATTAACCTCATCATGTTTTTCTAATGCTCTTTTGTTCATTTAATTACATAAATCTGGCAATATTTTGTGCAGCCTAACACATTTTTGGAAGGTGAAGCTGGAATATCAATCTATGAAGAAAAACTTCACCAAACTGTTGCAGTGGAATTTGCTATTCACACACTGTAAAAGATCAAACTCCCAATTTTATTTCACTTCAGATAGATATTAAGAAAGTAATTTTCTGAAATCTGCCTTAGATTCCTAATTATTTGAATGCATAAGAAATACTTGCAACAACATCTGCCAAATGCACATCAATCCGCTTAATAAGTTCATATTTCTTTGAATCATATCTCTGTTTAATTCTAAGTGGTATCTAAAAGATATTTGCCATTAAATGTTTTTATGTGCAGCAGCTGGAAGGCATGTCCAACACTGTATTCTTTTCAATGTGCGGATTAGTGTTAGATTTGAAAAAGTTAATGCACTGTATAGAGAAGAGAAAAAACACCAGAGGTTCTCTCACTCGTGGACTCAAGAGAGCAGAGCTGTCATATGTGCCTTAAAGATAAGAAGGGAATGAGTTGATAAGGATTATTTGTGACGTCTTCCCCTGCTTTGCCTGCCTCAAACCCCTCTTCCTGCTTCTGCAGTTAGAAACATTTTACAGGGAAACTTTTGTCTTTTTTTCTCAGTAGTTGGTAAAAGTGTCTTCAAATAAACTTATGTGGGAGCAGGAAAAAACCACGGCATGTGTACAACACTTTTTCATGTGTAAATGAATACTTCAGATATTCAGCTCATGAGATTCCCAAACCTCTACAGGCTGTATATGCAATAACTACATCACAGTGCAAACAGCTGTCATAGAATCCTCTCCAACATAGACCTTTCTCGAGGCCTAAATGCGTATACAGGCATTACACTGTCCTATGACCCCTCACCCAAAAAAGATTTCCATATTGAATTGGTAGTGTGGAAAATATAAGATATGCTTCCCTGCCTCATTTCTGCCAGATGCAAATGTGCTCTGTCCTTACCTTGATAGATGCAAGAAACACTGCTTGAAAACATATATAACTACAGTGTCTGAATTACTTTGCAACAGCTAAGGACCACAGCCAAGAATATTTTTCCAAAGTGTGGATAATATAATTTTGAATAAAATATGTCTTACACTTGGATATCTCAGACCATAATGACAGTGACAGCATGTACGTGAAATCAATCCACATTTTTTCAGAAGAGTTATGTGAATTTTGGAATAAATAAAAAGTTAAACAACTCAGTTCTCCTCATAACAACTCAGCTTTCCTACCGAATTACTTAACATGCTGTGTCACAGCTGAATGCTACTCAGGAGCATACTTTTCCAATGGAATACAACAGTAGTGTCTGTTAGATCCAGCATATAATGCTACTATGGTCTGCAATGAATTAAAAGAGGAAACATCACCTCCACACTAGATCTTGCAAGACAGCTTTCTAAGTACTACAGCACCTCTGAAACAAGTACTAATTCAAAGAGCCATGATCTTCACTGAGAGAGAAAAGTGCATTTAATTTCCTGAAACATTCCATACACACTTATAATGAAGTTGTGATCTATCTACTTTTCAAGACGTGTCCTGATTAGTTCACAAAGTCTGGAAAAAATCGTCCATATATACACATTCAAAGTACTTCTAAGTAACGTGTGTGTGACAATCCATGTAGTGTGGCAATGTCAATGAAATATTTTGTCCAATTATGTGGTAAAATTGCATTAAATCAAGAGGAGAGAAGAGTACCTGTTTAAAAGACACTGGTATATGAAACCATGTTAACTCCAATCATATCCCCTCAGCATATTGACCAAAGGCTTTTTTGGTCTTTTCAATTTAAAAGTGAATACTTCAGTCAAGGTTCTATTACTCGCTTTAATTTTAATTGCATTGTGTTCAAAATTATCATAACCATTTTCTAATCTAAAATGGCAATAAATTCCTTGCCCAGGTAAACTTAAAAGCCTAGATAGTGTTCAATAGAGAAAATAGAAGCAAAATTTACTTCTTTACGTAAAGTTTGGGAGCTAACAAAAGAGTGTCTTGTCACTTTCACTAGGTCAAATCTCAATCATTTATGAAAGAAGTATCTGCAAATTGGATTCTGTTGTTAAGCTGAAGGGAAATGACACACTGCAAGGAAAAAAAGGTCAGCCAAAACCTTTTTTGCACTATGCAAGGACATTTTTTTTACAGTATTTAGAGCTGTTTGGCAAATGCAGAAATATATAGCTACCAGTGACCTGAACAGTAAAAAGAACTGGGAGTGAGTAACTGGTTTCAGCCATATAAAAAGCTCTTGTGATAGTAGAATGTTAAGAACTATGCGAGCACTACAGTAATAGGGGAAAAAATCAAGTTGATGGAAGCTCTGAACTACTGAACAGATACCTAATTATCTTCAGACTAGTGAACCTGGACATCATATTTCCTTGAGAGATTAGCATCATGGGGAGGCAAACCATTCCATCCTGGGATTCTGCTTGTTTCAATCACTTTGGAAGCTGATTCCAAACTGGTCCCCACCATCAGCTCCCAGCCGCCACGAGAAGGTCTCATCTCCCAACGTCCACTACTCAGTTTTTAATGTCTTGGAGAAATGATCCTGGTTCTTCCCAATATGCATCTTTAAGTAAGGAGAGGCACACAGGCTGGCCATCACCTGAGAAGTAATGAACAACTGTAAATAGAATAAAAAATGAATGATTTTTTTTTTATGACTCTTAATGGGAAAGAAAAAGAGTCAGATGTGTTGACCCCTCGAATGGACACTAGGGTGCAGATGAGAGAGAGAGAGCAAGAAATAAGTCAGCACCCTGGCCTTTCCTTTGTGGGAGGAGGAGCACTAGGATCTGTAGCCCACACTATCTTGCAACAGGCAGAGGCCTCCGGGCCCCAGAGAAGCAGCAGGTTGAAACAGGCTAGTGGCAGTGAGAATATCAGACCAAAACAGGCATGTTGGGTGGGTAGGATAGTGAGGCTGCTGGAGAGGAAAGAAACAGCAAATAGCTGAGTAGAGGCTGAAGGAGATAGAGAATCAGATATTTGTGTTCAAAAAGATTTCGTGGAGCTCCAAGAGTCAGAAAGACAGGTGGGTCACAGGGAGACCCAGAAGGGAACAAAAAAACACTTTTTATGGGAAGTAGAGGTGTTTAGTAGGTGGGTGGAGAGTTGTAGTAACATATCTGTTTCCCTCCCTCCCATTTTCTTTAGGGCGTTTTTCTCAGAGCTTTTCCTCTCTCTTCTCCTCCCCACAGCAAACAGCCAAGCTGGGAAGAAGAGATTGTCTCTGAACTTAGCGATGTGTCTGGGCATGGAAGACTGATAGCAAACAAGTAAACAGAGTTAACAGCTGTGGTAACCGCAGGAGCAAAGCCTGCTCAGTGACGAGGATGAGCACTCCTCCAGAGGTAAGGAAACTGTCTTGCAGTCTGCTGAGTTACCTTTGTCTCACACCTCTCTTTTCCTATCCCTATCACACCTACACTGCTTATTACTTTAGGGAACTTGGGGTAGTTGAGTTTTTTACAGTCTGTATCCAGAAAGGGCTTGTGCAGGTCTCAGGATTGTTGATGTGGGATATGGTGCAATGATTTTGGGGTTCTTGCCCTTCCTGTTAGTCATCCTACTGGCCATCCTGAGGCTGTATTCCAAACTGTTTGAAGCACCCACCAATAAGTAGTAATAATAATAGTAGTAGTAATAATAATAATGGCCTCTTTTATTATATCTCCATTTTTTTCAACACAGTATTATAAGAAAGTACTTACCCAGAAACATAAAATTCCCCTCCCCTCCCCCCCACAAATAATAGTGTATAAACATGGCATACTTTTTGGAATGTGAGAATGGCATGATAAGGCTAATTGCTTCCCATACAGAGTGGTGTAACTTTTCTGATTTGATGTCTTAACTAAATGGCTATTAAAGTCTTATTTTCATATTTACAGACAAATTGCACTTAAGTGAACTGTTAGGTCAGCATTGCTAAAATGTAGGAAACATTCAAGGACAACAGAGATAAGTAAAGTTTTCTATGTGACTAAAAAGTACAAACCAAAAAATACCTATGTTTTGTTACAATGAGAGCTGTTCAGTGTGACTCTGGCTGTAATTCAAAAGATATCTGTATCTTGTCTGCATTTTTCTAGCTGAAGAATTTTCAGAAATTATTGTTTTGTATATCCATTCCCATATTTCTGTATGATAAAGATCAGACAACAATCATAATTTTAGTTACTGGTTATGCTTTAAAATTTTAGTAGTCCAGAATATAATTTAGCAACTTTTCTGTTTCATATTTCATGTTAGCAGATACTCAGTTTTGAACACAGGGTAAAATATTTCTCAAATGGCATTTAATGAGCTCAATTTATTGTGCTTACATGAATTGCTGACAAAAGATAAATTTAAGAAAAGGAAGATTTTTGTGAGTATTGAGGCATTAGTCTGAAAATATGTCATCCACGTGAGTAATGTGATAAACGCAATTTGGGTAACGGCCAAAGTCGATAATTCTTGACTAAGCTACAGACTGAAAAATAAAACCTCTAAATTATCTGGTAAATAGTTATGAAAAATAACTCCAGTTCTCTCACCTTTCATCTCTCTTTCTTTCGATTTATTTTCATGAAAGCTAAATGCTTCTTTTTCTGCAAAGCACTAAACTGTGAAAATGAAAGGTGAGGAAGAATTATGCAGAGGAACTTCAACCTCCCTTCAGAATTCAGGAATGACTCACAAACAGAAAGAAGGAGATGTTGCAGGAAAATCAAATTCTTTGGCTGATATACTTGTATCAAACAGTTCTTGCTTTAGTAACAGTACCTGTTATGATTCTGCTAGTCTAAGTCGGGCTCAGATTTGAATCAGATGATTAATGTAGTACCTTAATTCAAAATAATACATTTTATAATTGATGACAATTAGAAGTCTTCTTTTAATGATTCTACAGGCATTTGTTCTCACTTAGCTACAATGGAGCCATTTGAATTTGAGCATTTGCACATTCTTAAAAGCATGAAAGAACTGAAACTGGACTGGAAATTCTATTCATCTGCAACTTTATGCAAATACTGACTATTTTTCTCGCTCATAAGTGAGACCTATATGGAAAAGCTCTGTCAGATTGAAGTCCTTTTCCCCAAGCTTGTTCAAACCATTCACTTGTATCTTTATATGGAGCATGCTGGATGAGGCAACCAAGACTCAAAGTGCTGCTGCTTCCTACAGGCTGTGTAATATTCCTGTGTCCTGTGCCCTGGAAGTTTTTATATTCCAGCTCTGGTTCCATCTAGTTAAATACACTTTGCCTTTGCCAAAAATCATTGACTTAGGAAGGGTTCTATATTTCAGTGCCTGTGGACCACTTAGTCTGTTGAGGCATAAAAGTGAAGTTCATTCTAGATTAAGAGTCTGACAGGGATTTTGCCCAAGTCAGTATCTGTGTAAGAGTACTCAAAGAGTGGGCATTTGTCTGTTTAGATTTGTTTAAGCTGTTGTCATGAAAAAGGTAGAAAGGACAACTAAGTATCATTGCCCTCCTCTTTTATCTCTGTTTATGTAGGTCCACAAATTCTCTCAAATCCAGACCAAGTTACAGAGGCAAGATTGGAAAGACATTCCTTATGGAAGATAAAGTGTTTGAAGAAAATTTTTATCCTTATAGAACACATAGCACAGGCCATAATCCAGTTTCTAAGTAGAGGTACTCAGCCAATTTCCACTTCCCCTGTTACTTCTTTTTGGTATGCTATTATTTTGGGGAATATCGTTCTCAGCAAAGTAGTTGTTTTACATTGGAGACTTGAGGGGGACAGTCCTGTTTTTCTTACATATTTTTAAAATCTATTATTTGATGCATTTTGCATTTCAAAAGAAACATAATATATAGGCCTGATATAGATCTACTCTTAACCAGAAAGTCATAAGAAATTGCACTGACAGTCTCAAAATACTGATTTCTTCTTAATATCTCCACAGCCATGCCACTTATTACTCAAAAGAGAGAGACAGATGTCCTCTGATGACATGAAACTAAAGTATTGCAAAATTATAAATATTACATGGTAGGAAAAAGCCAAATTTTCAGTGTGAAAAACAAGAAGTCTGTTGCAACAGAGAAGTCAGGAGAACTGTGAATGTGAATCATTCACTCCCTCCTAAATGGTAAGAGATGAGGACTTGCATGTTGAGGAATAGTTTTTCTTCTCCAAATTAGCCAAGCTAAATTTCTTTCCCTCACATGCCTACCATACTATTAAATTATGACACTTACTCTCTTACTCTAGGAGTAAAACCTGAAGTGTTTTGCTACAGGGTTTTTGAGAGGCTTCTGAATTAATTGAATAAAATGCATGTTTGAAAGATATGAAATAATGAAGTCTCTTTTCCTATTGCTTTTTTGGTTTTGTTTTGTTCTGTTAATGTTTTTGTGCAGGAATTGCACATAGTATATTAGTCGGATGATTAACAGGAGACTCATTAATTTCCTTAATGTTTCCTTCAGTGAAGGGGTATATGCTGCGTGTAAGGGAGCAGCAAGGTCAGAAAACGGATGACAGTCTGGAAGTTGAAAGTCATGACAAGGCAAGCAAGAAGCAATGACTTAGCCAGCAAGGGGAGCTCTCCGCATCCAGGATGGAAATGCAGGATAAATGCGGGTGTGGTTACAGTAGGCAGGGTGAACAAAGAGCATAAATTGACAGGCAGGTCCAAGCTCAAACCTGCAGAATCAAGTCTGTAGATTAAGGTCAGTATCCAGATCAATGGGATGCACATCCATATGAAGACATGGCTGCCGCTGCAGCATAGCTCTGATGGAGACCATGCATGAGAGCTGCAAAAAGCATCTGCCAAGTGAAAAAGTGGGCACATCCACTGAGGCTTCTTCTCACTTTTCCTCAGTGAGTTACAAGGCTTGACAAGGTGTCTCAAATAGCTTTCTTTTATTGGAGAACCAGGCTTCAACAGGGTGCTAAGCTTGAGCCTGTGGGGACAGCACCAGCCAGGCCCTGACACTGGCATGCAGGGCTTTCCAAGTAATGCTTTGATCAGCTTTCACAGCTGTAAGATTTACTCCTTGCTTGCTATATCCAAGGTTTTTCATTATCTTCTGGGGGTTTCCCCCTTCTGCCTCCCTTTTCTTAATGTATATTCTTATTCAGTTGTTCCACTTTTCATTTTTTTTCAGTTCTTTCCCTTTCCTTACATTAGCAGTGTGCACTCCCATGTCTGTTCTTTTGTAAACTGCTGTTCTCCAGTCTTAAGTGCCTTCAAGTATGCAGAAGGAGTGAACACACAGAGTAAATGTCATCTTATCTAACTATCCAGGTAGATGTTAAATAATCATCTAGCTTCCTTTGCAGTCAACAGAGAAAAAGAAAGATAACTCTGGAAGATGCTTCAGCTCATCCTAAGACAGATATCTAAAATAGAAGGTGTACTCATAAGGTGCTTAGCCTTCTCCACTGACTAAAAAGACACACATACATTATGAACACAACTGAATTTAAGTGAGATAAAACATGTCTGTACATAAGATTTTCTCAGTGACTTACAGCTTACTGCAGGTTATTGAATAGAGAAAATCTTTTTTCTCACTTGAACCAGATTAAAGGGCTTAGGATGCAGTACTTACTTCTTGAGGAGAGATCTGAAATTAGTGCTCGGGTTGCCAGACTGTAACAGAATAAAGAACCATCAGTTCTAGACATTACATTATTACCTTTACAGACTCCAAAAGGCTTTGATATCTCCAGGAGGTATATGCAGGGGGATTCCATAAACCAGAGTGAACTATGGAGGGACAAGCCTCCTCATAGCAAGCTGCATTTTCATACATAATTAGTAGCTCAGTGCAGAAGTTGTAGCTTGAAAAGACAGGGAAACAAAGAACAGGAGAAAGCCCCTGGGAGTACAGTCACTTAGATGACTTGGATGATTGTTGGTGTTCTGGCACTAATCCATGAGTGATTTTCTAGCAGATGTGGTGGAAGATGGAAAATATTATCAGTGTTAACTTTAATATAAATTTTTCTTTCTTCATTTTTTCTGTCTCTTCAGGCCTGTGACCAGGAGCTGAGAACAGGTGCAAAGAAAGAACGATGCCTTCAAGAGAAAAGCCTCCTTCTGTGTACACTTATTCTTAGTACTGTCCTTGGCTTTACACTACTTATCACCTACATCGTGATGACTTGTGCTCTAGGTATAATATGGGATATCCTTTTCCCTTCTTCCTCATCCACCCCATTTGTAAGATCCCTTTCTCTCCAGTCTGCCTCCATTGTGTACTAAGTTTAGCATCAATGTTAAGAACCAGACTTTCAGAATCTCCAGGAACCATAACACCTTTTGTAAAAAACTTGCACTTTTCTACCTCTTCCTTGGGTCACAGTGGGGAGAGATCCTCCAGATCTGTCCTCCCCCTCTGCCTGCTATTTAATATGACTGAGCCCAGTTTTCAGGGAGAGCATCATTATTTTGCTTTGCATCTCATCAACATGTTCTGTTCTGTCTGAAGTCACTTCCAGGAAACCAAACAGAATCTGATATTTGGAGCTCCTCATCCACCTTTCCATCTCTGGCTTAAGTTCAGTTTTCTACCACAGATCAGTGCAGTCATAGTGTAAAAGTCATAGCCTTTTGCTAATGGAAAAGCTGTGAGCATAGACCAGAAATGTTAATTTGCCTTTCAAATTTGCTAAAGAACTGTAGAGAGAATGGTTCATGACAATGCTTGTGTATATAGAACGCTCAGTACTGAGGGTGCATTTATATTGGCGGATGCAGATATTCCCTGCTCCAAAATAAGCATTTTTGATTCTTTACGTAGCATTTTGCTATTCATCTACCTGACATTTTTCTTTAGTTCTTGTTATGTGTCAGGCACCCTTCACTACACAGACCAAGAAAAACTGTTAGCTTAGATCTTGTCTATTTCCACTCTGCCTACCTTCTTCTTTCATGTCAGCTGTTGAAACCATAGTATGGAAAGTCTCAATTTGATTTACAGGTGGCTTATTTCAGTAGATAATTTATCTGATCTGATGTTGATACAAGACACTGAACCAGAATGAGAACACATATCCAGTGATTTGCAGCAGTTTAGATAAAGGGAGTCATAAATCAAAGGAAGATATTATAGAAAGTTTTTGTCATTGCTGAGAAATGTTTCCCATACTTGAAGAAACCATATTTTAATCTTATGACCTTACTTTCACTGTGCTATGTCTTTTGCATCATGTGTTGACACTATCAGTTGCTTCTTTGTTTATTGTTTGGCCAAATTTGACTGATTCAGAGAAAAGACACTGAGAAGGCAGAATAATTCAATCTGTGACTGCCTGGGTGGCACAAAGAGAGAACACCACCTCTGGGCTGATTACTTGCCCTTTATTTGAAGAATCTCCCTTATAAAGTGCAAACAAAATCTTCTTGGGAAGTGAATGACAGAATATATTTGACTCCATATTCAGCAAAAACTTACAAGGAATTCAGCACTTTGCATGCAAAGGAGTTTGCACCAAAATGTCCCACAGAGAACTCTTTTTTTTTTTTCAATTTGGTTTTTGTTTGGGGTTTTTGTTTCAATTTTTGTTTCATTTGTTTGTTTGTTTGTACTTGTTCTCACTCTCCACTGTTACTGCTCAGTTCTCTCGTATTTAATTCTTCTCCAGGATCCTGTGATGTCAAGTCAGGTCTTGCTCTGTTGGAAAGACTCCTGAATTCTAGGAATGTCACTGTAGAGCCCTGTGAGGATTTCTACAAATATGCCTGTGGCAACTGGGAAGGCAAACACTCAAGCAGAAGCACAGAAGAATCACTAAATGTATTTGATGTGCTGTTGGAAGAAAATCTGTTGATCCTGAAAAGACTTTTAGGTAGGGACAGATGATTGGTGTGTTACCTTCAGCAACTGCCTCAGTTATAGCTGAGAATACTAGCAGCTGAGAGCACAATCATTCCTAACAGGGACTGAGTCCCATCTCTTCGTTCTGCCATCATTACAGGTACAGATTTATTTTTGAGCATATCACATTACAATAGTTGCATTTTAAACATTTTAATTACCCTTGCCAAGTGTCACATTTTAAAATTCTGACAACAACTCGAACTATTTTCCTGTTGTCTTGTAAAAGTAGGCACTTATTGCTGTCCTTGTCTGAATGTGCACTCTGGTGATGTGTCCTGTCTCCATGTGGGACTGAAGATTAGATATGCACCATCTTCCTGCTGTGCTCCTGTTTCCATACAAAGAATGTCACATATTTGGCCTCAGGAAGAGTCATGGCACTAGAAGGCCCCTTGCTTTGAGTCACTGCGGGAAATGTGGATGTATTTATTGAAATGTTCTGAATCAAAGTGTAGTATTTTCTTACAACTGTACTCTGCTTTAACACTGTCCCAACTTCTTTTTTAAACCACTTTTTAAATTTTTAATATTTATCTTTTTTTTTTTTTTTTTTTTCTCAGAGAGTCCACAATTTGGGATAAGAGGCTCTGCCCAGGAGAAAGCAATGCAATTCTATCGTTCCTGCATGGATACTGAACAGATAGAATCCCAAGGAGTTCAGCCATTGAAGGACCTCCTAAATCAGGTGAATATTAGTGCTATGTCCTCTCCTTTTAGAAGATAATTCCTTCAGGAAGGAAAATGTGCAGTTAGTGTCATATGGTCCTACAGGATGTAATTTTTCTAGCATCAGGCCCCGAAATAAACTCATGATTCGCAATAGAACTTCTAAATGATAAATCTAGCTTTAAATGCTGTTTCAAGATCTGATTTTCTGAAATCAGATAACTGAATCTTTCCTCTTAGCCCTACATGTTGCATAAGGGTGGTCAAACAACCAAGCCTACAAAGAGGGATCTTGTTTATCTCAGAAGCTTAGTTCAGTAGTATCTGACTACTGGCCAGGGAACATCTTGCAAACAGCTACAATTTTTTGTGTCTAAAATCCGATGGCCATCCAGTAGTCCAGGTTTCCAAGGAGCTTGTTTAAAGAATAAAATTTTTCTCTTTCCATTCTGGAAGACTCCTCTTAGTGCCACAGAGGGTTATACATCTTCCTGCCAGCAAAAGAGCATTTATGTCTTATCTCCAAGGAGAGTGCAGAACTTTCCAGCAGAAGGAACTACAGGCCCACCCGTGAATCTAATTGCCAGGGAGGTGGGACCTGAGAGCCCTGATTCCTGGTTGTTCTGGTTGTTGGATGGCTTTAGAAAAATGAGACCTCTTTCCTCTCTCCTGCTTATCTAGCTTCTTTTTCCTGCACACTTTGCTCTGCTGATAATTATAATTCCTTTTCCTTGTGTCATATTTCATTTCATTGCTTTGCTTAAGGGAAAGTGTCAGGTCATTTTAAAGCCGTCAGAGCTCTTCACAAGTTTCCCCTGTTGCTATTTGCTTTGTTGCTTCTCAGTTGTCAGAATGACTAAGCTCATAGACGTGAAAAAAAAGTTTTGTAAATATGGATCAAGCAAGTTTTTCCCATCTGCAGCCTTGCTGTCTCCCTCCCTCTATAGGTTGGTGGATGGAGTATCACAGATGTGGAGGAAACAAAAGATTTTAATGAAACTCTCCAGATTCTCATGGGCAGATACAACACCTTTCCCTTTTTCAGAGTCCATGTGGGACCTATTCCTTCTGATCCCAAGACCAGTGTTATTCAGGTGAGTGTGCTAAAGAAAAAGTACTACCAGGAAGCACTGTGAGTAAAGAGTCAGACCAAGGCTTGCTCAAGGTAAGCCTATATTTTTCTCTGAGGAAATTTTTCCTAAATTTCAGTAAAACTATTGATTTCATTGCATAAATATGGAATAAAAATAAATTCATTAACATTTCAAATTCCATAGTGTAGAAATTACCAAAGCCTGTGGAGCATAACCTCACATTTCTACAGTTTCTGGAAATAGTGAGATGTTTTTCCTCTACTCCTTTTTGCAGATTGACCATCCTGAGTTTGAGTTGCCACCTGAGAGTGAATTCAAAGAGAAAAATTATCTTGAGGTAACATATCAGAGGCTGAAGAAAGGTAAAAATGGCTATTTGGTAAAGGGATCTCCTTGAATTGCCTCCTGGTTCAGACTGGTCTGTTTCCATGGTTTACGGTCAGTCACCTCTGAAAATGACTCCAGAATGAATTCTTTACAGAACTCTACTTTTCCAAAAAGACAGTTTGTCAAATGTAACCCGTTTTAGATGCCAGGTTTCAATGTCAAATGTAACCCGTTTTAGATGCCAGGTTTAAAACTTCTTGTATAGAGACAAAATGCTGAAATTGTAGTTTATATTTGCCAAGTAATATGAACCTGGGCTTCCCTTTGGGTTCCACCCTGAATGAATGTTTTTAAAAAATCTCTTTGTCCAAAGTAAAGCTCTATAACAAAATCTGTGTATTGGGGCCAGAGGTAGTTAGCATTTTTATAGTTATTTTAAAATGTTTGAATATAAGCTGGGGAAACAAGCTCTTTGACCCTGGGAGTTACTGAAACAAAATTAATTTGACATTTTTCTGAACTTCATAAACACTGAGTTGTTTTCAGTTTCTCAGTCTGAGTCTTTCAGAAGAGTCCTCAAAGAAAACTAAACCTGTCTACTCATCACAAGCATTCCTTTGATACCTCATAAAGATTGAAACTAGAAGCTGACATTTTCTCTCAATCAAAAATACTGGCTCATTATATCACTAAATTTCTTTCCAGACATGGCAGGCCTGCACCTCTAAAATTTTTTCTAGTATTTAAAGTAATTGTATGCTGTGATAAAAATAATCTTTGCGGAATTCAGTGTTCTTCACTGAGAGAGGAACTGCACCTGAGAAACTGTACTCCACAAGTGAATGTTGCAGTGAGAAGACAGTTTTAGGGATGGGTCTGCATAAGTTTTGAAAGATTGAAGCTTATATGGTGAAGATGGATGGTTGGATGAATGGATGGATGGATGAGGTTATCAATTTTCAGTCATGTTTCTCCCACTGATCATATGCTCTGTAATGCAGGTTCTCCGTGTGTATCTTTCATATTTGAGGAAACTGGGGGTCCTAATTGGAGGGACACAGGATGGTCCCCCTGATTCCTTTTCTCCTACCTTGGCCTTCATCTCTAACCTCCAGCAAGTTGTCACCCCACTGAAGAAAAGACAGGAGAGGGGGATGCTGTTCTTTCGCACCACCATTAGGGAGTTACAGGTATCTGTGCCTTGGAACTTAAGCAACATGATTACATGTGACATTCACATTTTGAAGATCCAGATCAAAAGACAAAGGAGACACTCTCTTTAGATGCCATTGTCTCTTAACTTGGACTTGGAGCCTGTTGAGCTTGAAATAACCTATAAACTTAAGGCCTTTAACTGACAGCAGTTGGATTTTTTCAGGCCCAAAATTCTCTCCCCTCCCCTGTGCTAATTCCTTTTAAAAAAGTCAATTCTCCTTTTCTACTACAATCAATATACACGTCATAAAAACAGTTGGACTTCTTGAAAGTATCTCTTAACACTATTAGAAAGATTATCCTTTTTCCCTATTATTTCTTGTGAGTCAATTTAGATTCATAGTTCAGTGTGTAAGCTTTGTTTTACTTCCAGGAAAATGCACCTTCTATTGACTGGCTGTCATGTCTCCAGGCTGTCTTCCATCCCATGCCAATGAACCTCTCTCAGCCAATTGCAGTGCATGACATGGATTACTTAAGAGGCATGTCACAACTCATCAAAAAATGGCACAAGGGAAGGTAGGAGTAGTCCATATCTGTGGTTGTAGTTGTTCATGCCCCAGGAAATATTTACTTCAGATACCATGAATTAGATAGGTCTGTGTTAGAGGCTGCTGAATCCAGTAGTCTAACAATTGCAAAGCTACTGTGGCTCTATATCCACAGATTTGGCCAGTACTAAGGCTTAGCATATATTCCCAATAGGCTTGCATATGCATGCACCATATATGAGCACACACATAAAAATATATCATATATATATATATGTATGCACATGTGTGTAAGTGTGATAATAGAGATGGAACACAGTGCTTTTGCTGTAGCACTAATACAAACATGAACAGCTCAGACAGCCTGATGCTATTCCCCAGCTCCAGCTAATCAGGAGTGGTCTATACTAGCGAAATATATATTTGCACACACACAATATGGATCACTCCAATAGCTGGTCTTAGGTGTTCAGTCTCTCCAGAAGCTAGCCCCAGATCCCCTGGTGTCCATAGCTGCTGGCACTTGTATATATCACCTGGATATGAACTTCTAAGTCTTGCAGCCCTACTTTGCTGTTAGTCTGGTCTCTTCCTGTTAAATATACATGCAGACTCTCCAGTATCCGGTTCAAACCACTGGTATTTCCAATAGCCAACTCTTAAACTTCTGCTCTTTCCACCAATTAGCTTGAAAAAAAGTCCCTCCCACAGTCAACTCTCAGACTCGTTGTCTCTCCAGTATTCAGTTCCATCTCCAAACACAGCAAATAGAATGTTATTTAAGAATAGTATTTAATAAAATAGGATATATCCCAATGACCATGTGCAGGGCTCAGTCAGACAGACACCTTGGCAAGCCACAAGTTTACACTCAACCATTCCCTCTTACCACCTTTCCTCTCCATTTTCGCATGTATGTTCTCTCAATCCACCATGTTCTTTCCCTTTCCCTGCCTTTGGTCCTTCTCATAAACATGCCATAATAAAGTCTCACAGAATCCCACAGACCTCTCCAAATTTTTAATATGTTTGACTCAGTCCTAAAAATTATCTTTCTCTTACTTCACAGGATACTTAAGAATCCTGTGCCCTTGCAGGCAATTACCCCTTGAGTCTTGATGGTATTCTGGGGAGTTTCTTTGGTTGACTCATGTCAAATCATCCTCCTTTGATAACCCCAGGTGTAGCCTATTCTGCAGACTTTGCTGTCATTGTTCAGGTTCCTAGGGTTCCTCTGCCTCAAGGAGGAACTCACCTGACACTTGCCTTGCTTCTGTTTATGGTGAGCAGCCTTTAACCTTCTTCCTTTCTAAATGTCATTTTCCTACAGGGTCCTTCACATTTATATGATTGTGTGTCTGGTTGGGAATCTCTCCCCAGCCCTTGACAGTCGATTCCAAGACGCACGCCTGGAGCTATATAAGATTCTTTATGGAAAAATGGGATCTAGAATGGTGAGTTAGTCTTTAATCACCTTCTTCAACCTCCCTAGCAGCTGAACGCTCTAGGTCATGTGTTCTGAATGTTCTTTTGATGCCTTGTCTGTATGGAGTTTCTTAGATTTGGGGATGGGAAATCTACTCTCACTGGGCCATTAATTGCTTCCTTTTTCTCAAAGAAATATGTGAGCAGACATGATACATGAAGCTTTCCAGAAGCTGAGTGCACTGTGTCATGAACTAGTGAACGAAATACAGATGATCACCTTTCTTCTATGCATTTTTCTCAGCTAGCATACAAATCTTCATCTTCAGTGACAGTAAGGGAGTAAATCATAAGGAAATCAGTGTTTTAATTGATTAAATCTTTCTGAGATAGCTTAAATAGAACTACATTTCTTATTCACTGCTGTCATTTTTAGATAGCACTGTGTATGCTACTGACTGCACATCTACATGTCTTTTTACTGACTTCATATTTATTTGTCCACACTCTCACGTGTCTGTTTCTTTCTCTGTTCTTACAGATTCCAGCTGAGCGCTGGAGGAAGTGCTTGATTGATACCAGCTCTTTCTTTGAGCCAGTTCTAGGGAAGATGATTGTGCAAGAAATTTTCCCTCAGCAGACCAAGAAACTTGTAGGTATTCATCATCTTAACCTCCAAGCAGAGCATAGCTTCACCTTTCTTTTCTTGACATGCCAACTTAAAACCACATCAAGGCAGCAAAATCATGTGTAGGTTTTGTACCTTTTTATATATTCCTGTGCTTACGCACTTTCCCTCCTTTTTTGGGAATGAGACATGTCAGAACGAGACATTCCTGTCATTGCTAGAACAGTCAAAGCTAAATACCAGTTATTACCTTTGTCTCAACTGTTAGCAAAGTCGTATATGTGCATCACCAATAGCTACCACAGCCCTACAAATACATACAATCTCAGTGTGGTCCATGGAATAACAGTTATGTATTGACAGTATTCATCACCAGTATGATATATTTCAATAAGATTTTCAGTTACAAAGCCATAAAGTGATCATGTGACCAGTTGTAAAGAAACAAATCAATGCCAACACATTCTGAGTGTATCTACAGTAAAAGGAGAAGTTTAGCATAGGCATAGTTACTGTAAGAGGCAAGATTAAAAGGTGTGTGGGAGAAAATTTGATGCCAAATAACTTAAGCCTAAATCACTGTGGAAACTGAAATCTCTTTCATAACAAAATAAGGAAAATTTCCCCAATTATTCTATAGTTGAATTGCTGGAACGGGGGAAGATGGTAGATAAGCCTGAACAATGTTTTTCAGCAGTTGTGACCATGCCCTCTTTTCTCCATGGCAGGCTGAGCAGATGTTCTCTGAGATCCAAGATGCCCTCTACGACCGACTGGATGAGTTGGAATGGATGGATGACCAGACTCGCCAAAGCGCTAAAACCTTGGTGTGTGCAGAAAGCAGAAGTTATTAAGGCCTTCCTTTCCCTGAAGCCTTTGGGGAAGGAATGGAAGAGGCCTGCACCTTCACATATTCCTACCTGCTTCTACAGGCACACAATCATAAATAGATGTCTTGTACATACTAAAATTGAGCGTGATTTTGTAAGTGCCATCATGCCTGTGTACATACATTGATGTGTAGGCATAGAGAGGCTTGGTTTTGTTTGTCCATGGATACTCTGAGTTAATCGTATTGAGATACAATTCAGTTTTATAGACCTAGAGAGGTTAAAAGCTATAAAGCTGAATGGCAGAAAACAATCCTATAAAGAAAAAGAAGAGTAAAACAACATTAGGTCTCTGGTCAGAGAGCTGAGAAAGCAGAAACGGAGTAGCTGTCATTTTGAAGGGCTGACTCACAGATCATGCTTACATTGTTTAGAAACAGCATTTAAAAGGACTTGCAGAATATAAAGCCTCCTATTGATCAGGTTTCTTTTTGTTCGTTTGTTTGTTTATTATTATTTTAGGTTTCCAAACTACAGGTGGAGATTGGCTATCCAGCTCACATACTCCAGACTGCCAAAGTGAACCTGGAATACCAGAATGTGAGCTATATAATGTAAACATGCCTGCCTCATTATTGGCAGTTTACCTGTATCAACTGGTATCTTGTCTGCTTCTAAAAGAAGTTACAACCTCTGGAATTATGCACATTTCCTACTGTTCATTTTCTGGGGATATATGGGCCCAGAAAACCTTTATTTGTTGCTTCTAAGATGTTGTCTATGCTGTCTCCTATTTAGAGTAGCTGGCCTGATAGAAGCAATTTTTGATCTGTTGTATGTTCTGTTTGACCTTCAGATAACATTCCTGTCCTATCTTAAATTGAAGGTCTTTAGAAATGGGAGAGAAAAAAACTACAAGTATCCCACTGGTTTCTCTCTTGATTAACCCTTTTTTGACCTGTAGGACTTTTCTTTTTCTCATACTGTTCAATTCATTCCTCGCTTATGCCCTATGACCGTCACATTACTTGTCTCTTCCCTCAGTTGGAGATAAATGAAGACACCTTTTTCCTCAATGTGGTGGCTTGCTTGAAGGTACTGAGGGAAAATTCCTACCTGAAACTCCTTCAGCATCACCCACAGAATAAGTAAGTCAGAAAGTGATCTGAAAAATATGACAGAATTACACAGTTGTGAACTAACTGAGGTTGGAAGTGACCTATGGAGATCACCCCACCCAGTTCTCCTATCAAAGCAGGATCAGCTAGAGCAGATCACTCAGGACTGTGACCAATTGTATGTCTGTCTCTCTCTCCTACTGTGGAAGGAGAAAGGGAGCAAGTGGGGAGCAGTGGGCAGAATTGGACACAGTACTTCCAAATGTGGTTTTACCGGCTCTGAATGTTGCTGCAAGTCTGCATTGCTGCCCTCTCCTTCAAAAAGCCTTGAATTGGGCAGCCTGTCTTGTGTTCAGCTTGAGTACAAAATACCCCACCACTGTGGAGAGGGTCCCAGACTCTTGGAAACCTCTCACATTTTTTTGGCCAGGTTGTCTTGCGTAAGGGGGATGGCTGGTTCTCCTGGACCTCACATCAAAGGAAACAGCAGAGCACTGTGATGATGTGAATGCTGGCAGGACAGAGGATGCTTCAGAAGGCAGGCAGCATTGTCAAGTGTGTTTATGGCCTTACACTTCCTGAAGACTATTATGTGCAGGACATCACGGGAGGTTGACAAGAAAAGTGTGAGGGAGAATGCCTTCATGTGTATGAAAACCAAGCTATTATCTCTGACCACCTGTAAACAATTGAAGGTTTATTTTGAACACCTGGAATTAGATAATGTGAATTCATCATTTGCTGGTGCTGTATGAACAGTTGAACTGAATACACTAGTTTTGCAAACAGTGGAGGAAAGGAGCAAGGTTTGAGAAAAGAAGTTAGACATTCTCTAATTTTTTTTTTTTTTACTTTAGGTGGCATGTGTATCCCTGGAGTGTGCATTCATACTACTCAATAAGGCACCACATGGTGGTTTTTCCTGCTGGAATGTTTCGCAGCCCTTTTTTCCACATGGAGTTTCCCAGGTATGGAAGGGCTGTGAAGGTGGAAGCTGAATGTAGTCTCTGGGCTTCACCACGCTTCCAGAAAATATCTTAATGAGTCTGTCTTTAACTTCTTTTTATTATTGCATCCCAGAAAGACACAGTAAAAGGGGAAAACCATTTTTTTCTGAAGCCAGATGAATACTGCATTATGACTTCTGAAAGAGAGTGATCGTTGACTCTGCTGGAGCAAAATCAGAATCTAGGCAATCTAGTATATTACTAGATCTACGATATTACTAGAATCTAGTGCATTGCTTCAGAGCAAAGAGTCAGAAGTCTCATGTAGGTTAACTTTAAAGAAGACATTTCACCTTTACCTCTCATTTTTGAGATTCCAAGAATTCCTAAAATCTAAGCCATAGAAACCTAACCCAGAGAAAATAGGAACCTCACAGAGAAAAAATTCTTGTCAGAAGTCTTTTCCAAATGTATCCAGTTCTTCTTTTTTTTTTCCCCCAGTTCTTTTTAGAAATCTTTTCTATTAAGCAAATAGATTTTTAATTCTGAGTCTTCCTCTGCAACAACAACAGTTCTGTAGACCATACTGTTCTGGTTGAGTTCTTTCGTCATACAGAACAGATCTCTTAAACAATATTTTTTCTGATATTAAAAGCACTTAAAGCAGTTGACTGTAAACATATCATCTAATGTCCTTTTTTTTGCTGATAATGGATAGATACTTCTCCTAATACCATAGTAGTGAAAGATAAGCTTACACTGTGGCAAAAGACTGATGTCTGAAAGAAACATGTCTCAGTTAAAAGTAATTATTTTCTCCATGGTAATCTTCTAATTCTTGCAGTATTTTACGAGCATTATAGTATGAAGAAAAGGAGATCTCAAAAGAATAATAGAAAAGAAATACTTTTTCTATGCTATGGGCTTCAGTTACCATATTCTTACTCTCAGATTCTTATTCCTTTTGTATTCAGTGTAGTAAAATATATTTTTCTCACTGTCACCTCAGCTAAATAGACTGATAAGACAAACTAGATCAGCTTTTGGTAAATTGGCACAATAGCATTGTCTCAGATGATGCTCCAGAGTTTAAAATTTACTGGCAAGAGTTTAAACTTAATTGGCAAGAGCCAATTCACGTGACTGTGAGTATAAATTTTAAAACAAGAAGTTAGAAAAGCAGTACAATTGTTATTATAGAATCATAGAATGGTTTGGGTTGGAACGACCTTGAAGGTCATTTAGTTCCAACCCCCCCCGCCATGGGCAGAGACACCTTCCAGTAAACCAGGTTGCTAAGAACCCCATTCAGATTGGCCTGAAACATTTCCAGGGATGGAACATCCACAGCTTCTCTGGGCAACAGTTATAAGTTACCAACTTCTGAAGGAGCAGTTCTCAGAGAAGATGGGCTGTTCTTGTCACTTCCTACTGAGTTCCCAGTGATGTAATAAAGATCTAGTGCAATAATTTCATGCTTCAGCAGTGTTAATCAGTGCATGGGAAGAAAGAATGAGCCCATAATTTCATATAATGGAAATGTAATTTGAGTGTACTCTTCCTTGTGTGATTACTTGTAAATTCATTGCATAGAATCATAGAAATTCCATTTGGAAAGAACTACTAGAGGTCTCTCTCTTGCTAGTAGCAAGATTACTAATGTGAGACCAGGGAAATTGTAGTGAAAACTTCATTTTTTAAGTTGCTTTGCCAATTTATGTATCGTTTCTAACTAGACAACTGTTGCAAGATTGCTTCTCCTGCTTTTATATGGTTACCATTACAGTTGCTGTTTGTGGTGAAAATAGGGGGTAAATAAGCACATATTTTAACAACAATACATGTCATTACAGTTCCTAAATGTGGAACCTCATTCACAGGTTCTTTATTATTTTGATAGCTTATTAGCTACAAATATTTTAAAATAATCCCATAGTACAATTTTAAGCATTGGTAAGATAATTTACATTTTTATTTGCATTTTTACATATCTGAGCAACAATAAATTGGAAGTGCTTCTGTGTGTGCTTTCAGTTTAGAATGCTCCTGTTGAGCCCACAGTTGTGCTCCACAGCTATAAGGAATGGTCATCTGCCCTCTTTTTCTTTCCAAAAGCACTTTTTTCATCTTTATTTTTCAGTGCTGTGAACTTTGGAGCCATCGGGGTCTTCATGGCACATGAAATTCTCCACTCATTCTATGGTTATGGTGGGTACTGGCTCTTTATTTGCTCTTCTAGGTCCCACTGGTATTTTCCCTTAGGGGATATGAAATCCTAGTCCCTATTTTAATGTATACATATATTATTAAGGTAGATGAAGTTAAGGAAACTCCATTCCAGCCCTTGCTGACTACTAAGAAGAATCAGGGATTAATGTGAGGAACACAGGTGAATGCCATAAATAGCTTTGCTTTCTAGGATTTTTTTTCCCCACAGTTTTGCCTGAAGGCTGTCCTGCATGCAACAGGAGTGCACTACAGAAATCTATAGACTGCTTGGTTGAACAGTATGAAAGCTACAGCTTTAATGTCAGTGGCACTTTTACACTGTTGGAGAATACAGCTGACACTGGAGGGCTCGCCATCGCTTACCAGGTATTGTAGTTTACTTCTCAAATCTCACAGTCTCACTACACAACTCAACTACTGTGTCACAGGATTGCTTTGCTGTATCCCTCTCCTGTGTGCTGTTCCATATTTCTTGTACACTTGGGCCAGTGAACCATGAGCCCTGCATGCCCTCTGTTGTTCCAGGCAGAGGATCCTCACAAAGCTTTGCTTGTAATCTCACCAATTCCACGTAAGACATCTTTCCCCTTCACCATCTTTACCTCCCCATTTATGTCATGCATACAAAAGCATGCTATTATTTATATGTGTGTGTTATACTTGAGGAAGTAAGCTGAGACGTGAAACAGAATTCTGTGTTGTGGTAAAATGACTCCATAAATATGTTTCCAGCAATACTTTAATCTAGAGAGAGTTTTTTATTTCCTCATGCAGTGCTTCAGCAGTTTAGTTACCGAGGGTGCTGTGCGATTCATAGGTCTAAGGTGGTACTTTTACATTCTTGTACAAAGAATGATAGGAGATAGAGTCTTCTAATTTACACTCAAATATTTGTGAATTGTTTTGAAAGTAATTTTCATTCTTTCATAGTGTAGTTACCACAACTTCTCTTATGACAATATGTGTGGGAGTATCTGAAATGCGAAGAAAAGGAATTATGTTGTTATTCTCCCACATTAGAGTTATTAAGGGCATGGCCAGCAACAGAGAGCCTCAGAGTAAGGAGAATGATGCAATCTTGCTAACTTATTAAATATACAATAGATTGACAGATTTCACTGGCAGAAGACATGAGCTTGGGATACTGCCTGAAGGAGGATTTCTTATTACCCATTTTCTCTCTCCACAGGCCTATAAGAACTGGCTGAAAAAGCACAAAGAAGAGGAGGATTTACCTAAGATTGGACTTTCACATGATCAACTTTTCTACCTCAGTTTTGCTCATGTAATGAATTCTAAGCTAGTCATATGTCTTTCTCAGTCTCCATTTTCAGTTTTTCTTTCTTGATATTCAATCTCTGTTCCCCCTCTTCACAGAACTGGGAATGACCGATATTTCTATGGCATTCAGAATATTATTTAGAAACTAAAATTCACACATAGGGCCCCTGTTACATATCTCAAAGCTAACAAAAGTCCTGTCTGCAAACAGAACTTTTACAAAGACCTGAAATCTACCAAAATTAACTCACAGGAGAGCAGCTGTGTCAGGGAAAGCATTGCCAGCTTCTGAATAGTTTTTTTTGCTGTTGTGAGAAATCTTACACATGAAAAGTGAAATCTTACTGCAAAAGTCATGTATCTGTCCATCCCTTCCTCCATTTGTCTTTCTGTCATGCTGAATAACTAGATATCTTGTAATTCTGAGTGACTGGTAGTGAAGAAAAAGAGTTTCAAATGTTATTTAGAGATAAAGAACTAGAAGGACATACACACATAGATATTTCTGTGGAAACTTGCTTTAAGGATTTCTGCAAAGTTGTACAATTGTGCATTGCTGTGCTGTTGAGTTCCTTGTGATAGATCCTTGGATTTCTGTGCTCAGAAATGTTGCACCCTACTAAGTCACTGTAATTGTTCAAAGGGAAAAGTTTTGTGTATGTGTTGAGATTAGGTCAGAGCAGTGTATAAAAAAGGACATTATTGGGTCTTGGTGTCAAGATTTGAATTTCAGAGGTTATCTGGCAGCTACTGCATCATTTGTCAATGAATAAAGACTGAAATCACGAGAATGAAGACTTGGATTGCCAGTTTAACACTAGTAAAGTCACATAATCCTCCCCTGAGTCTCTCAGGTAGTAATGGGATTTTGTGTAAGTGCTCTCGTTTCTTGAGGAGCACTCATTGATTTCACTTAAGAAGCTGAAACTAGACACTGAGGCAATATCTTTACAATTACTGATGGAGTCCAAGGTTGAATGATCCTAACCCAGGTGGCTTACATTCCCTGTGTTCTGGACTATGCAGTACAGAAAAAGAACAGATGGCTTGTCAGATAGAGAAATTGGGACAGAGAAGTTTAAGGAAAAGAAAAACAGTCATAAGAAAGATCTGAACATTGTTGGAAGCCATGTATGCATATTGCCTTGTTTACTCTAGCACCCTCAGACATGTGCAGAGGTATGAGGAGTCTTAAGTCTTGATCACATGAAGACTTTCAGCCAAACTGATTGTTCCATTTTACTTCCTTTCAGTCAATGTGTGGACACCAGGAGCCAGAAAAGCTACAGTCTTCTCTGAATACAGATCCACATAGTCCCTTGCCACTTCGTGTCTGTGGGCCTGTCAGCAATAGCCAGGACTTCTCCAAGCTCTTCCGCTGTTCCAGTGGATCCCCAATGAACCCAGACAACAAATGTCGCATTTGGTAATCTGCATGAGAAAGGAGGAAGAGAGATATGACCCCAAGGACAGGAAGGCCTGACCATGAAAGTATAACCATCTTTGCAGGGCCCTAGGGTGACATGGGTGACAGTCCTTTATCTTCCTTTTCTTGTTATCCTCTCTGTAGAAGTCGATGGTAGGGAAATTTCTAAACTGAGCTTAGAAGAAGGTCTCCTCCAAGGCTCTCAGAACTCTGCCCCAGATGTAACTCTGGAGTTTAACAAGTCCCAAGGTAGCAAGGTGACTAGCCAGTCTCTAGCAGGCAGCAACTTCTGAGGAGTCATAAACAGAAAGACTGTTACATTATTAGTCCCTCTGTTCAGTGCAGTTCCCTGTCTACTCCAGCAGCTTCCCAGTCATGTTTAACGGACAGGTCAATAAGCTTGGGCTCTAAGGCTTGTTCATGAACTAATGACTCACAGGAAAATCCTATGGGTTACTATGCAAACCACATATGTACTTTCTAAGAGAGGGAATAATCCTCTTCTTTTCTTTTACTATAAAGTGAGACAGGTACTAGGAAAGACTCAGTGACTACAGTTTCCAGGTTGAAAAATAAGTCACTTAATAATGAAGGTTACTGAAGGCCTTCTCTGTTCTGTTTTTGTAATAATGAAGGTTACTGAAGGCCTTTTCTGTTCTGTTTTTGTTTAATCTGTAAAACTCATAAGAGGAAAAGGGGAAAGACTAAAGCATCCCCATTTGTGGGAGACAGATGGGGAGCTGAGAACAGATTCTCTTTCTTTTTCAACAAGACTTTTTTTTTAGTCTCTAGGGTTAAAGATATGGTTGAGGGTGGAGTATGGGACAGTCATAAGGCTTTCTAGAAGTCTCTGAAGATTGATTAATTAGAAATCCAAGAATTTCTCCAGATCCCGAGCCTGGTTCTCTCATCCCTGAAAGTTTTCTCATCCCTACATTTGTAAATATTTACCATCCAAACAGATGAGTATAGCTGCTGCAGGATTTTGCTTTTTACTTGGAATTGAATGTTAGGTGTTAATTTAATTTGGAGGAAAAACAGAGTAAGAAGCAAAATGTTTTGGGGTAGCAGGAGAAGTGGTTAAAATACATTCTCAAGATCAACCTAATAATTACATCCATTTCAGGTTCTCATAGTTAGAAAATTTAAAAAATTTACCAAAGTTAATAAGTATAGAAAATACTCCTACCTTTTGCATATTCTTCAAACTGTTCTTGATTATAGGAGTATTTTTATTTTACCTATTATATTAGCTGTTTGGGGATTGTGGATTGCAAGTGGAAACATCCCTTATCATTGTAAGGCTTGTAAAAATAACTGTGTTAATATTTTCTAAGTACTGACCAATGCAGCAAAACATTTTCCAAGAACAGACTGTTTAGAGATTTTGTTTTCATTACTTAACTAAAATATTAATAAAAAAATTACTTTGATTGCAACCTCTTTATGATCAGGCCTGTTTCTTTGTTGTGTATTTGTACTGTTCCCAACACAACTGTCATTCTTAGCTGAACTTCCAAGTCATAGATAATAATACCTCAAAATAATTTATTTGCTCATAATAAAAAAATAACAAAATTGGACCTGTGCTTGTTGTTACCATTTAAACAGTATATATTCCTCCCTCATTCATTCAATTTTCTCCTAGCAACATGTCCAGACTGTCTTTTTTTTTTAGATGTTAATAGCAATTAACATTGCACAGCACTTTGTGCGTAATACAGTTGTTACTTCAGTGTTCGGAGACTAGTTGGCTTCTGTGTTTATACTGTTTAGAAAAACAAAAGCCATTGAAAATCTGCATTTTGAGGAGTCTTAACTTTTCTTGTATCTATCTTGATAAGTGTATGTGGGGCACTGTTCCCTGGAATATGCATTTTTTCTTTTGTTCTTACAATATATGATGAATTTATGAAGATTCCGTTTAAAAGACAGGGTCACTCCTGAAGTTGGTGAGTTGAATCAACTACTATTAGAAACTATGATGTTTTTACACAAAGAACATATGGGAAGTGCAAGAAGGGAGGTCTGGGTTAGAAAAAATTACATGAGTCTTGGACTGAGAATTTATTGTTTCTCAAGGAGAAAGAAAAACACTTTCAACATGTGCACAAGGTCTCTGCCTTTGTCTCCAGTGTTCCCTGGGATGTCGTTGATGAAGAAGAGCCACATTGTCCAGGAGGTGACCATGAAACACAGGGAGATGCTCAAACTGTTAACATCCACGATCACAGAAATTATTTCATGCTCTATGTCATGCATAGAAAAAAGAGCACAGTGCTGCCAATCTTCAGGGAAAGAGCCACATCCAACAGCAGATCCTTCACCGCTGAATTGCTTAGTGTCTCTGAGTCCTCAGGCTGTACCATATCGATCACCTCCATTCCTTCTCCTGTTGATGAAGCCACGAAAGTCTCCTCCATTTCCACCCAACCTGTGACAGGAGAAAAAGGAGACAACATAAGCTTTCTTCTTGTTCGCTTCTGTCATACTTTTCATCTTTTTATACTTCTTTCATCCTTTATACCTCTGCTGCCCTCCCCTACTTTTCTTGCCCTGCCTCCTAATCTTTCAAATCCATCTCACCCTTACTGTATGTCCATTTTCTCCTTCATCCTAAGCAGATTTACATTATACCCCATTCCATCACTGCTTCTGTTGTCCTTTTCTTGTGTCTGTGATTCTGTTTTTGAAATCTTTTATTTCAGAAATTGCTTTGCCCTCACTCTCCTTCCTTTTCATCTTCTTCCTTTCCTTTTCTTTTTTCTTGTACTTTTACAGTACAAGTCATCCCAGATACATTTACGTTCTTTTATCTTTTCAGGACCATGACTGTAGTAATAAAACGGCTGTAATGGCTCTTAACAGCCTCAGCTGGAGCCTTTACCTGAATCCCATGGGTTCAGAAGCTTTATTTAAGCTTGGGCCTGGGTCTCAGACCTGTATTTGTGATCTGTTGCAAGTATACCTATCTCCATCACAGCTGTACCTGGCCATGGACCTTGTTATTCTGGATCTTGACCTACGAATTGTCTTCCTGTTTTGACCTTGAATATGGCTTAACACTATGGACTTGCCTGCAGTAATGGACTGTGTCTGACCCTGCTTGCTTTCATTTCTTTCCTGCTCCCCAGGAGTGGCCTGAACCTTTCCTTTTGGATCTCTGTAGGGTGTGAGGGGGACCAGCTGAGATGGGAGGCTGCGGTCAGGGCCATGGGTCATCTAAGAGGCCTTAGTATCCACAAACCAGCCTGAACATGTGACTCTCCCACATCCTCTTCCCTGTGTAAGTGCAGGGCTGGGCAGTCACTGGACTGTCTAACCCTGGTCACCATCACTACATTTGATCCTGACTCTAACTGGTATTCCTCCTTGAACTTGGACTTGTCTCAACATCATGGACTTCCCTGGTGACCTCTTGTCTGCCCCGACTGCCATACCCAGTCCTGTCCTGCTCAGGGCTGTGGGAACTGGGCCCATGCCCTGCTGGCCTTGCTATCTCATTCCATTGCTAGCTCCCTGTTCCTTAGGGACCAACTCACCCCCACTCCCCTTGACATATATGTTCTTGCTCCCCCTCTGATTTTCTCTTTACAAAACCAAGCTTCTGCGTCCACACCCTGTCTCATTTCCTGCCTTTAGCTGCTCTCGGAGCCCCTTCTTTCTCCTCCTCCCACTTCAACCCTTCCTCTCACCTGCTGATTGACTGTTTCCCTCTTGCTGTCCGTTCCTAGCAGTGCGAATCATGGTCTGGCTTTTCACTGGTGCAAACCCACTGGAGAACACTGAGCAGTAAGTGACTGGGAACAAACCCATCAGATAGATGGTAAAGCCCAGGAAAACGATCAGGGTTGGATTACTCCCCATTCTATTTTCCTGTCCAGCACAAGACACTTTTGCTCCTTACTGCTTTTCAGCTAACAGAGTCTGGACTTAACTACCACCACAGTCTTGGCTGGGGCACATTGTGACATCATGGCACTCATCTGACATAAAAGGTTAGGCAAAAACTTTGCATCATATGTAGCTAACAACACTCTAAAGCAAAACATTAGTGTGAACATTATTTGGAATAAAAAACCCGTGTATCTCTGCTCAAAGTTCAAAAGAGAATGAAGGAGATAGGTCTATAACAATAGGACACTACCAGATATGAGAAGATCACACTTAATCCTGAACATATTTGTAGCTAACACCTGCCTGAAACTGAACAAAAAATCTGCCAGTGGAGTAGAAAATAAAATGAATTTCTCACTTCAGTGTTTAACAAGTTATTACTAATTTGTGCTGCTTGACTCACTCAGACTCAATGAATAGATATAAAATCTCGCGAAACTACAGTAGATTGACAAGTGCGTGTTTTTAAATGTCCTCTAGATGGTGATCTAACAACGTCAATGAAGAAACAGCTTTACTTACAAAGAAAGCACCTATTCATGGATTATTAGCCCTTGCTATTCACTTTGCCAGACCAAATTGTCCACTCTGACTCTCTGTCCAGATTACATTTTGTTGGTGACTTTCCACCATGTAGCCTGGAAGATAATTTTCTAGCTACTTTCAAACTCACATTTAACCCTAACTATCATTTGCTGTAGCAAATGTCTTCCACATTTCCTGAATTTGCATACAAATTTATGTTACCCTCCCTTGTCTTTCCCTTTTCCTTTGCTTTTGGTGGGTTGTTTGGTTTTTTTTTGTGTGTGGGCTTTTGTTTGTTTGTTTGTGTTTTTGTTTTAGGTTTTTGTTTTGTGTTTTTTTTTGTTTTGTTTTGTTTGTTTGTTTGTTTGTTTTGTTTTGTTTTGTTTGGTTGGTTGGTTGGTTGGTTGGTTGGTTTGGGATTTTTTTGAGTGGTGGAGCGGGGGACTGTCACTTTTTGTCTGTGGGGATTTTTTTTCCCTTTTCTACTATTATTAGTATTTTTTTTTGAGATTTTCACTTTTTTTTTCCAAAGATGTCCAGAAACCAGTCTGGAATTTAGACAGGTCAGGAATTTAGCTTGTCAAATCAAGATAATAATTTTCCCAGGTCTATGAAAGTTACTACAGACTTAAGGACATGCAAGGATATATACATTCTCATTCATAGATACTGAGATTTCTACACCAAGTGATGGTGGAATTGTTGAGTATTACATGACTACCTAAATTTCTTACATACTATCTCCTACTGAATGGTGTATAATACAGAGCAAGTTCAATACACCATGTATCAGTAGCTAGATACTCTAACACATGAGTAGGACAGAACCTTTAACCATCCAAAGACTGAGAGCATCAGAAAAGAGTAAGAGGGAGTGTGACTGGTATGCAGAATTTTCAGTCCTGCTGAGCAATTAGTAAAGCAACTTCAATATGCATGTTCCCTACAGAGATCTCTGGATCTAAAGGAATCTGCACCCAAATCAGTGTAAGATTGTCTATCAAAGGTGTTCTGCATTCCTCACAGGGAGTGTGAAATACTTTCAAGTCCTCACCTGCACCTCTGAAATTCTTTATTTCGCTGAAGTAGGTAAGTAAATAGATGCTAGATGCGAAAACTCATACTACTACTGAGGTCATGGTGACGTATTCATTCTGGCATTAAGTCCATGCTCCTGCCTCAGTAAGGGTTCCTGACACTGGACGCTTGCTCCTACATCTATTTCTTCACTAACACTAGTGTTGATGTGGCTCAGTTTGTATATAAGGTGACAAAATCCTTCTAAAAACAGGTTTTATTAGATCACTTTCCTAATATGTGAGTTTTGGATCCAGTTAACTATGCAGTCACACAAAGGCTACTCTGCAGCTAGCCAGTAGAAGCAAATGATTAGGGTGGGATAGAGGAAGTCTAGATTGCCCTTTACTGAGTGACAGATATTAAAAATTCAATAGAAGACATGGTTTTAAAAAGAATCAGTGACCACACAATCCTTGCTTGAGTACAGAGAGTTCTGACTCTCCTTTAGCTTTGTTTGTGACTATATATGTTCACCAGAAAAGCATGTATAGTTTAATTAAGAAAAGGATGTACTAAGATGAAATGTGAAATGAGGAAGATCTAAGCTAATAGCAGTGTTCTTTCAATACAGCTCCATCTCTGAAGAGTTCATAAAATCAAACTGCAAAATTCTTAAAAAAAAAAAATATGGAGAACCAGACTGTCTGGCAAAGGTTTTTTTAGTCAGCATGGTTGACAATAGTAGAATATTCATCCGGTCATCTCAGACCTTGTATGCATATTTCTCTGGATGCTTCCCTATTGCAGTGTTTTGCATATGTGGAAGCAAGTATGTGTGAAAATTTCAATTTGTATGCATTCAGGATAATAAAGATAGAGAAAAAAGTTGAACAAATTAAATTAAATTAATAATTACTTTATTTTTCCCCAACTTCATCTCTATTCTCAGAATTAAATTATACTTTATCAGCACTGCCACCCCATGTAGAGGCAAAGATTGTGCTACAGTCTTCAAATTTATCTTCAATAAACTGTCTTCTTTTAAAAGTTTTTGAATATTGGGTCTAAGTCGGACTTGTTTTCATCTTAATCTTTTTTTGCTTGGGTTCTCCTGGCCTGCACATTAGTAGGTTAATGTCACTTATTGCTTCTGGAGAAGACTGGCCTCCATTCAAAAACCTTACTTCACATGGCCTGGTCCTTTTCTGGAATCCTTATGGTCCTTTCTGCTTATTGTCACACAGACTGCACTGGACAACAGATTCCCACCTAACACTGTGTTTTTTTAGCCAAACCAGGAGATACAAGTTCATTTCTGCAGCCAATGGAGTGGATTCTTAGTGTAGTCCAAAGGACTGCCCTTGGACTCCTTTAAAGTAGAGGCTCCAAGGTAGAAAAGAACAGTGGGTATGGATTCCTCTGTCCATACAATGGATCCAGAGTGGTGGGAAATGGGTAGCATAGGGGAGAGATGAATACATGCAAACAATTGGATAAACTGGAGTTATACTAATAATTTCTCTTTCTAGGGATTGTCACTTAATATTTCATATTTTTCTCCCTCAGCAAATTCTACAACTTGACTCAGTGTGAGGTGCAAAGATGATGAAAATACCCAAGCCAGTAGAGCACATTGCCCACTGCTCTCAGGTTGGGCTGGGGGAAGGGGGCAATGCAAACTAGTTAATGTATGCTTTCTCCCTCATCAGGTTGAAAGAGCTGGTGCATGAAATCTAGTAAAGCAGCTCTCGGTCCAGTGAAGCACAGGACAATTGGCAGCACCTGAAAGGTTATCACTGTCTGCATCAGATGACTCTCCTATGTGAGGTCAAAACCCCATTGGATTTGTAATGAGGAGGTGGATGAGGCTGTAAAGTCATTCCTAAGATGGAGCAGTAAGGGCCTTGAGGCAAAAAGGAGCCAGTGAAGGGAAGAAAGGAAATGGACCGAAAGATCATAATCACTGAATTTCTGCATCCTGCCCTAAGGCTGTATTCCTCAGAGAACAGGACAGTGCCAGGAAACCAAAGGCACACCCACTGGCTGATTTTGATGCCTTGATCAGAAAACTGATAGAGATGGAGAATTTGGGGATACTGCAGTCTGTAAAGGGGAGCAAATTCCCTTGTGAGTGCCCAGAACCACAAGAGCCAGGCAACAGCCTAGCGGGGAATGGCACAAGCAGAACTTAGTGAAGAACCCAGAAGAAAAATAAGTGGAAAGATGCAGAGCAGGACAGAAAGAACTGGCAGAGGTTTTTGGGACCATTGGGTGGGAATAGCAGGTAGCTGCAAGACAGGAATGATGGATGTTCGGTTTGAGATGAATCAGCTGCTGCAGCCCAGGCCATAGGCTGTTGTAAATTGAGGTCTGTAATGAAGTGACTGCAGTCTGTTCTATATTATGGCTACTGATCTGGTCTCGGAGGAAGTCAAAAAGTGCTCTGCAAATTCTGAGAAACTAGTTCCCCTCTGCAGACCATGTTTTTGATTTATCTGTCATGCATTATTATTGGAATGCTAACTAATTGTCAGAAACTGTTTCTCATTATTATCCTGTGCATTACACAGGAAGGCAGGTACTCTCCCTCTTTGCTTTCTCATGCAGAATTCACAGCTTCTGAGGTCATCAGTAAATAGAAAACTTAGAAGGAGGGGTCAAAGAGAGAAGAAACTTGTCTGAGGTTTCAAAATGTGACCACTTTTCACCACTAATATTGGATCCTGAAAAATAAACATATCATGCTTCTTTTAAGAGCAGATATCAGCAGCCAGGTTGTATCACCCTCTGCAAGATGTGAAGGTAACATCCTTACTCCAAATGTTTTGTATATCTCACCATAACACAGTAACAACAAATGAAAAGCTTCTGACCCAGGAGTGATACATGATTATTTAAAAAAAGAGTTAAAAGTGGATTTCTGCCGAGGCATGGGCTGCGTAACCACTTTCTCTTCTCATTGTCTTCTTGTGCCATTTCTGTTTTAATTTGCTTTTACTTGAATTACTGTTATTTAAAATAATAATAGTAGAATCATACACAAGACATAGTATGAATCAGGCCTGTATTAAATCTAGTCTTTAATAGCAAGAGAATGAGTCACCTCCATGAGGCAGTCCTTTCCAACAAGCTCAAACAGTTGGACTAGTACAGGATAAACTAGTTTTTACACTTAAACGTAACTAATTTTTAAAAATATCTAGATTTAAGGGAAAAAACCCCAGCTCTGCCTTTCATTTTGAATAAAGTGAATTCAGATAAAAGAGAAAGTTCACAACTGGAAGCTTCTAAATCAGACTACTCCACCGACTGCTGGACCCCTTCTTCTGAATACATGAAGCACCTGATTCCTTCATCATCAACAGAGGAGTCAGAAAAGCTTTAATTGTTGAAACACCCCTCTGTATGACCCGTAAAACTTCACATCCTTTATCCAAATATCTTTATGGCAATCATCAACCCTCTCAATATGCATTCTGTAAGTATTGAAATCTCCTCTACAACAGCCTCACTGTACTTGTTTTAAAGCATTTTTATGTTTTTTTCTCTAATTTACTTCAGACTACCCTGGCCAAATTTAGACACAACATAAAACATAAATTATTTGAAAAGAATTTCAGTGTCTTATAGTTATTATTTCAGAAAGTAACTGTTATTAAGCAAGTTCTTAAAAAAATTAATATACTAAGATTATAAGAAACACAATATGGGAAATTTTTTTTGCCTTCTGTTGTGAATATGCTTGCTTAATATTTCCAGGGTTCTTTTTTTAGCAACAAAATCTAGGAAGCAATTTTTAAAAAACCTCAAAAAATTCAGGGACTCAGTCCAAGATGCACTGTAGGCTTTCTGCAGAAGACATTGCAGTGCTTGTACAATGCAAATTATGTTCATTTCCCATGGAATCTGCATATATCCATACCTCTGCTCTTTATTCAGCTTTTATGATGTAGATATAAATGTTTTCCTTCATTTATGAAATTATCCAAGGCCTATCTAGAAAAAGCTACAATTTAATGACTATTTAATTAAATTAATAACTGTAATTAGTTGTTACTATTATTTAACAAATTAATATATATCATTATGGCAATAGAATGAGACCTCCAAGTGGGTGGAGGCTACATATGCCCAAGGTTCTTGCAAATGAGAATGTGAGGCAACTCTCTATTTCCTTACTGAAAATACAGAGAAGAGGAATGGTATAAGAACCGTGGGAATGCAAAAGTCATTAGGTGCATTGTTAGAGCCTTGAATCCCTTTCTCCCCGGGCAAAACATCAGTGACATTGTTTTGACATGTTTTCTTTATAAACGGGCAATTATACAAGGTTCTGTCTTAATTTCTCTTGAACCCATTCCAGAGTTGACCATATGATGTAACTACTCATCAGATAAGGTACACAAATCACCGCTGCAGTCTCCTTCCAGGCTGTAATTTGGTTTGGGGTAAATGAGGGCAGTACAATGATAAGATGGAGATTCAAGATAATTAGGTAGTTGGTAAGAAAGACTGTGATAGTTCACTGCTGCCAGAGGTGTTACTGTGAACTGCCCCTGAAGCTGCACAATCTGTGTCATGTAATATATTTCAGTCACTCTTACTAGCAAGGAAAAATATATAGTATTAAAAATAACTAAATAACAAAATCTGTGTTTAAACAATTTAATACAATTATTAAGAAAATTAGTCTTCTTTCATTCTTATTATTCTAATAGTGTTTTCTAAATAGCTATGGAACACTATATGTTAATCTTGGTAACTTTCAGTTCTGAATTTCCCATGGGACAGATATCGTTCCAGTTTCCCTCTGTCTCTGACTCAGAAAAGCTTTGCTATTCCAGGCGCACTGTTTATTCCTTCGGTGTCTGTAAGCCTGGGTCTGCAATATTGACTTGCTGTAACAGAATAGGAAGATATAAGTGATTGCACTGTCACTTTAAATGTAACTGTATTTGAATTTTGAAAAGAAGTCAGTTGCAAAACAGCCATGGCTTCATTGGAGCCAAGATTTTGCTCAAGTAGTACCTGCACGTGTGCTAGCTAAGTGGGAGTATTACGGTCTTCAAGGTGTCTGACGTAGGAAGTTACACAATGTGATACTCTGAAGTGTTAGAGTGTTGGGGTTTTTATTTCTTTCAGTTTGCTGAAACAAAGCCAGTCAACCCAAAATTGAATGTTTCAATGTTATTTGTTGGGAAATTATTTGAATTGTGTAAATGGAGTTGTCTGGAGAGGGAGAGAGAAGTGTTTATGTCCTACTGTGAAGCATTTGGACTGAGAGGACTGTGTTGCAGGACAGATTGGACAGGTAATGGCTGCAGTTGCAAAGGTATCTTAGATGCTTTGCATTATCTACATCTTCTGTAGTGTGCGTGACCTTCTCTTTATCTATTGGATAAAGCTCTTTTAAACCCGGGACCCTCGCTTTTACTGATATTCTTTCCATAATGGGAATATATTGATACTGCCAACAAACTACTTTTGCTGTTCCTAATGCAAGTGAACATATTCTGAAAGTGTAGCTGTGGTAGAAATATTCCCTAGTATGATATTATTGTCATGCTTTCTCAGGATTGCAACAGAGGGCAGAAGTTGCCAGAATGTGCATTCTTGCCATAATACTCTTGATAACGTGCTGCCCAATCTGTAATATGATCTGTATGTTTTGGAATGTGAACTGTGCCCACCACTGCAGCACCTGAGCCCAGGTTCTTAATGAGTTTTTTCATTTATGTCTTGTAGTCTAGCCCTAGGAAAAAAATAGCAGAAGTTGTTTTGAAGATTTTTTTTTTTGTTGCTCTTCTCTTTATTTCCAAATATAGCAGATTCACAAGTGTTTTCTTGAAGATGAACCCCAAAGGTGGGAAAGTTCAAATGCCTTATATTTAGTAACTTAGGTGAGTGCCTTCTGAGTTTCTTTTCATGTGAAATGACATAGTTAAAAAGTGTACTCTAAGGGTTTTCTCCCCATGACTTCCTAGTTGTGGCTTGATGTTTGCTGTTTCTACATAACATAAGCAATAAGCTATTAATATAAAAAATACTTTTCATAGGAAAGGATAATATTACACAGTGCCTAGGCAACATTAAAGAACTGACAAAAAACATAAAAATGCTAGAAATTACATTTGCTACCCAATAGTGAGAAGTATTCTCAAAATTGCAAAATGATCTTTTATTAGCCATATAATAAGTTCCTTCTGTTTTTTAAAGTAATTTGTTCATTCAGGTAAGATTTCAATGCATATCACTCCCCTAGGGTAGATAGCTGTGGAAAAACTGATCATTTAAATTATTTAGCGTTAAATCACCTTGTGATTTATTATCAAGTTATAATTGCTCTATTTATTATTACAAAATTTATCTCCCACAGGTAAAGCAACAAAACAAGAGTAGCTGAATGACTACCCCAATTCGTGCAGTCATCACCAAGATATCTTTAACACTGTCACTGTATGGCACCATGTGAACTAAAAAAGCAGATAAGAGTTTGTGTTCACCATACTATGGCAAAGAAATCAGTATAGGTAGTTTCAGACATAGCATCCATGGCTGAGGGAACTACCAGTTCAGAGAAGAAATTTAGTAATAGAGTTTAAATTTATACTGTCAGTATTGTTGCTTCCAACTTATTATTTTTAATTTCTCCTTGACAATAATGTAACCTTTTCAAAGAAACTTTTAACTGAAAATGTTATGGAGCTAATAGTGTCCATGAAACAGATGCAGAGCTGCAGATCACTGCAAATCAGCAGTGTTTTGCCAACTGTGGAAATGAGTTGACAAAATAAGTCCTATAGCTTTTCTAAGCTCTAGAGTATTGCTGTACATGCTTCCCATACTCCAAGTTCTTAATACATTATTTCTGAAAACAAAACAGGTATCAGAGTTTTCTTACTGAATGGTGGAAATGAAGATATATAAAAGAGTTAGGAAAAGGAAATTTCCAAATGAGGGGAGATTTAAGACTCTACGTAGCCCAAATAAGAAAATAGAAAGAGGTGACATTACACTTTTTGAAAATTGGAACCAAAACACTTTACTGATGATCTGGTCTGTAACAAACAAAATCAGTTTTCAAATGAAGTTTATATATGGCACCACATGAAAATAGACTGGGAGTCATATTTATAGTTGACTTCAGAAAAAACTTAAGATACAGAGAAGGCTTTAAGAAACAATTTTCCTTGCTAATCCCACACTCAGGAGAAGCCAAACGGCGTAAGTGTATTAGGTTAGCATTTCTTTTTCAATAAACTTGGTGACTCCAAAGGGCAAATTATGGAAAAATGCCGTGGGTGCACAGGGGATGTTCAGGCGGAAAAATACTTTGTGGTCTTTTCCCCAGGGTTTGGATGAAGGTCATCCAGATACAATGTTCTTACAGCAGTTCTAAAGATGTGACCTCTGATCTTAGTCTTAAACTCAGAAGATGGGCAAGGACTTGAACACTAATGCTGGTTATTCTGCTGTATTAATGGGAGATGGCCTGCTTTAAGAGCTTCAGCTGATCTGATTTGTGTGTTTATGAAAGCCCCACTCCAAGTGAGAGGCTGCACAGGAAGCCTCAAGAGGTGTCTTTCCAAAAAAAGTGATGTTACCATTTTATTTTTTTGGAGAATGATGGCCTTGAACCCCCAGCAACTTTGAAATCATGAGGAGCAGATGAGGTTTCTTCTTCCTAAGTATAAACACAAAGATCATAGATGTTTCAAGAGATACCATATTAAGAAGCAGGCTGCTTCACAGGGGACTCTGGTGTGCAGAAAATGATAAAAGGGTTTTTGTTGAAGGAGGTTTACCTTGCAGTCTGTAGTGGTGAGATTCCTGATTTAGCTCTGTATTAACTGGATTGATTGGTGGTAACAGTATCAGTGTTAGAATTCTGGGCTGCTGTGCCTGCTTGTGGCAGATTCTCATCCAAAATTCTTTAGCTAACACAGGGAGATACCATGGTGACTACAGTATGGTTGTACCTTTGGTGTGTATATATTCAAAAAAGATCAAAGCTAAAATTATGTGATAGAGGGTACATCTTGGGAAGATAGTTGTTTTCCAGGTGCTATGAAAGGCAGATTCTTATTTTTCATCCATGTAAATTGAGATCTTGCGAGTTTATTTTAGCTAAATCCTCCAAACATTGCAGTCCAGAAAATAATTTTAAAAATCATTACTAAAAAGACAAATTTCTATGTTTCCTGAGGTCACCCTCTAAAAATTACTTTTCAGCACAAAAAAGAGATGCAGCCTTCACTCTTTGCTACTTGTAAGTGCAATTTTTTGATTGAGTTACAACAACTCATGACTATATCACAAATTGAAGTGCTTGTAAAGAGCATTCTTAACAAGTGCTGAAAATAAAACCAGAGCTGGTTCACACAAAATAAATCTGAAGTACAACACAGTCACATTTATTGGATAGTTATTCACCTTCAGTAACTGCTTTGGCTAATGTTTGAAGATGACAGTGATGTAATTTTGATGGCTGTACAGCTCTAGTATGCACTAACATCAGTGAACAAGTAATGATTAGATACAGGATGTTAATATTTTAATTAACAAAATACAAATCTAAAAGAGTTGCCAAACTTTTAGTTCTTAAAAACACTTCTACAGATTCACAGCCTTTGAAAAGGCTGTAGTCTCTCCTAGCTCAAAGCAGTGCTGACATCAAAACTGGATCGGTTTGCTCAGTCTTGTTCTACCGAGTTTTGAAAAGCTCAAAGAATGAAGATTTCACAGCCTCTCTTGATACTTATTCCATTGATGAACCATCCTCACCGCAGAGTTTGAAAATTGTTGCTTTTTGTCCTTGGCATCTCAGAGAATAGTCTGGCTCTATCACCTCTGTGACCCTGTTTAAGGCAGTTGGACAAAGCAAGTAGACCTGTGCCTTCCCTTCCTCTCCCTCCCCTCCCCTCAAGCTACCTCCATGATAAACAAATCCTGCTCCCTCAGTGTCTCCTTGAACAATGTTGTCCATCTTAGTGACCCTCTGTTAGACATGCTCTAGTTTGCCAGTACGAGTAGCCCAACCCTGGATGGAGCCTCTTATTAATTGCAGCATAACCCCTCTGAAAAGCAAGGGGATAATAATTTCTCTTGATGTACTGCCTACAGTTTTACTAATGTGGTCTATCATGTGGTTGACCTTCATTGCTGCAAGGACACACTGCTGGCTTCTGTTCAACCTGTGGACTCTTTTCTGCAGAGATGGTCCCCAGCCAATCTTTCCCCAGCCTGTAGTTTTCCTATCCTAGACCCAGGACTGAGTATCTGTCTTTTTGAACCCCATGAGATCCCTCTTGGCCTGTTCATTTTATCAAGTAGTCTCTGAATGGCAGTTGTGCCTTCCCGTATAGCAAGCATTCCCCACACTTTGGGGTCATCTGATAATTTACTGAAAGTGCCCTCTGTATTTTGAATGTATTTGTGCTACCATTAACAATGCAAATGAACTTTGATCAATCCAGTAGAGGTCGGTCAGTCTCTCCTAATTTACACACAGGGCCAGAGGAACATCAAAGCTTATGTACCACCAGCTCTTGTTGTGTTTCATAGGTAAATAGCTTAAAAACTAGGACACTCACTATGGAGACTGTTGTGAATAAGTAATAAAAAATGGATTTATATTTGCTATTCAGTTGCTGGGTATTAAACCAAGATCTCAGCTTGTGTTTAGTGATAGTGGATGTACACTGACCACAGCTTCATAAAGGAGATGTGATGTTAATACTGAGTCACCCCCAATGTAATTTTTATTATATCAAATTTGTGATGCTTTGTTATGATTTTTGTATCACACTACTTTCAGCAGCACAACTGATTTTTTGTTGGTCACTCAAGGAAAAGGTGCAATTTTGTATCATCTAATCAACAAAAGAAAGAAATCCTTGGTTAAGATGTAGTTTAAAGGATATTTAAACATATTTAATTGTTTGGTCCACGGCCACTGACAGTAAGAGACTTTAGGAAGGCTATAAATGAGTCTCTGCCTGGAAGAAGTCATGAATCATACTTGCAAAGGGAATAATAATAATAATAATAGTAATAATAGTTTGTTTTCTAAATGCCAGCCCTATTCAGGGTTATGTAAGTCAATGGAACTTCTTTCCACTTAAGAACCTAGTTAGTTGTCAGTGAAAACATACATTTCAAAAGCTTTAGGAGACTCTTCATCACAGAAAAATTTGACTGTGTCTGGTATACCTAGAGGGGCCAAAGATCTGACTTCTCAGAATAACTTTTCTTCTGTAGTAAGTTTTTAATTAGTGCAGATCTGTTTCAGGGGACACCGTTCCAGTATATTCAGCATTCTCAGGGGGAATAAAGTAATTTTTCATTTTGATCATTCATCTGTTCTTAATTATGTGGTTATAATGACAAACCTCTTCCTGCCATGGAGTAAAACTTCTCTCAATTTCTTGGAGGGGATGAAGGCAATTAATCACCCGTGCAAATACTCATGCAATACCAATGTATCTCTTTGGTTCTCATGGTATATCAGGCTCAAAATTTATCAGCTGATGAAGTCTAATAGGTTAACATGAATCTGAAGAAAACAACATACTACAAGAAGTGAAAAAGAATGATAATGGAATGAAATTTTCTGATATAGCACACTGTTACGGCAGGCAAAATAAAGAAGAATCCTGAATCATTAAATAGGGCAAACACAACAGAATCTGAGGAAAAACAAAAATCTAAACAAAAAGATCTAAATAGCCAACTTTTCCAGCAGAAGTAAAGGGGAACATAACAAATTACTAGCAAGTAACTAAATATACAGATAAATTATTTTAGTTTTAGTAGTTACTTTAATAAATGCACTAAATAAAAAACAAACAGTTCCTTCTTATAGGAGGTTTGTCATTTCCTTTCTCAGTGCTGATAAAATTTTATTTAAAGTTTAGTTCTCTGCCTTCTCCCTGAATCAGTTTCCCTTTGCGTAGAGCACTCGTCATTTTCTGCCATAAAATTTTCCATGAGGTGCATAACAGTCCTTTTCCCAGAAGCCCAGGGCAATGAGTGCTACAGCCCATGAGTATCTTTCTTAACTATTGTAATACCATACCTGCACACAAAGGACAGGATTACTCACACAGTAACACAGTAACCTGAACCTTCCCTGGCTTAGCTAACCAAAGCTGATTAATAGACAAATACTTCCTCTATCTAAGAGCAAGTACTTTGAAGAATATCCTTCAGGATAACCTGGGGAACACATCTAGCTGCTCTGCTTTGTTTCAGAGGAGGCCTATTAAAAATCTGTTGGCTTGGCATCAAGCTCTGATAAACTCAACTAATCAAAGGCTTTCCAATAGTTAATGCAAGAAACCACTGTCTCCTTTGTCATTTCTCTATTGGGAAAATTCTATAAAGTAGTTCTTTATATACCATAACTGGACTCCACCATTTTCAATAATTTCTGTTGTGGAAAGCAGTAAGTTCCTGTAAGCAGAGCTACTTGTTTCCACTTTAGGAACAGTGGATTGTCAAAGTTAATTTTGCAGAACAACCAGTCACATCTGGAATTTGCCTATGATCTCCTGCTACTGCCAAAACTTTAATTTTGGTCTTCCACCAAAATGTATATTCAGGAGTTCCTCTAATGGTGCTTTGGACAAGTGTGTTCCAAATACTAAGCGGTGTCACGTATCGCAACAAAAATAAACTAGTCAGAATCCAAGTCTAATTTCCTGTCTGCTATCCTGACATAGTAGCACATTTGCTATAGGCTGAGACTCAAAAAACCCAGAGTCAAATCAGGATGTATTCACACTTCAGAGGTTTCAGAGAATCTTTTAAGCCTGATGGCAGCTAAGAAATTGTTAGTCATTTTACTCACACCCAGCCTCAAATCAACAATATAAGGCATGAAAACCAAGCAGCTGTCACACCAATTTCTTTATTCCAAACTGCAAAAATATTTCTAGCCACAAATTTGGAGTTTAGCATTGCTATGGATGCATCCCGAGCTACACTTTCACATTTTTGTGTACCTTTAGGAGCAGGGAAAATTTCCACTGAAAAAGCAGGGCCTATGTACTCATACACATAACTTTACAGTTATTGAATGAAAGACTGAGCTATTCTTGTGGCAGTCCTGACCACAAATATGAAGGCTCTCATGGCTTGATTTCAATATCTTATTATCCTACTGTCACAACTTTTATGTTAGTCTACAGTACTGGTGAGGTTCCAAACCCTTTTTTATTTTTTTCTATATTACCTATTTTTATGTTAGGACTCACTACCAGTTCCCTGTGTGTGGTACTAGATTATTGGTTTCACATTTACTTGGCCCATCTTTTCCAAAGCTTCTGCTTCTATTCAGTACATGACTCCCCAAGACACTCTCCCCAGACAGGAGGCTGGGGGATTGCTCTCCCGTGTAAACCACCAGTACGTAAACCTCCCAATTCACTAAGAGAAAGCTGTCTGACTTAGCTAATAGCTCAAATCACAACAGTAGAAAAACACCCAGGACACTTCCCTGGGCTTCCCCAGTGACACCGAATCCTACTGACTCACTTATTCAAGGTTATTTATAAATCAGAGTTTTCTTGGTGATCCTATTTCACTAAGAGATCTCCTTTACATTGCTGATATGACTGCATTCATCAGAGGTCTTCAATTCTCTTTTGACTTTTCCTGGAAATGCTACAAAGTCTGCTGCAAATGTTGGTGGGGTAAATTTTATGAAGTCTAGTGCTGTTGCACCAGGATTTTCTGTAACAGTTGATGGAACTATTGCTGATCCCTCAACCAACTGACCAGGACCTCAGAAATGCATCTTTCAGGGGATTCTGTGCCTCTGCACCCATTTCTTAACCACAAGTATCTGGCCTTGCTTCTGCTACTCCAAGTCAAGAAGAAGAGACCACTCCACTTTAAGTCTCTTAACCACGCTTACTACACCAACACACTTGCATACAACAAGCCCACATTATTAATTAAGATACTTCGGTGCAAAGTTTTATTTAAACCATCTAGCCTTTTGCACTTGTTCAGGCCAGGAGACAGATTCACAGAAATATACATCATGATTAATTGCATAGTATAGATTAGATCCTTACAGGAGACTTATGCCCTGATATAGTTTATAATGCCTTGTTAAGTTATGTCTGTTTCTGAGTTACCTGTGATTTACTGGTGGTTAAGTAATTCATATTTACACAGTAGATGAGATCTTGTGAAGATAAAAGTTTCTCAAGACTGGTGGAGATAACACCGCTAGTATGCTGCTTCTGGAATATCTAGTTATTTTCCTCTGTTAATTTGTTTTGGGTTTTGATATGTATCACACTCAGCTGTGTGATATCACACTGTACATAATACTGTGTATTTCCATACAATCATCCACAACTTTGTTTTCTTATGCTACACAAGTAAGATACTATAACTTGAACAACTGGAAATATCACAGTCCAATAGGATTCCCTAACGCATCTGCAATACATAAAGCAGTTGTTGCCTAGTTATTATTATAATCTTCTCAGATGGAAGGTTATCCATTATACATATTGAGAAATTACATCACTGTTTACTGCTGACCTGGCAAGTTCTGGACTTTCTGTTCTGTGTTCTGCCTACACTTAAAAACTGTTGTCATTGATTTTTCCTGCACTCCTGCTTCTCTCATTCTTCTCTCTCACAACTCACATCTTTAGAACTTTAATTAGATGCTGTGATTCCAGAAAAAGAATTGCAGAACAGCCAGAAATGTACAGGGACAATGTTGAAAGACTGGTCTGCTTGTAGACTGCACTTCCACTCTTGCTCTTAAGATGGTAGTCTGAACTTGAGAATGCAATCTATGCACTTTGTCTTTGCTGTTGCTGAAAGGATGTAATTTCTCTTGTGGCTTCTGAAGAGGTAATTTTTAAGAGCATATATTTATAGTGATTTTTTTTTGTGAATTTGATAAAAAAATAGAAAATTTAATTTTATTTTTAATGTTTGAGCATATATGTGATTCAGAGAGAATATATGAAACAAGACAGGGGAAATAAGTGGAAGAAAGAGAGCTTCTGAACTGACTTGGCAGCCTGGTGGCTCTGGCAAAACAGGCAAATCTTTGTGTAGAAATTTGTCCTGGCAGAAGGGTTGGGGCAATACTTACCTCTGATATAGAAGACTTGGGTTGTCTGTGTGCCAGCCAAGATGACTTGGCTACTCAATGGCTGTACAGTGCTCTGGATGTGTTAAGCATCTAATTATGCTATTTATCTACCAGTTGCTTAAAATCTGGGGGCAAATTTGGAAGGCAAACGTAGAAGAGAATTTCAATTCATCATAATAAATGACTTGGCTTCCCTTTCTTTTCAAAAACCACTTTGTGTAAGTTTTCCTGATACCACTTGTTACATAATCTTCTGTGCTTAACAGAAACACTTAAAATCTTTTCAGAAAGTCAAAATGGGGGACGTCTACCATGTCTAGCTAATTTTGTTTCTCCTTTATTTTCAATAGGTTCCCTTACTTTTAAAATGCCTTTTATCTTTTCTGTTTCCTGCTACTCAGAGTGCACATTCCTATGGATTCTGTGAAAGACTAGGATTACATTTACATCTTTGCAGTAACTTTAAAGTATCACACAGCTCTTGCAATTTTTCCTTCTCTAAAGACCCCGTAAGAGAAAAACAGAAAGATTAAAAAAAAAAGGATTCCCATCCTGATTTGTCACTAGATAAGCACATTGGATTTAATTCTATATACCTTCAGCACTCAAAATTTCCAGGAAGGTTAACAGGAGTTTTGTAAGAACGTGGAATGTAAGGGTCAGGAACATTCAGAAGGAAAGGAATCCAGGTACTGTGCAAATTACGTCTGTCTCTACAACAGCACTGAAATTGCTTTTATAGTAGGCCAGGCAATAGCTGTTTTGATTTATTTTTGAAAAGAAAGAAGGAACTGAAAAGTTGTCTGGGATGAAAAGAAAACTGGAGACTATACGGAAAAATTACCTTTAGTCCTCTATAATTTTCCTGTAATAATTTTTTCCTTTTTAAGTATATTGGTGAAAAATGTTAGCTTAAGTTTCAGGTTCACCAGAAGTCAGTTCATTCAGTTAGACACTGTGGTATGAGGAACACAGTTGACCAGGTTGTGTTTTGCAATTTCTTCATGCTTACAGTGCTACTGATGGGCTGTGGATATAGGAGGGAATTTATTAGGGTCAAGCTGGAATCAGGTCAGTCAGAATCAGCCCAAGTCAGAAACAAGAGAATTGAAGACATATACTTTTAAAAAGCATCAGTGACAGACAGGATAAAGACTTTATTTGAGTTAGGAGCATGGAATAAGGAACAAGTAGAGCTACAATAATGTCAGGAGCTAAAGGGCTAGGAGCCAGTCACAGCATGACTCAGGAGTTGTGGAAAAGGATTCGAAGAGCTAAAAGCAGCTATCAGGTATGTGAAAAACCACACACCAAAACTATACAGACTTACAATCCACCCCTAAACTACGAGGCCTTATCAAGTCCTTAGTTTTTGAAAAAAACTATTTACAGCCTCCTGCTAGACTGAAAGCCCAGCAGTGCTTAACAGGTACGATCTGCTAAAGAGGCTGTGGTCCATTCCATATGCCTGCATATTTCATCTATCTTTCATCTCCATATTCTATTACCATGGAAAATGACCTTTACGATTAATTACAAGAAAACATCTCTTAGACTTTATGTTCATACAAGTGAGTAAAAGAAGACTATTGAGTCAGCTTTACTGCACTCTGAAGCTATAATGAGGGTTCTAATGAGACGCCCACGACAGTGTGGTGAGTTCACCTGAGACACTGGTTTGCAGTTTGAATTGCCTGGCTGCTGCAGCTGTTGCCTCCGTGGCTAGCTGAGAACACCCTCGTCAACCTGCTGTCTGACTGTTACTCATTTCTTGTACCTTAGAGCTGCTGTTTGGGTGGCAGTGCTGCGCAGAGGAGGGAGGAATGGGTTGCTGCTTGCTAATACCAGTCTTCTAGGGCTTGTACTGCTTGGAGAGACAGTAGAAAATGTTTGAGATTAAAGGAGGTTGTCGATCACAGGTACTTAACACTTCAGTGTCTAAGTATCTTTCTCAACTGTAAGTGGAGATATCTTTCTCAACTTTGAGGGGAGTTGCTTCCTCCCCCTCCCCCCCCCCCCATGCTAGGCTATAACAACATCAATTCTTGATATTGTTGAAGAAAATCCTCATATATTATTAAAAACACAATATATGCCCAAAACACCTGGCTGGTATGAACTCTAACCTCTCAATGTAGCAAGTAATGCATTTTTTCCCATTATGAAAAATTAACTTGACACTTTCTCCTAGAACTGGTCAGTTCAGTGAATCTTGCATTTTTGAATATGATTCCCAGAGTTTGCCTTAAAACATTGTTTTTTCTGTGTGGCAATTTATGTATAGGATACATCACGAGTTCATAGAAGTTTGGGTGTTGATCCTGGTCTAGTAGGTCTAAGTAACCACTTAACAAACCAGGAATTTCAGAGATGACTCAGCCCTATTGCTTTACACACTTTTCTCCCTTACCTGCTGATTCTGCCAGGTCCAGGCACCCTGAACAGAAGTCTGGTCTGTTACAGCAGGAATGAGAAGAAAGGGATATTTCTGTTGATTCAAGATGCAAAACTACTAGGACGTGTCTTTAGGGAGAAGATTAGAAACTAGGAGCTCTTTTCTTTTCTTTTCTTTTCTTTTCTTTTCTTTTCTTTTCTTTTCTTTTCTTTTCTTTTCTTTTCTTTTCTTTTCTTTTCTTTTCTTTTCTTTTCTTTTCTTTTCTTTCTTTTTTCCCACATAACTTCCACCTTCTTCACAAGAAAAAGGATGTCTCCTCTCTTCATTTTGATAGTAGCTTTACTGCTTTGCACCCTCCCCCCGATTATGTTTTTCTGGACCAAAAACTAGTTTTTATTCCATAAAAATTTTCATCCCTTTCCTAAATAAGATTTTTCTGGAAGAAATGTGAGGAAATAATGAGATATTTTAGAGCATTAAAGGAAAATGAAATATGTGAAGTTCACACATTAATCTACATAAACTCTTCTTCCAATTTGTGGAGTAAAGTGGTTTTGTTTTACATGGAGAAGGTGGAGTCTGTAATGATAATTTCTTTGATGGGATTTGCAGGCAGCTGAGGTGGGAGGTGTGTCCTCCTGTATACTAACTTCCCAGGGTGCCCTGTCTTTTAGGACACGTTCCCACATGTTCACTCACCTTAAGGGTGTTTTGCCTGAGTTGTTCAGCTGTCTATTTCAAAATTGCTTACATGTTGCTTTCCAGAGGAATTCAGAGATACAAGAAGAGGATGATTGCTTCTAAATTCTAGACTTCAAAATCAAAATACTAGGAGCCTAGGACTTTGATGATATGTGAATTCTTCAGCGTTGTACAGGGTCTTTTTGAGTGGTAGGCTGCTGGAGAGCTGCTTCTAAACCAGACACACCTTTGGGTTGGGCTATTTTGGAAACTAAGTAATTGATGAGGTTCAAGGTATGGTCTGCTAGGAACAAGTGATTTTATTTTCTGTTTTTACATGTACTTTGATCAGCTGATGCAGTTGACAGATAGTCTCCTCTGTAAGTAAGTGACCAGAGGTGGAGGATTGGTGACCTGTAGTGAGCTTTTCCTGACTTTTTTTCAAGTGGGCATTGCTGGCTTTCAGGCAGCTAGGCAAGAGAGAAAAAGTGACGTGATATGGGGGTACCTTTATTTGGAGAAAGTAATCCCTTCTACTCCCGGATCTGGAATGGACTAAGTCAGAAGTTGCAAGGCAAAAAATCCTGGGATAAACATCTGGATGAAATCTACTTACTCCAGCAGAAAAGGTACAGTGTATTTCAGCCTTCTTGTCTTCCCTTTCTTCTGCTGCTCTCTCCCTGTAGCTGATACTCACTATTTCACCTGAGGCTTTTCTGCCTGTAGATAAACTTTAAACAACCCTGGAGCACTTTTCTCTATCAGATTTCTTCTTTCAAGGTGGAATGCTTCTGGAGTTCCAATCTTATCTGCTTTCACAGGTAGATTTACTAGGTCGAAATTGAATTACCCTGAGCTCAGGACTTCAGTCACAAATTAATACTGTATACTCTTGCTTCATTGGTAAAGCTCACCAGAAAATGTATGAAGGCTTATTTTTAATTATTATTATTATCATCATTGTTATTATCCTTACCATTACTATTATTATTAAGACTGTGTGTGATACATATGCTGCAGTCAGTTGAAATAGTAGCGAGTTTTTTTGTGAGGATTCTGCTTTCTGTCTCTCTAAAGGTTGCCCTTACTGTGGGATAGAGCAGACAATATTGTCCAGCATTCTGGTGGTTAGTCAGCTCCTTAGTTGGACTGCTGTTTCCCACCCCTGTGACATTGGTGTCAACATGTACAGTGACTCCTTTTAGAGCTTACGTTGTCCAGAAGATTGCTTGTGAATCTTCCCATGTGAATACTGAATCAAGGCTGTTTTTTACTGCTCTGCAGGATTGCTCCCTCTACCCACAGAAATATAGGACTTTTCATGGAAATACAGCTGAATCTGGTTTTCATTGTTTCTTGTCATTTCTGCATGCACAAATGCTGCGTTGCTCAAATGGCAAATTGCTTCCAGTTGCTTATAAAATCTTTTTTTTCCTTCTGCACAAAACTCTGAACATCTCTGGGAGCTAAAAGATGACTGTGTGGGACAAAATCTATTTATCTATACATATATATAGCTATACACACATATATGCATAGAAATAAACAGGATAGCAGCTTAAGAGGGACAAAACTACATGTTTGTCTTTAGGGAAAGAACTTAGATATATCGCCTGTTCAAGTTTACTTCAGAGGAATAGGACTTAAATGCACTTAAATGGGAGGGACAATGGGAACACTAGTATTTCCATGGAATGCTGGGGTGTTTACATTCATGAAAACCATCACAAGTAACTGAAAAATAAATTCTCAGCAGATTCTGTAGTATGAAAATGAGTACAAAATGGAAGTCTAAATATATTTAACATGTTAAATCAATTATATTGTTATATTAATTCCATACTAATACTTAATATCAATAAATAATAAATATGGGTAATATAAAAATATTTTGTAGTTATAACATTATCATCACATTTTTTAAGTCAAAGAGATGGGAAGGAAGCTGTGCTGATCTCTATCTAACCTCCCACTTGAAGCTGAACTACTACCAGCAATAGATCACATTGCTTAAGTTTTGTCTAGCTTAGTCTTGAAAGCCTCCTAGGACAGAGATTCCACTGCAGCTCTAGGTACCTGTTATGGTGTTATAGTATTCTCCTAGGGAAGAAGAGTTTTTTTCCCAATATTCAAGTTGAACCTCCAAAATCATAACTTGATGCTCTAGTCCCTTTTTTATCATCTGCAGTTACCAGGAAGGGTTTGGCCCCTTCCTTCTTGGTGCTCCCTTTCACATTAGGCTACTGTTAGATTGCCATTTGACCCTCTCTTTGCTCATTAGTCCTCACTAATCGTTTGCTGCACAGGCTCATGAATGTATTTTGTGTAGCTACTGATAGAAGAAAACAGAAAAGCCTGTAAGGCATGTAAACTCATCTTCATAAACTTGTCTTAGATCACTATAGTGCAATTCCAGTAGTCCCCAGATTTACATTTTCTGTGGGTTTTTTACTAAAGGTCTGTATAAGAACACATGTAATGAATACAATATCGCTGTCTGTGAAATGAGGGTTTTATGGGGACACAGTTGTTCCTTTTGCATTCTAGGTCTGTATGTTTCCTACAGCTTTCAACTAACACAAACTAGCTTTCTGCTATTTGGTCAGAAATTACATGATACCAATATGTGGAAACTCATTTTTCTAAAGAGTGACAGGACTAGTTCTGCCTCTTATTATCCTACTCTTTCCTTTCTTTTCCCCAGAGATGCTCAGAGTGTGAGGAGAATGAAAATGAACATTTTGCAGAGAACTTAATTCGGTTTAATTGCTTTCCCATTTTTAGTTATGTACAGCTAGAAAAATACAACAGGAAGACCTTGTATGGTGACTTATGTATGAGAACTACTCTTTCAAAACCTTTTCTTTTGTGGAAAAACTGTTGTAAGCCAAGAGGGCTTTGGCTACATCCTGTCATTTTGTGGTGCAGAACTGCAGTGTTGAGGCTTCAGCTTGAGTTCTCAGTGTTAATAGTGCTGGAATAGTGTAATTAGCAGAGATTAAATTCTAGTATTGTTTTATTGAAAACCAGTGGTAAATGTGTTATTATTTAACTCGTATTCTCTCTGATTGCACACAGAAGGTCAGCAAGAGAAGAACAATGTTTGTTTTTGTCCTACAAGGGGTGTGAATAGTACCTGAAAGCTGTTTTGGTAGTTGTCACCCTCACTGGAATTGTTGTTCATTCTCTTTCTTCATGTGAAACAATTCTTTGATCTTACTAGGAGTAGATCTGAGCGTTTCCTGGAGAGAGGGATTAATACTACACTGTGTAACGTTTCCCAAAGGGACAGCCAGGGTCAGGAAATGATTAGATGTCTCTAATATTAAAGAGGAGTTTGAGTTTATTTGCGCTTCATCTGCTGGTTTCTTTCTGTTGAAGACTCTCCTTTTTAAACAGCCTGTAGCTCAGTGTGGAATCCCAGGGACAGTAGTCTCACCTCCTATGTCCTTGCTAGAATTATCTTTGGAAGTGAACTCTGGGATCTACATAACCTAGAGCATATGAACATAAATCCTCAACATAATTCATAATGATGGGGAACAAAGAGATAAATACTTATGAAAATTTGGGCCTGGTAGAGGTGAAGAAGAATCACATGCCTGTCACAGTGTAATAGACCTAGAAATTATGAGAACCGTTGTTTCATTTTTTTTTTAGTCCAGAGCAAGAGGTTCTTAAGGAAATGTGAACAAATTCCACCTAGCATGTAATTTCAGAAATTCCACCATATGAGAATTGCACTGTTCATAAAAAATAACTAATAAATAAAATAATGTTCTATTTTTTTTCCTGCTGTTTCCTCTATCTATAACTGTGATTAATAAATAATTTGTCCTCTCTGTGTTTCTTCTCTCTCACAGCTGGTGCTTAGGGATTAGTGGCTTTCACAGGGTGCTCTGAAGCTTAGTTTTTCTAATGACAATAAAATAGTTAACTTGAGTGCTACATTTGAAAAAAAAGAAAATAAAATTGCAAAGCACTCAAAGTATTTTTACATATTAATTAAGTATATAAGTATGTGCTATGAGAAATAATGCACTAGAGGTTCTTGGAATAATTTGTGTAACTGGCAGAGATGGTCATTCCAAAGACGCCACAATATAAACTTTAAATCCGCTTTACTTTCCAAATATTTTAGTCTCACAGACATATTAGCAAACTGCTTTGCTTACCCTGAAAACAAACATGGCACAGATAAAAAAGTAGCTCAGCCTAATGCTAGTAAACTGAGTTGCTTAAGAGTTGTACAGGGACACAGAGAGCCTTCTAGACAAATCTTTCTCAACCTGTTAGTGAATGAGATGTCACCACAGATTTGCTGTTCAGTTGTCTAAACATTACTGAGTTTTCAGTCCACAATTAACATAGGATTGTCCTGGCTTAAAATCCACTGTGCCTGTCAGTATTAATCGGATCCTTTGCTGCCAAAGGTGACAGTGAAATAAAAATGGCAGCTTCCAGTTCCACCACTTCGTTTATAATATGTTTCGATAACAGTGCTTCTGAGTAGTCAAGAAGCAAAGAACAATCTATTGGAAACTCCCTCACTGGATGTAAAATAAAGTCAAAAGCATTGGTAGCAGCATTTCAGGTCTTTTCTTTGGCTGTTACAACTTCATCCTAATGGAAGTTTTGAGTCTAATAATGGAACACAGGCCTCCTTAATTTCACAGGTGTAAAGGTCCTCTGGAACTCATTCATGTTTCCCCAGCAATACACAGACATACCCACATTCTACCTCAATGCCTAAGACATGGCTTAGACTCATAGATTTAGGAAGTTATTTGACTTCTTAAACTTGGCTATAGGTTTCCTTGTGAAGAAGTAAACATGATATTTGTGCCCAGAGGAAAAAAAAAATCCCATCCCAAGTTACAAATTTGTTAGAGAAAAATGATTAGACATAGGGTAAGGAACACAACCTAGAATAAAACGGCAAGAAAATCCCTATTGAAGTGGGCTAGAAGTTTTGTTGAAGAATATATCAAAAGACGCTTCAGAGATCAAAAATGCTTCAGAGAACTTTTTTTGTTTAATGATTTAGAGATAATAAATAACAACTAAAACCTTCTGAACTGTTAATCCAGTTCTAGCAGGAGATTATTTTTAGAATGGTCTCAGATGCAGAATTAGAAAAAGAAAGCAAAGAAGTTAACACAAGGAGAATGCCCTGCTGGAAATGACAGATAAAGATTTCTGTTGCTTAGTGTGGTAGATAGTTAAATATCTGGAGGGATAAGAATTCCCTATCAGTTTCTTGTCTAGTATCATTGGCAATTATTAACCTGTTTAATTTATTTCCAGAGAATCTCTGTTTACTCTCAGCTGAAAAGGCTTTGACATACACTTGCAAGAGGTTCCAGTTAATTTGCTGAGTCTTGTTGTTGGTGCTGAAGAAATGTGCTGACCCTGTTGATTGTCCAAGGCCCTGTTATCTGTCTTTTCACTTCATGCAATTGCTTCCTAACTCATTCTTTGGCATCTTGCTAGATGATTGCATGGATCCCTTTCACCTGGTTAGCTTCTTCTGCACTCTCCTCTGCCCTCCTGAAGTCTTCCACATATGAATCTCCTCTGACAATTTCATGATGCATCGTTGAGCATCGATATTCTGAGCACCACAACAGGGAAAGAAGAGAAAGCTAAAGTAATATCCTGCTGATGAATTTATAGCTTAGATAGAAATAAATCTTTTAGAACATCAGTAACTGACTATCTATGGGGATAAAGCATGAAGATAGAAGCAAACTTGAACTAGAGCAAACAATAGGAAAATCCCATACAATGAGTGACTGAAGGTTTAGAATCTAAGAAGGGAAAAATAGGCAGGAGATTCTTCATTACCCCTCTGTTGAGTTCAGTGTTTAAATACCAGCTTATCACTGGTTGTTGTCCGGACACTTCACACTTTTAATATATTTCCTTGTTTTAAAAGAATAACGGTATAAATCCAAATTCTTTTTATAACAGAGTTAAGACTTAGGGACTAGTCCTTGTATTCTCTATCTCTCCATAAGTGTAATGACCAGGATGCACTCCAAAAGGAGTGCTTAAGAAGCTGTAAACCCAAAAGGGTACATATTACCAGCAGAAAGTACTCATGATATCTTTAACCTTATTTCAAACTCTATTACATTACTCTCTCAGTCAGAATCTGACCTACATTTTATCTTCTCTTTGTTTCACAATGGATTTGCAGGTGTTCCTGATTTTATCCGCACCTATATTGGAAAAACACTTCCTGAGCACCTAATTGAATAATCTGTGAAGAAAACTGAGTGATAGTAACACAAGTCTTACTAAATATCTCAACATAAATACATTCCTTAGCTCACTCAGAAGAACACATCCAGGTGAATACTGTTGGGGTTTTCATTGCCCATCAGAAATACTGGTTTACCCTGTAGCTGTGCTTATCCTAGACTGATCCTGTAAGACAACATCCATACTGCCTAATGTTACAAATCTCACTCATCTGGCTAAATTAGGAGCTCAATATGTATTGATTCCATATCTGCTGAAGGTAACAAACAGGATTAGAACAAGAGTTTAACTTAGATGTGCTGAATTAGATTCTCAAGGTGTCTAGATATGTCTCTGCTGAATTATTCTCTGAAAGCCACCCTCTCCATCCAGTGACATGATGGTTCTTTATGGAAACTAAGCATCTACTGTAGGCAGTTCTGTTAAGAGGCTAAGTTACAGATTTTGCCATCTGCTGCTTTGACACACAGGAAGTCAAGTTGTAAAATGTAAAATTCATTCTGATTGGCCAGGAAGAAAGTTGGTTAAATATGCAGAAATTAAATAATTGAAAATATTTTGAAAGTTCTAAATTCAGGTGACTTTGTGTAATTTTTTATATTAGTGAATTTTCTTCACCTAGTTTTTGACATTTATGTACTCAGTACATTGCTTTAATATATTAAAAATTAGTTGATAATTAAAATGGTATGTTTTAAATGAGAGTAAAATGTTTCCCCAATTATGGGACAGAAAATTAAATGAGAGTAAAAACATATGCTATAAATATGTATCTCATGAACCTTTGAGACATTACAGGCAGTGTGCCATGACATTTACTAACATTTCTGCTTTCTTGTTCTGGCTTGATCTTTGGCCTGAGATCTCTGGCTTTTTAAGCCTGGTTGGAGGTTGCTACAATAGGAAGAAATGTTTGACAATTTTGCTCTCAGTTTTGAAAAGAGTATAGTATTTATTAGGTGTCTTCTTTGTAGCAGTATTTTAATTTAATTAGTTGTTTACAATGACTTTGGTAATTTTTCTGAGAAAGGTGGTGTGTTTGTGTCCTCCCACATTGTCTCTTGCCCAATCCTTCCTCCTCTGTGAGGTCATTTGAGGGATAAAGGCCTACCCAGTAAAGCATCAACATATTAATTGTAGCATTGTTTATACTATTGAAACCCCACCTCTTTTCCACTTCTGCCTCTGAAAGTTACATTTTCCAGGAACACAGAGTCTTTTTCAGCCAAAATAGTGGCAGAGGGGGCAAGCTAACTTCATTAACACTGAATCTTACAGCTTCTGCTCACTGTGCCTCTTTACTTAATTCCTGTTTGTCTGATCCTAGATGCAATCTTCTCATCAAATCATCTTGTCATTAGCTACTAATGCACTGACGCATGAGAAAGCTATAGAAAGAATACTTCCTTAAGCAGCGAGGCTAAGAGTTTGAAGGACAAATAAAAATATCTCAGAATGGCAGTGTTATCACTTAATGCAAAACACCTATCTCTTTATAGGGTTTGTTTACCCCATAAACCCTATCCCCAAAATCTTGTAACTAATAATACCAGAATATACAGAACATCACAAGGAGAAGGCATTGACTGTGTCTTTAGATTTGACTAATGTATTTGTCCCATGTGCCTTTTTTGGGGTGTGTGTGTTTAATACTCAGACTATTGGCAGTTACTACTCTGTAGTAAAAGCACAGGCTGAGTCTGTTAGAAAAATGATGGCTGGTATTCTTCTTGTTCATATCAGCTTGAATTTTGTTATTGTTCTACTGTAATCCTTAGACTATTTCTACATCACATATTACAGGTTGACCTGAGCCATGCTAGAAAATTAAGAACAAATTAAACATCTGTACTAAAAGAAAGTAGAGGTGAGATAAAAAGCTCAAAATCTGCATTTGAACCGAAATCTGAAGCTAAGCTTTTCCTATTTGGAAAGAGGAATCTCTTTCTATTTCATATTGAAAATTCATGAGGTGTAAACTGTTTGTTTGGATTTGGAGGTCTTTCCTCCCCTTAAATCTTTAGCTCCTGAACTTGGGATACTTCGAATTCTTGTTTTGTATAAAAACAGAAAAAGCAAAAAACCCTACCCCAAAACATTTTCTTTATGAATTAAAAGATACACCTGAAGATATTCAAGAGTAACAGAAATATTTACCCAAAATTAGTAGATTCTGTTCTAATTTTTTATGATTTTTTGGTGACCAACTTGTGGTTTTGAAAATTGGCAAAGATTGATTGGATGCTAAGCAAGCATACATTGCAGGTAACTCTTTTCAGGTGCTTATACAAATTGATGAGAACAACACCCGAGCCTTCTCTTCTTCAGGCTAAACAGTTACAGTTCTCTTAGTCTTTCCTCATATGAATGATGCTCCAAATCCCATAATCTTTATGGCCTTTTGCTAAGTCTCTCCAGTAGCTCCGTATGTTTTTTGTACTGAAGATCCCAGGACCTGGTCACAGGACTCTAAGGATGGCCTTGCCAGAGCTGAGTAGAGGGGGAGCATCACCTACCTTGACCTGCTGTTTCCTTCCAAAGACCTTGCTGTAGTGAAGTTTGGTGGCTGTACTTGTAAATTCTTCATTGGCCCCAAAGGATATACTCAAATAACTCAGATCCTCGTGGAAGACTCAAGGACATGCTTCAACTATAAGTGAACCACTCAGTCTGGAACTTGTTTGAGGGCATGCTCTTTCCCAGACATGCATAATTCCAGTTCTCAACATTTTGCTCAATTCTTTCAGCATCAGAGAAAAAGTAGCTAATAGCTAAGCTGTCAAATTTTTCTCCATGACTTTGTATAACAAGGAACTACATTTCAGAGCTCGTTCTTTTAATTATACCATAGGAAGTGTTGCTACAACAGAAATTACATTCTTGTTTGTACCTTTCTATCCCTTATGGGAGCAATTCAGATGACTTTTCTAAATTTATTGTACTGTGTGAAATAACAACTGGCTTTTCTGTCTCCTGAGATAGTCTACTGGCAGGAGCTGCAACAATGCCCCAACATTAACTATCTTCTGTGGGCTATACGAACCAGAAACATTTTGATTATTTGTTTCCCCTATCTTTCCCTCTGCTGCCACCATACGGTTCAGCCTCAGTAAGCCAAGAGATGAAGAACTTACCATGTTTTCAGAATTGCACTGCTCTGCTTTTTCCTATTCTTCCTGTGTGCATTGAAAGGATACCTCAGATGGTAGATGTGCATTACCCATTTTTTAGTGAAAATGTTCAAGATACATGGTGTGCGGTCTCGAGCAAAGGCCATGCTAGCTCTGCGAAGAGGCACCCTGTGTTTGACTTTGTTTCTTACAAGCCTCTTTTTCTTGACTACAGAATCTGGGAATCCCCACTCCTCCAGGCTGCCAAAGAGAACGACCTTGCAGCCATCAGGAAACTTCTCACCGATGGAACATGCGATATCTATCAGAGAGGTAATTCAGATTATTTGTGAAAAATGGTTTCCTGTGGAAAGCAAGAGCTCCCTACAATGAGCAGTTTGTTAGTGTGCTAAAACCTTTGCATTAGCAGCCCAAATGACTTAACTCTGTGACTGAAGTTTTGCAACAAAGTGAGTTTTCTGACTTGGTGTGCTCACTCACTTCAGGCCTGAGGTCTACTGTCACTTAAAAATACCTGATGTTTCTGCTCAGCTGTCAGATTTTGGTGAAGGACAGAGACTGTGCAATTATGTGGCTGTACCACGCATTACTCAAAGGAGGACCTAGCACTCCCATAATTCTCCACCTCAGTAAATCTATTTCTGCTCTTGTCCCCTACACTTGAACGTCTGGATGACTCACATGCTTCTCCTACTGTTTCTAGGTGCAGTGGGGGAGACTGCCCTTCATGTAGCTGCCTTGTATGATAATTTGGAGGTGGCAGTGGCTCTGATGGAAGCAGCTCCTGAGCTTGTCAATGAGAGGATGACATCAGAGCTCTATGAAGGTAACGTTGCTGGGAATGAGGATGGACAGGATTCTCTGCAGGGGAAGAGAGGAAGTACTACCTATACATTTAGGAAGTTGGCTTATGCTGTTCCTGGTTCAATATATTGCTAAACTGTTACATAGCAAAACCAGCTTACAAATGGCTTCTGACCTTTTGTGAAAGGTGGTGTTATATTAAATACCAGTACACAACTGTGCAAAGGACTTACCCACAGGTGGGCCTGTTGGCTATTGTGAGATTGTAAGATTATGTACAGTTTACTTCCCAGAAGAGTGTGTCATGTCTTGTTTTTCCCAAGAAAAAAATATAGAAGTTGCATCCTGTTGGGTTTTTTTGACAGGTAGTGAAGTCAGTTTTCATGATTTTGTAAAAAGATTTAAGTAGAATGGGACCTCTGGAAAATCTGCCATACAACTCTCTGCACCCAACAGGGATAACTTCAAAGCTAATTCCTATAGCTGCTGTGGATGCAGTCCCAAAATCTTCCATTTACCATGACTGACATGTGAACTGTAGGTTACTGATCAGCCTGAAGTTGCTTTCTTGGAAGATAAGGTTTTATTTCTATGTCTTACAGGGCAGACAGCTCTCCACATTGCAGCAGCGAACCAGAACATCACTTTGGTGAAGGCTTTGCTTAAGAGAGGAGCCGATGCCAGCACAGCACAGGCCACTGGGCACTTCTTCAGGCGCAGCTCCCAGAGCCTTTTCTATTTTGGTACAGCCTTAACTTCTCCCCTTGTTGCTATAGGAGGGAACCAGCAGAATGGTGAGGGGATGTGAGGGAGGCTTACTTTAGTCCCCATCTAAACTGGGTAAGCAGAGGGTCCAGTCTCTAAGTGTCAGTAGACAAACACTTTTTATCAGACAGTAAGACTTCATCTGAGTATGTAAATGTAACATAAATATAAACAATACACATTTTATATGTTTGCATGTATAACAATATATATAGTATAAAAATTGTAATTTAATATCTTCCCAGCAGCATATATTGCAAATTATTTTCAACCTTCTTATGGAGGTAAACCCCTGAAAAGAATACCTTTTGTTTTTAGTGTTGTTGGGGGCAGGTCTTTTTTTTCCTTTCTGAGTAGGATGAGGAGTGGGGCAGGAAATTTATAAGTTACCTAAAGTAATTCTTCCTTTCGTATCCTCTGGCTTCATAGCATGGATAACTTTCCCTCAGCATGCTTCAACCTCTCCTACCTCCTGGGTTCTTAATGTTGTTTCTCCCCATTCCTTTCATTGCAGGAGAGCACGTTTTATCATTTGCTGCTTGTGTGGGAAATGAGGAAATTGTACAGTTGCTCATTGAAAATGGAGCTGACATCAGATCTCAAGACTCTCTGGGTACGTGCTCTGGGGGCTCAGTGAATTGCATACAGAGAATTTGGACATTTTAATTCAGACTCTCTCATCAAATATTTTTCTCTCACTACAACCAAATGTGGAATAAGAGATGTGAGGAAAATAAAAGCTATCAGTCAATTCTCAGTTTTTGCACAGATCTGGGCTATTCCACATACTTTATTTGGTCTGCTTCCTTCATAGGTAACACTGTTCTTCACATCCTGGTTCTCCAGCCTAATAAGACATTTGCCTGCCACATGTACAGCCTGATTCTTTCCTATGACAAAAACAAAGAGGGACCAGGATCACTTGAACTGATCCCTAACAATGAGGGTCTTACTCCATTCAAACTGGCTGGAGTTGAGGGCAACACTGTGGTGAGTTTGTGTGACACTGATACCTCCATACAAAAGAGTAATGGAGAACTTGAAATAACATCATCAGACCAAGGGACTTTGTGCATGTTCTTAGTGGGTAGAAATATGTAACACGTACTTTTTTTTTTTTTTTTTGGTTAAAAGTGTCATGTATGACCAGAAGACCCTTTATAATAAATTTCTTTATCTTAGTGAAAGAAATGAGTGCTTAAAGAATAGATATTTTTTACCCAATTTTTGAAACATTTGAGTTAAACATGTATTAAGAGAAAGATTTACCCCAAGTAATGTTTTGGAAGTCTCACTGAAATTGTTGTCTTTGTTGTCTAGAGTTCATTACCCTAAATGTGAAATGTGGGAAATTTCTTCAGGTGTACACAAGAATTTATTCGTACACAAAAATTTATCATTTTAGGCAAGCTCTCATGCTTCTCCTTAACAAAAAGACAAAGTTGGTTAGTATTTCTTCTGTAGGTCCAGTAAGGACAGGATCATTTCCCTTGTCATACCTCTTTTCTGAAAACTTGTAGAAGAGTATAAAACAATAATTTTTCTAATCAATGTCTGAAATCTATTGTCAGGATGTATAAGTGTGTCAAATAACTTCGGCAGTTTGATTAGAATTTAAAGTAAAAATCACTCATCCTTCAGCTCAAGCATGAGCTAATAACCAAATAGGAATCAGAAGAGTTCTTACACTTCTTAACCTACTGTAATTGAGAGAGATGAAAACCACAGCAAGTACCAAGTTCAAGAAAAATGTCATAATTAAGGGTTTTTAACGACTTTATTTGTTCTCGTTGCAAATACATGATATACTGGAAAGCTTCTGATATCCTTGGCCCTCTTCTTGTCTCCTCAGATGTTTCAATACCTTATGCAGAAGAGGAAGCAGAGTCTCTGGTCTTTTGGCCCCTTGACCACTGTGCTCTATGATATCACAGAGATTGACTCCTGGGCTGAAGATCAGTCCTTCCTTGAGCTCATTGTATCAACCAAGAAGAGAGAGGTACTGTGTGCTTTGTATGTGCAGACCATGGTGATTATAAAAGGAGAAACATAATGAGTTTGAAGGTTCAAGCTCTTTTATATGATCCATAGAGCAAGAACTTCATACCATGTGCTGCAGGAAATATGTGAGGTGTAGCAGTTTATTAATGATTTGGCTACATCTACATCTGATGCTTCATATACAGTTTCTTCTGAGGTGTGAAACTTGTAGATTATGGAAAGAATTTAGTATGAGCAAGCTACAGAAAGGGGTTGTCTCTCATCAGGCTTTTAGACATACTAAGTACCTGCGGAGTAGCTGTAATAAGTATCTTCCTACAACTGTGATTCTGGTTAACTCTGACCATGCTCCTGTGACACAGGACTATGTTCAGAAGTCCTAAACTGGAGTGCATTTTAAAACCAGTCATTATTATTATTCCCTTCATTTAATGACCGGTTATGACTCAAAACAAATCAGGCAAATTATCTCTGCCGTAGGCTCAAAAACTTGTAAAGGGATTACTAAGAAAAAAATAGCAGAGTGTAATGGCAAGCTTAGACAGATATCCATAACACTTTCAAGGTACACCACCCTATCAGTTGTAATCCTAATAAGACAGGAAGTGAATCAGAAGACACTTCAATTAGCCCAATTCTACCCATCCTGTATTATTTCCATCTATCAAAATTTTAGTCAAACTTTTCTAACAGAAATTTCAGCTGTTGGAGAGCTTTGTACAGTGCAGAGGAAGTCTATGGAGCTCTCATTTGCTTTTATGTAAAATCGTCTACATTTCTATGACTGGTGATACATAGAGAAATTAAGGGAAGTGCAACCTTAGAAGCTGTCCACTTTAGAAGACTAAGCCATAATCCTAGAAGAAAGCAGAATGTTGTGCCTCTGTCTTAGCCCAAAACATATATATAGTGCCCCCTAACATCAAGAGATATAATGATTTATTTATTTTCCAGAATGCTCTCAAAATGTGCAGTTGAAATTTTTTGATGTAGAACTAGTTATTCTTTTTTGTATTTGATATATGTTTGGCTCAAAATGTTTGCTGTTTCCTCTAGAAGAATGCTATGTGTTACGCCATGCTGTCATACCCTCCCAGGGCATCTTTAACCCTCAGTCAGAAGCAGGTTTCTTTTGTATTAAGGGGAATGCATACACACAGAGATAGTAAGATGTATTTTCTGATCCTTAAGTGGATGAAGAGTAAAACAATAGAAGGGAACTAAGCTACAGGAAGATTATAGTAAGCTTCAAACTTATATCATCCCTTTGAAAATGAAATTTACTTTCCTGTGCAAACAATTCTAGAAAACTGAACACCTATAGGTACATTATCTCTCTCATAGAGTGTGGGTCAAATTCATAAGTAAAGTGTAAAGTACCCTGTTTCTCTTACTTATGTTTTAAGTGTCAGTCTTCTAACAGAAGCTGAAGGCTTGACATAGATGATTCAATTAATTATCACTCAGATAATAATGTAGAAACTTAAAATGTAGTACTTTTACATAAGCCATAGAGTGTTAGACAAGTACAAAGATGGGAAATGTTTTGGGTTTTGGGAAAATGTTTTGGTTTTCTTATCTTAAACATCTGATACAAAACCTTGTAGTACTAACAGGAATATTCTGTCATTCTCAGTTCCATGTTCCTACATAGACAACAAACTTATTCCAGTATCTAAAATGTTTTTATTGTACTTCCCACTGGTACTCAAAAGATGTTCTCTGCAGGATATATTTTCTTTTTTTTTTTTTTTCCAAAGCTCTGGATTGCCAAACTGCGCAAATACAAACCGGCTTTTTCAAAATAAATTCGGCCTTGTAATGCTGAATAGGGTAGGTGAGAATACTCTCACAGGAAACAGTGTGAATGATGCTTATAAAAAAATGTGCTTATGGTAATTAATTCCTTCTTTCTGTCTTTCTCAGGCACGCCAGATCTTGGACCTAACACCTGTGAAGGAGCTGGTGAGCCTGAAGTGGAATATGTATGGTCGTCCCTATTTCTGTTTCCTGGCCTTATTCTATATACTCTACATGGTCTGCTTCACTATGTGCTGCGTCTACCGACCTCTGAAACCCCGAACAGGCAACAAAACAAGCAACAGAGACAATACAGTCTATGTCCAGAAAATGCTGCAGGTACTGTGACTGTAGGAGTCAGGGCCCCATAGGCAGCATTGGGCAATTCCCATCTAACCTACTTAACTGGAAAGTTCAAGCCATTCCCAGTCCTCACATATTGCAGCTGACCTTGTCCTCTCTTTTGGCCAGCTGACCTTTGTCAGGGAAGAATATGAGGTGTTCTCTCTTCTCCATTGTGGAGCTGGGCTGGTTCCTGTTGCATTGCCAGGTCTAGTCATGTTTATTGTAGTAACAGTAGGCTACCTTCATCCCCATCCTCTTTTTAAATTTACTTTCACTTTCTTTAAAATTTAATTTTAATTTCCATTTACTTTTTTTTTTTCCCCAGGAATCTTATGTGGCATATGAGGATGAGCTGAGGCTGGTGGGGGAGCTGATCACAGTCATTGGAGCTGTAGTAATTTTGGTCCTTGAGGTAAGAGAAATGGTGAGCTGCATAGTTTCAAGTTTCGTCAAGACAGATCCTACTTACTATACAAACGTGGATTTGTGCTCACTAGTTGGTAGGGGTTATTTTCTTAGTCTTAGGTATATGGCAATAGACACTGTCAGTAGTATCTATTAGATAAGACAGAGACTGTGACAATGTCCTAGTAAGACTCCATGTGCTGAAGAAGCAATAAGGACTGGTCATACTCTCAAATACTATATGCAGGGTAGTGCCACAGTTCCTATTAGCACCATCCATGGGTCCAGCTTACTCCCAGATGTTGCTTCACCCAGCACCCCTATATACTCATGTGTTTAGGGGTGCTGGATGAAGTGAATTCTGTGTGTACACAGAAAAGTTTATATTTAATTGGAGATCATTTACTCTATGGACCTGTAACAGGAGCCTTTCTCAATCAGAGTTCTGAGATGAACATATTTAGTTGTTCTCCTTACCCTAAACTTTCTCAAAAAAAGAAAAAAAAAAAGGCAAAAGTTATTTAAATTAAAACAAATCTATTCCCCATGTGATTTTATTATAATATGAAATAGAAGACTGAAACTTGTATGAGAAAACTCAAGGATGATGCCAAGAAGAACTGAAAATAAAACAGGTGTTGTATGCAGTTAGGACCCTAGGGCGAGGCT
>VYXB01000249.1:803198-964906 GCA_013397135.1 Pachyramphus minor
TTGTACGCAGTTAGGACCCTGGGGCAAGGCTGCAAGTAACACAGTCTGAATTATAACAAACTCCTTTGATTCCCCAAGAAGATCTTTTTTGTCTTCATTATTGGGGCACGGCACCTCTCTGTGACATATATCTCAATGTGCCCAAGCGTTCTTATATTTTCCAGCAATCTCTATCTCATTCCAAGAAGGGTCCATCTGCCTCAACCATTCCGATTTTAAAGTAACAAAGAAATCAATCTCTTAACCATCAAAGCAGATGCAGCTGTCCCCAGGAACCTCTGAATATATGTTGCTACTGTGACGTTTAGTAATATGATGGAATCTGAGTCCTAAAGTTAACAGGATGTCTCTCTTAGATCCCAGATATCCTTAGAGTTGGAGCAGCGAAATACTTTGGACAAACAATCCTAGGAGGTCCTTTCCACATAATTGTGTAAGTGCAGCACTTTTTAAGTCCAATAAGTATGTTGTCTCCCATTTCCCCCACTGCTGTCTTTCACCAGATGAGTCACTTTCTCCATTCTTTTAGAGTATTCCTTCTCTTGATTTATTTCTCTTACTGGCTCAACTGAAACTTCCTCCACTGAATTTTTTTTCACTGTCTCTTCTTTGCAGCATCACATATGCTTGCATGATTCTAGTGACCATGGTGATGCGTCTCACCAGCACCACTGGAGAGGTGGTGCCCATGTCCTTTGCCCTGGTGCTAGGATGGTGCAATGTCATGTACTTCGCACGAGGCTTCCAGATGCTCGGACCTTTTACCATCATGATCCAGAAGGTATAAGGCACAAACAAATACAGGCTTTTTACGCACATCCTGACAACTCTTTCAGGGTAGGGAGAACTGTAAGAATACTTTTTCTCCCTCAGGACTAGAATTAATGGCAAACGGACAAGTTCTTGTCTGCACAGAGGGTTTAGGACTTCCACATTCTCTCTTTGGTTCAGAAGTTTCCTTTAGTCCACTCATGGTCTTAGAATCTGGGAAAAGGTTTACATAGGGTCGTACTGTGACTTGGTGGGACAGCTGGGCCTTATGGTGCTCTGTCTTTGCTCTACAGATGATATTTGGAGATCTTATGCGCTTTTGCTGGCTCATGGCTGTGGTGATATTAGGCTTTGCATCAGGTGAGTCTACAAAAGAAAAACAGCAATATGTTACCCCTGACAACTGCTTTCGTATGAATTTAAAGTGTGAGTTTTGATTTAATTTCTGGTTACCCTCTGAATAGGTGGCAAAGGTGGTGATGATTTATAGCTTCTGTTTTTCTAAGTGTGATCACTTTCCCAGTACTGATTTCTGTTCTCATGAGTTTGGTTTTCAATTCTTGCTCCTTCCAGGGTAATAGAAATAGGATAATTCAGATAATTCCACATATATGTAAGTCCAAGTTTAAAAACATACTGCATTTCTGATACTTATCTGTGGAAAATGAGATTAACACACATAGCTCTATTATATCCCTCAGGAAGTTAAGTTCACTCTTTTGAGAAGAAATAAATAAGCAAAGTAATTTTGGATCATTTTATAGTAGAAACCAGTGATTCTAATGATGGATTTGTCCTTGCTGGATTCTGCACTAGCATAGGAACACATGCAACTCCTTCCCAGACCACTTTTTGTTGTCACAATCTCCTTACAGGACCCTGTTGTTCCTCTCAGAATGTGATTCCTGTTGTTAAACTCTCTCTCTCTTTTTCCCTCATTGCTCTCCTCTAGCTTTTTACATCATCTTCCAGACAGAGAATCCTGAAAACCTTGGGCAGTTCTACAACTATCCCATGTCCTTGTTCACCACTTTTGAGCTGTTCCTCACTATCATTGATGGCCCTGCAAACTATGATGTGGACCTGCCCTTTATGTACAGCGTGGTATACTTTGCTTTTGCCATCATTGCTGCCCTCCTTATGCTCAACTTGTTAATTGCCATGATGGGTGACACCCACTGGAGAGTTGCCCATGAGCAGGATGAGCTCTGGAGAGCCCAGGTAATCTAGTTAAGATTGGCATTCCTGCCTTATTTCAAATAACAGCTATAAGCCCATCAGCCTCTCTTGTCCATTCTGTGTCTCCCTAGCTGTTTGTTCCCTGCATGTGGAATCTCTTCTTAAATAGAATTAAAGTGGTGTCTTCTTTTACAAATAACACTTCTGTGTAACTGAGTTAAATCATAATTATAGGGATTGACTGAGGCCAGATAGAATGCAAGGAGTCAATGATGTCTTTAGATTTATTAAGAGAAGGTGGCCTGACCCTCTTGCTCAGAAGGCAAAAAAATTCAACCAGTACTATAGGTAATCAATAGGAAATCCATTTCCTACTACTCTTCCGTGAGAAAGCAAGCAGTTAAATGATTAAATGTAGTCATGTGGCCACATTGGTAAGTTCTTGTGATAGTTAATGTGGGTATAGATACTGTCCTCTTCTCTAGCTTGCAAATTAATTACCTTACTCATTGCCATCAATTATAAAAGCAAAGACATTTAACAGTGTTTTAAGACCACCATTGCTTCCTCAAAACATGGCACAGTTAGACCTAAAGTATTGAATGAAGGATGGTACGGGTCAGTGCTCAGAAAACTGATAATTTTGAAAGAGAGTTGATTTTTTTCTAATTCATCTAAGTTCTTTCCTTTTTTCATTCCAAAGGTTGTCGCTACTACTGTCATGTTGGAGCGGAAACTGCCAAGGTGTCTCTGGCCTCGCTCGGGAATATGTGGCCGGGAATATGGGTTAGGGGACCGATGGTATCTCAGGTGAGTTCTCTCCTAGTGTGTGCATGTGAGGATCTAAGAAGAAGAATCCAATGTATGCTTGTTAATAAAGAGCCTTTCTAGTGACCTGGGAGGAGTGTTTGGAGAACTTTTCTTACAGAATACAGATTCCAGTCCCAGTCTGTTTTCTGTCTCTGACTGGTAGGCAAGCACTGTTCCCTGCAGAAAGCTCTGCTGTGCATTTCCTTGTGAAATTTGATGATTCTTTCTTATCCAGTAGTTACGTTGGACAGACCCCAGAAACTTATGAGTTACAAGGGCTGAATTTTTCTTTCAAATTTACTATAATGAGTATCACAAAACTTCACTGCTGTACTTGGTTTGCTGACCCTATCCATTAGATACATGAAATGGTGAAGGTAGAATAAATCTATTAGGCATTCAATAGCAATGAACTGCTCTACAAATGATTCAAAATCAGAACTGGAATAATTAGAGTTAAGATTTTTTTCTCATGTGAACCCAGTAACTATATTATACTTTGCAATGACTGCATCAGGTGGCAAAGTCTTCTGTCCAGGCTTTCGGATTAGGCACTGAACTAACAAGATATCTGTAGTCTAGCTAAAACTAAATTCCTCATTATTTTTTATTTTAATGAATACTTATGCCAGGTGAGAAAATATTTACCTTTTGGGCATGTGTCCTTTCTAACTGCACCATCTTTTGCTGATAAAGCCAGAAGGGGGAGTGGCGGCTGTATGAATCATAGAATAATAGGATATCCTGAGTTGGAAGGGACCCACAAGGATCATGACAGTCTAAGTCCTGGCCCTGCACAGAACTTCCTGCAGTTTTTGACAGAGAATTGAGCCTTGTAGATTTTCAGGTTTACTAGGAAGAACAAACAGACCTAAAGTGGTACCAGTATGCAACAACTTCAGACCAAGATGCAGAATATAACAATATATTGCAAGAGCAATTATGGACTGGATGCTATAAAAAAAGAATGTTGTTGTGAACTAGCTCTGTCGAATTACGTGTATGTTCATTGTATATAGTGTAAGACAGTATTTCAGAAGACAGCTTATAAGTAATGTAGAGAAAGGTGGAAGTGGAGCAGTTAAATAAAAGTGCAGCAAAGGATAAGTGGCATCCTGAGTCTGGCAGCCATGGAGTATCAGAGGAGGAAAGTCAAGAACAGAGAAAATAGATGAATATATGCCTATATACAAAGGATCTGGAACTAGACTCAGGTGGGGTAAGTCTTCAAATTGCTTACAGCTGGCAAAATGAAAAGGGCAAATCATGATTGGGAAATGAGTTAAAGGACAAGAAACCATGGGCAGACAAAGGTACTGAAGTCAATGATGTGGATAAATGTGTAGGAGATAACTGTGCTAGCAGCCCCCAGCACCCTGCCTATAATCAGTTTCCTGCTTCTGTGCAGAAGGATCAGTTTGCCTGTTTTTTTGGAGGGATTTTGTCAATAAACTGGTGCTTTTCCACATTGTTCAGTTTATGTTTTTTAATCCTCTTGCAGAATTGAAGACAGGGTTGATCCCAACAAACACAAGATGATGCGGTACACAGAAGCATTTAAGCCTCAGGATAGGGATAACTATGACAAAGGTTCAGAAAAGCTGGAAATCAATAGAGACACCATGTATAAGAAGGAATTGTCTGCTCTGTCATTATCACGAAGCACATCCAGAACTAGTTCTCACCGTGGCTGGGAGATCCTGAGGCGCAACACTTTCCGCCAACTTTGTGGAGAGGTCAGTCATGCCATGGAAGAGGAGGTCTATGATGTCTAAGAAGCCTCTATTTTTACCCCATGAGATGGATCCCTTTTGCCACAACAGTCGTTTTCTACAGCTGTTCATACACTCCCCAGCAAGCCACACACATTCATCAGCCTTGAACTCCACTGGTGAAGATTTCATGAGTAGTTCATGGCATCTGTGCTATCATATGTGAATGCAGTCTTTTCTCTCCTACTTATAAGTGCCTCTGCACTTGCACTGGTATTTGCACCAAGCTGGTGGGCTTGTTGAGATATACAATGCAAATGAGCAAGAAAAGCCAGCAATGGGATTTCATCCATTTATGAAGAAGTGATCAGTAAGCCCTCTTCCAGACTGTTACATGCAGTATAATCTATTTCCCCAGTTTCACAAAATCACAATGCTCTCATAGCAAAGAATGATGACTGAAGTTCTGGTTTATGATTTGGTACAGAACTGGAAAAAAGACCAACAACCAAACTCTGTAACTGAGCTTAGGAATGAAGGTAGTTGTTGACACTGTGATGATTAAAAGGACTGTAACTACTCAGCTGAGATTCAGAGTGTGACAGATTTTGGTGGTTTTTGAAAGGCAATCTCTGTTAACTGCATTTTCAACATTGCTAAACATTGCTATCTTAGCAGGACTGTTATCATTTTGGTTTGGGTTGCTTGTTTGGGTTCTTTATTGGTGATGGGGTTTTTTGTTTGGTTGTGGTTTTTTTTGGTTTGTTGTTTTGTTTTTTTTTGTTACATGAATGCACTTTAAGCTTTTGAAAAGAAGTGATTGCCATTCCTGGGAGGATTCTGAAGTGGGAACTTCTTTTCCTATTGAGAGCATGTACGACCTCGTTAGGTGACTTCAGCAGTGTGAAATTTCAGCAGATATTTTATCTCTCAAGTGAGCTGAAGTTGGTCTTTTGTTTTCTGTGGAAGAAGAGGTTTCTGAGTCATAATTCCCTGACCTATAACTGAGACATCAAGGTTAGGTAGTGAGCTCTCTATGACATGGAAAGAAATGGTGAGGAAATGTTGGATAGATGAATAAGAGCTATTGCAGAGGCAGTTCAGAGGCTGGTGTGCACTCTGTCTCTCTCTGAAAGTCTAAAACTATCCAATGAACTACTGAGTCACCCACACGGTTCCCCTTCCAGGCATGACACTGTGCCAGTCTGTCAATTTATCATCTGCCTAAGACCACTTTAAGAAAAATGAAGAAATGTAAGAAATGTTCAGAGAAATGGACAGTCATTTCAGGTTCTTTTATATTCTCAGGAGTGCGGAGTTTCATTCCAGTAGCAGAAGTTTAAGCAGAAAGCAGTCCATGGTCTTTACATTTCCTTCCAACAGGGCTAGTAACAGCAACTTTGTTTTTTAAGAAATCAAGGACTATTATCTAGCACTAGACTTTGAGCCAAATCACTGTGCGATAATCAGAGCAGATAATGAAAAAGCTGAATCCAGTGGATTTCTAATTGTATTGAAATATCAAACATCTCCTCTCTTGTAGGTGCTATAATGAGTATAATGACCTTTGCAATTATGTGTATTTATTTAAATGTCCTCTTTCTCTTACTTGAATGTGTACTTTTTTTTTCTCTAATGGAAGACTGTCAAACGACTGTCCCTCTGGAATTCAAGTGTATCTTTTTGAGTTGACTCTTTTTATTGAATTGAAGCTATTGCCTGGTCTTGGTCACTTAAGTCCTTTGGCATTTATACTGCTGTGGGGATGGGATCGATGTAGTCAATTAACCAGAACTGTGAAGTGTTGCTCTGATTTTAGATTAATTTTTTTTCATAGTGAATAAGAAATAACAAGAAGGGGAGAATTGATGATTTCCCCATCCTATCCCTGCCCCCAAGTATAGCAGACTTTTTACTAGTTTGAAAACCACAGAAATACAATAGAAATGGAGCCACATATTGTCATTTCTACAAAAGAATTCATATTTGTGACATAATAATAATAAGGATAGTTTGAAGTGCAAGATGTGTAAGCACTGGTTCTGATTTTGTGTTCTTCTTCAATGCTATAAACAATGAGAAATTTGATCTTAGAAATTAAAACAATATTTTGACATTGCAGGAGGCAGAACAAAATTCAGTTACTGGTGCTAGGCCTTTCATGATTTCTGTATCTCCTCTCCATAAAAAGAAAAGAAAAAATCCAGTAGCAGATTTTTTTAAGGAAGTGCCTTCTCTTGTAAAATTACATTCTGTGATAGATGGCTTTCAAGTTTCTTGCACAGAACCCACACATATAACAGTATCAAAACTGTGTAATTTATTTTCTGTCTTTGGAGTTGCCTGATAAGATAGATAATCATAGAATCATAAAATAGTTTGGGTTGGAAGGGACCTTTAAAGGTCGTGTAGTCCAGAAACTGAGCAGGGACATCTTCAACTGAATCAGGTTTCTCAGAACCCTGTCCAACCCGACCTTGAATGTTTCCAGAGATGAGGCATCTACCACCTCTCTGGGAAACCTGTTTCAGTATTTCACCATCCACACTGTAAAAAATGTCTTACTGGCTCCTATTGGCATTTGACTTCCAGTTTCCTGAGATGACTTGCATATTAAAAAAAAATCCTAGAAAAAGACCTTATACAAAAGGGGGTGGAATATTTTAACAATAGGAAATTGATTCCTCAGTCTTTTGTTGATGATCGGTGGTGCAGACCATTTTTAGCATAATTTATTTTTCTGGAGGATAAACAGCTACGGAAGAAAATTTGAAATGGGAAAATTCAGCAGATGTAATGGGCACGCAGAAGATGGAAGTATTAAATTTAATATGTAAATGTGGATACCTACTGTCTTTCATTAGGACATATATACATAAAGTGTACCCATGTGAACCTCAGGTGATGAGGTAACAGGAGGCAGTAGACTAACCTTTGAGCAGTTTCGAAGCAATCTGTCTCTGACCCCGAAGTAGCAGTGACTACAGTCACACAAAGACAAAGCACTTTCTCTGTAAGATTCTTCATGAATGGGATGCTTACAGATTTGTTTCAAATTTGTGTTTTGTGATTTAGTTATACCTATAATTCTGAAACAGTATTGCTGCTCCTTGCTGTTGCAAGGTGTCTTTCCTCTCCCTCCTAACAATATTGCAACAATTTCAAGGCAGACATTCTTCCTGTCCTTGAAACTGCTAACTTCAAACTGTCTTCTACATCACTGAAGTAACTTCTGAGTTATGATAATGTCATAAGAATGAATGTTTTGATCCAGTTGCTTGTAGTAAAATGAGATCTATTTTGCTGACAATAAAAATATGGAGTATCTGACTACTTCTTTGTGTGTTAAATAAATATCATGAGTCAATTTTTGTGTTTGCTTCTCTAGTGGCAATCACAGACATTAGCTAACAAATCGTTAGGATTGTCACATATGGGTCCATGTTAAATTTTTTTAATGAAAGGTGCTGTTCCACAGCAATCCACTTCAGATATTTCTTTATACAAAATTTGTATAGAGTTCCAAATACTGATTTTCAGTTCAAACTATGAACTATCAAGGCCCTGTTTTTTAAAGTAATTGAGTGTTTACTGAAAACTGCAATACAGGCTCTTTGGAGAAGAACCTGTATTTTCATGTTGTTGGAGAGATGTATGTTGGACAGTGAGGCAACTGTCCTTGCTATGGCTCTTTGCAGTAAAATGCTCATATATACAGAATTTTCTTAGTAATACATATGTAAAACAGATACAGATACCCCAGCTTTGTAATGGACCAGTGTATAATCATGACTCACCGAATTTGATGTTTACACCATTTCTTAAAATTATTACTAGGATTTAAGTTGATTTTTGAAAGCTTCCTAAATGGGAATAAACCAATTCAACAAATACTCGGTTCGCAGAAGATTAGGATAATACTTACAGCCTATAACTATTGATTGTAAGAAGAACGTTGTTTCTGAAATCATAACATTTTTATCAAGCTCTTCACTGTGCACAGAGAACTCTTTGGCAAGAGTTCTGTCCTGCCTTAATCTATAATGTAAGACAAGAAACTAGTGAAGTTGCAAGCAAGTGTCTGTGAGATGGGCCATATGATAACCCTCTAGTCTTGCTACTGTTTTATGCTTGGTCGATAATTGGAAAGTATGTAAGATCTGCTGCTATTTTTTCCTCTCTGCTGCTCCAACAGAAGCACGCCTTACCATCATCCCTCTGCAAACATGAAAACCTTGTCCTTAGAACACCTTCCTACTCATTAATAAAATACATTTGTTGGCTAAAGTTCTCTTTTTGTTGCAATTAATTAGATGAGATTGTATACCGGAAAGAAGCAGGACTGGGAAAGAAAATATTACAATGTTCCATAAGCTCAACCAGCCTATAGGATCAGAATGAATGATTTTTTAAAAACTCTGAGAAATTCTAAGTTAATCTAGGAATCTTAATGCAAAATAGAAATACATTACTGCTTTTAGGGGGACAATGTATGCAACATATACTAATAAACTGTATTATTGGTATGGTCAAGCTGGAGTGACAGCCACTTGGCAAAACCATTCTGTGCATTGATGCCCCTCTTCTGTCTGTACAAGGAGGGAAAGCTTAAAAGAATGCTGTCACCTCCTAGAATTCCTAAGGACATAGCTGGGCAAATAATTAATATTCTTGTACTTGAACTGAAAGATAATAAAGTGACAAGAATAGGTTATAAGGAGGTACAAGGCAGATGTGGTTCCATCTATGCTCCTTCTGCACATAGATATACTGCTTCCACATCTTTTATAGCAGACACAAAACAGAATCTAATGGATTTGGATAAGAGTTAGTTCTTTTTTTAAGGTCATGGTACTACTAGGTTGCTTGGTCTCTTGGGGAAAGTGCCTTGGACTGTTAAAGCAATAGAGACTGGCTCCCTCTAATGTGATACTCTGGGAATACAGCTGAGATGCTTGAGAACACTGGTATGCTTTTTCCTCCTATGTCTCAACATTTGGGATGGGCCTTCCACTGGTAAGACTATATGATATTCCATATATGAAATAATCAGGAATGGATCATAAATGTCAAGGTGCAAAAGGTCACCTACATGGCATTGTGTCAACAACTGGCACTGGCTGTGGACAGCCTGCACACACGTATCTGGGTTTCCATCTTAATTCTACAGCAACTGACCTTTAACAAATACTAATCTCACCAGGGAGTGGCTGGTGGAAGGAGTGGCTCACCAGACACCGAATGGTGATCCTAGCTGGTCTTCTGGTCTTAAAGCATATTAGTTTCAACAGACTCATGGTCTGGTGGAACCCATGCTGAAAGAAGACATGTAGTCAGTCCAGGGGTTTTGGTTGTGCTAAGATTCTTAGACACTACCTTTTCACAACAAGCCTGGATGCTTTCATTCTATTTTCTGTGAAGGGCAAAGATGAGATATTTTAAATGCTTCTTACATTTGGTACCAATGAATTTCCACCTCTTCATCACTTCATAGAGGAGTTGCCATTTATGGCTTTGGTCAATATTCTTCCTTCGAGTTTATTTGATCTATAGCCTTGAACACTGCTCAGGTAAAGCAAGAATCACTGGAAGAGATTTTTGAGTTGTTTTTAAGAGGACTTTCTGATATCCAATAGTTGGTGAACTGGGTACTAGGAGAGTCTGAGGGGGCATTCCCTTGGATAACTACAAATGCAATGGCCATGGTGCTTCTCTTCTCGACAGCACGATCAGTACGGACCAAATGATCTAGTGTCAAAACTACCTCCTCATAATACACAATAGGTGACCTATTTAAACTCAAATATTTGCTAAAATGTGAAGGCATTTTTGAACTATAGCACAATTCTTCACTATTAAAAGGAGAAGAATTATGTGATATACTTAGTAACTCTGTAATTTCTTGGGAGGACCTATTCTAAACCCTTACCTGCTTTCCAAAGACTTAAGTCCAAAGACTCAAGTACAAAGATTCAGGCATATCATTAAAGTAATAAAATCTATATATTTAATTTTGTCTGCTTATGAGCCATTGGCTTCCCTGTTGACTGGAGAGAGGCTTTTGCTAATAGCTAATTAAATAGATTCTTTAATTTACAACAGTTGTCTCTGTGTTGTTGATCATAAGTGGTTCTGACACCCCTTCTATGCTAAGAAATGCTTCCTCTAGATGTATATGTGTCTTCATATTTAAAACTCCCATGAGTCTGGATTTTCTTTAGAAGGAAGGAAGGAAGGAAGTTCATAACTTCAGTAGCTCCTTCCTTAAATACTTTCATAAAATTCTTTAAATACGGGATAATCTACTGATTTGTCTTTTAGAGCTCTTTTGTTCTAAAAGCACTGGGGCCACTCCCTGACAGGAAATGATATGACCAAAATTTTTCCTAGTTTTATTATATGATAGACTTGCATGTTGCGTTTGAGAGTTTTGCATCTCTTCAACAAATAAGTTCCCTTCTTCGTATGACATGCAACCTAATACTAAAACTGATGCTCGTAGACTGTTAGAAAATGGGATTTTATAGAAAGATCTTTCTCCTGGGGCTAAAATACAGAAAAAACCCTCAAACTTGTGATATATTCCTCACAAGTATACTTTCCCCTGGGTATTCTCCTAATTTTTGTCTACCTCTTATCTCTATGAATTTCATCTTCAGACACAAGCTTCTTCTGGATTAGTTTACAACTCAAAGAAGCCTAGAATTGTACTTGTCTGCAAGGTGCCTCTACTTATGCCCTGAACCCTATGCAAAAGGTATGCAATCTAGTACATTTGGTGTAGGCCCTTAGTAAAAAGTAAAGGAATCTAATTCAAAAAACTGAGGTTAAGAGAAACATAACTGCATCTGTTGTAGTATTGACTGTGTATAATAATGTACTAAAATTGTGGTGGCTGTGAAAACAAAGGCATAATCCTTTATTTCCTGCAGTAATGGGAAAAAAGGTACCATGTCCCTCCTTGTAATGGACTTGTCATTCAGAGTGACATTGCTGATGGTCAGAAATGAGATTACCAATTTACAATAGTTTTTTGTTGTCATCTTTACAGACTCCTAATTACTGAAATCCATTTAAAAGTCTGTATACATATGGTCACTTTTGCAAGACACCTATACCTAAGTTCTCCTCTCTTTATGCAAAACATTTTTTTTTTTTAACTCAGGAACTGCAGACTTTTACTCTTGAACTTGCTTTCATGGTTAAACACAAATGCTACTGTATTATTAGAATCTTTATTTTTAATGGTAATTGCATAGCAGCTTCAAAAGTGTTTTGGGAATACCATTGGACTTACAAAAAAGTTCAGGCAATTCCCAAAGCATTTTCTTTGTTGTAGGCATGCATGAAGAGTATGGAAATAAGATACAGAAGTACAGGAGATAACTAAGTACTAGGTGCAGGTTGCTTTAAATCATTCCCCTGGGTCTTCACGTTACTTCATTAGACATCTGTGCTGAGTTTGGAAACTTGGGAGCTGGGCTCTTGTTTTATATCATTGCTGTACTGACTAATTTTGGGGTTTCTCCCACACTGGTATCTTCTGCTGTCATTTAGCCATCTAGGCTTCCTGCACAATAATATGGAGAAAATTAATTGAATGTGTTGGTTTTGATTGGGATGGAGTTGGTTTTCTTCATAATAGCTTGTATTGTGGTGTGTTTTAAATTTGTGATTAAAATAGTGTTGACAACACAGGAATGTTTTAGCTATTGTTGACATGTGCTTGTACAGTATCAAGGCCTTTTCTGCTTCTCACACTCCCCCACCCACAAGTAGGTTGGGAGTGCACGCAAAGTTGAGAAGGAACACAGCCAGGACAGTTGACCCCAACTGACTAAAAGGATATTCCAGGCATTATGGTGATGTGCTCAGCAATAAAATCTGCGAGAAGAAGTACTGAGGTGGGGACATTTGTCTCTCCAAAAAAACTGTTATGGGGATAGCTTCTATTTCTATTAATTTTGGTCACATCAAACACACACCCACATACACAAGTGGGAATTTCTTATTTGCAACCATTGAGCATTTTCTCCACTTACCAACCTCACTATGCACACAAGTAACTCTTTTCTGTTTGTATTTGCCACCTACATGCACATTTCACCTTTGAAACTGGGAAAGCCCTGTGTTGCAAGAAAAATAAAGTTAGCAATGGTGAGAGTCCTGTTTGACTAGTTCCACATGCCAATAAATAAAACAAAATCCACCAAGGACAGGAAAGTTTTTAAAAATTGATTAGAGGGAAAATGAATGCATGAAACAAATCCACTAACCACTATTTAACCTCTCTATGTGTGATGTTTCATGCATTGTTTTGGTACTGAAAAGTCAGAAGAAAAGAAACTTAACTACTTAGAGCTGTTTAGTATGGGATAGCTTCCCAATTCATAGTTGAGTTAGTCAGGGTGATTTAGTTTTAAAGGAGATAAAGTTTTCAAGTTAAGTTCAGCTTTAATTTTCTTGTTACCATATGAGCTCAAAGAGTTAGTCAGGGAAGCCTATGGACAGAGATGAGAATCTTCTCTCTGACCATCTTATTCTGTATCTATTGGAGGTGATACAGAACATGGAAATGACACGTTGTTCTGTTTTGCTTGACACAGTCACTGTGATTAGAGAACTAGGATCTTAAGGTCATGAAATAATTCAAGTTGGAGGGGCATCAGGAGGTTATTTGGTCGGTGTTCCTGCTCAAATCAGGGTCTTCTATGAGGTCTGACAAAGTTGCTCTGGGCTTTCTCTAATCTGACCTTGAAAGCTTCTGAGGAAAGAAACTTCACAAATGCTCTGAGAAATCTGTTCCACTATTAACCTGTCTTCATAATGAAAAGCTTTTTCCTTATATCCAGATGGAGCCTCTCTTGTTCTAACTTTGTGTCTTGCCTCTTGTCCTCCCAAAATGCACTGCTGAGTAGATTGCCTGCAGATATAACACTGTGCTGAACAGGCATAGGTAAATTAAAGCAATGAGAACCTCCTTGAAAATAAATGTTTTTCCAAATGACTTGAATAAAGTGACGGTTTTCCCAAATATTGCTGAGTGCAGAAAACATAAACACAGGCAATTCAGTGAGTTACTGTGGCTTCCTAGTAATTTGATTTTACACAGTAGCTGGAACAGAGCCCATGATAACTTCGGATCCTGTTAATGGAGATGGTTTTACAAGGTGAAACACCACGAAGTGCTATAATAAATATTTCTTTACAATGAACAGGAAGATGTACAGGTCCTGTTACACTTGAGGCTGAAGAAGAACATGAAACTATTATTATGACATGTAGCTCTGCTGGAGAATGTAAAAAGAAGTATTCTGTGACAGTTTACATATGGAACCATGGAAATGTTGGTGCTGTTGGGAACCAAACCCTTTCTGCTTTATTCACACAGATGCTGGGAAAATCTACAAGTATAACATCAAAGTTACACTGCACTAGCCTTTAATTGACATGAGGTCTTATCAGATCAATTCTAAGTATCATTCAAAAAAAAAGAAACAAAGACGTGAAAAATTAGCGGGAAAATAATAAGAATATAATGATTTATTAGGGTCTGAAAATGGCAATAAAGAATTTTCCCATTCTTCTGGCTGAATCATTCACACAGATGCAGTCTAATACTGAAGACTCTTAAATACTTTTGGTGCCATATTGCTGCCCATGAGACATCCTGACTGCAAACATTCTTTGACAAGACATGCATGCAGCTATCCAAATCCTGGAAACACAGATTTGTAAAGTGTTTAATCCCTGGAGAGATTCTCAGATCCCCCTGTAAATCTCATGTGCAAAACATGATCTTCTAGATATGTTCTCATGTTGTACTAATGGCAGTGTTTAGCCTTCATCTTGGGTGGACACAGTGCTACAGGTCTTACATCCCATATCCTGTTTGAATTTGAACTTATCTTTTCCAAACTGGCACAAGACTCTTGGGCAGCTCTCAATTTTTTAAAGATTGTCTACTAAAAGAGAATCACTTTGTGGCTCTCTCTCAAAACATTTTTATGAAAAGCTTGTTTTCAAGGTAGGTGAGAAAGGAAGTAAGTAATCTAGGAGTACCAGTGAAAGTATTTCACAAGGTTGTTTTATGAAGTTAAAGTTAAACTTAAGTAAAGATTTTGATATTATCTTTTTCTAAAATCTATAAAGAAATTTGTTGAGTGCTTTTAAAACTGTATTACCATATTATCTGAAGGGCTGACATGTTTTAGTATTCTTGCCCTCATGACTTCCTGTGATAATACCCATAACCCAAGCAGATCCACAAAGAAACCTCCCTTAAAAACAGACTCCTAAAAACCTTAATGTGAGTCACTTTGGACAGGAATCTTGATATCATTCATGAAGTCTGAAAGACTGGGCAATTGATCTCCAATCCTTTAGCCGAGAAATTGGGCTCCAAATTGGAGGGTTAGTTGCAAGCCATGAGAAATACAATTTTTAACTCTAAGAGGATAAGTGTAGGTTCTGACTACTGTCTGACTAGAACAACCAGACTTTCTCCATTCCACATTTCTCTTTTCTTGCATTCCACATCTCTAATAAACATGCTGTTTCATATGGGAGAAGATGAAAGTAAGGAAAAGGAAAAATGATCAGACTAGAAATGGAGGAATAGAAGACAAACAGAAAAAAAAGAGAGAAAAATAAAAAGAGAAGGTGTTAAGTGATTCCCTAAAAGGTTTAGATCACAACTATATTATTTTATGCTAACATGAAAATAAGGAAAAATTTCTGTAAGATCATCGCAGATGGTAGTGAGTGCTCCCTCTAAAACACACCTTAAACCCTATTTACACAGTACACATGATGACATACCTTCAGGGAATAATGGTGTTTCCACTGAAGAAGAATATGTGGGGTTTCTACCCTATGATAACGTGATCTGCAGTTACAACAAAAATATTGCCTCTGATTTCCTTCTTTCATTTTGTAAACATGGGGCATATGAATTTAGTAACACCTAACTAAAATTGGTAAAACATCACAGTCTGAAACAGTAGAAAAGAAAGGCCTCCGTGGTCCTTTGTCCCTTTTGCCTTAGTCTTGCCTTGAACAGTGGAGTGTATAATGTATATAAAGTTATGTTAGTCTTGAAGGAGGCATGACTTTCATAGGATGTTTATGCATAAGCAAATGAAGGTCTGCTCTACATCACTGGTTGAACAGTTACTGAAGGACTTGAGTTCATACAGCCCTGACTTGAATATCACAAAAAGAGAAACAACTTCTGTAGACATGCCAACAGAGTGAGAGTGAGCTCCTGCTACAGACAGCAGAGCATTGCTAACTCCCAGCATTCATTCTTTCTCATCAAAGCAATAAAAAACATCTGAAGTATTTTCTTTATGAAAGGACAGCTTGAAGGAATCTGTTTAGCGTCTCTTAAGTTTGTTCCAGAACTGTGTGTATGATTTATTTTTCATTTGAGAAAACACGTGAATCATTCCATCTGGAGATGTGGTTTTAATTATTCCAGTTCTTCTACTGCTATGTGGTGTCCTCTTTGCCAATTTTCCTTTCCAGAAACTGTTTCTTCTTCTGTTTGTCAGACAATACACAAGACAATAGACATTGTTTGACAATGCCTATTTTCTAGCAGAACAAGGTTGGGGGGCTTCCAAACATTATCAAAAGTACCCAATACTCAGAAAGTAAAGGCACCAGTGACTCTTTCAAGCTACAACTCAAAGAGAAGAGGTGGAAAAGAAAGGAGAGAATTTATGATTTTTTAGGTCCAACATTTCCCAGATTTGCTAGAATAGGAGTGCAAATTATTTTCATGAACATATATTGAAATCCTGGCACAGCAGAGATCCAAGTTAAAAAGGATTAAAAGACATTCTGAATTTTCCATTTATGGCAGAGATTTTCCTCATCAGCATTCTTATCCAACCCATGGCTAAAAGGAGCAATGAAAGCTGAATCTCATGAAAGTTGTTTCCCCAGCTTAGAGACTGACAGTACATATGTGAGAGAGAGATGTTTCCCAGAGACATGTAGCAAATGTGACAGGAAACCCTAAAACATTGTGACATGAGAATAGATCCAATACATTGCACACATCAGACTTTGCCAGGTCTCTTTCTCTGTTTTCTGCTTAAGGCATAAATAGAAGACAACAACAGTCCTCAATAACTGGTCTGCCAGATGTAGTGTGAAGTATGGTTTTGGCTTAACCTTAAAAAGTCTTAAAGATAAAAGTAGAAGATAACAGAGGATCAGAGGGGTTAAAGGCAGGTACACTATTTATGTTTCTCCCTGTGAACTCAGTGACTCCAAAAAAATGCAGAAGTGAAAAAATCCTGCACAGACTGAAGAAGGTAAAAGAAGAATATAGCTCTGATTTGTCATTACAGACAGAGGAGTGGCCGGGAGGACATGGAATGAAACAGAAAAGAAAGCTAGAAAAATTGTTGACTGTTGAGGGGAACAATGACTTCTGGCTCTACCCATTCTGATTGTTAGGGACAGAAATTTTCTTACAGAAGATTAAAATAAAAAATGCTATCCTTTAGGTAAACATGTAAAGGACTTTGAGCTTTGGCGTCGTTCATGTCTATGTGCCTGTCACTTTGTGAATATTCATGTGTGCACACTCATGTGCATGAATTCACTTTCAGCTTCTGTAATAATATTTTCCTTTCAGTACCTGTGAAAGTTGAATATTAGTTGGGTGGCAGTCTTTTAGGGATACCTTTGTATCTTGATGATGCTTTTAACTGAGTAGTGTAACATTTTCTCATAACAGCTGCCTATTTTACTTCATAAACTGTCAAATTACTGTTGACAGTTCCAGTACCTGGTCATGTTGGGTCATGTTAGTATTCAGACCTCCATGCTTCAAAGAGAAACAACGTATGAGTCAGGTTTTTACTCTGAGGAAAATATGAATGCTGTAGAATGACAATGAATAAGTTGAATTGAAAAAAAAAAAAAGAAGAAGAAATTAAATACATTTGCTAAATCAAATAAATTAGGACTCAGAACTGCAAAGTTAACTTTGAAGGTAACTGTGGGAAGAAAGAAAGAATTGAATTTGTGTTTGGGTATATATATTGGAGGCTGCTGACTGATCTGATTAAACCAATGACAAACACAAAAGGTAAAACCAGACTTTTCCTTTTTTAAAAAAGGCCACTGGAAAATATAATTTTAAATAAATGTGCAGAAAGTCTACAGCTGTTGTTAGTGTAGACAAACCTAATATATAATATATAATATATAATATATAATATATAATATATAATATATAATATATAGAATTGTCATGTCCTTTTTCAAAAACAAACTGATGAAACCTCAGAATTCTGTTTACACAGATACAATCGCATCAGCCTCAGCTACAATGTCAAGTGATATCCAAATATTTTGTTTCATATTCTGACTGGACTTGATTGTGGGCATGCCTGATAATATTTCTTCTCACCAGCAGATAACTTACCTGTCCACCTTTTTAAACAGTACTGTCTCTATACTTTCTAGGAACAATCTCATCATACCTTATTTGTTAAACTAATACTGTATTTTATTTTCCTCTTCTGATTTTTTAAAGATGTCTCAATAGGCAGTGCTCTGTAGTAGTAAAATTCCCTCCCAATTTATCACAGAGCAGCATCATAACAGAAGAGCTTATGCAAAATTCAATAGTCAAAATACGGTATCTAAATAAAATATTTGCCAGAGCAGGTCCAGTTTTATGCTTGTAAAAGTGCTTTTGTCACAGAGTCACCAACTGGTTTGAAGCGGTAATCAAACAAAGATCAAACAAAGGGACATTTTAACAGGTCTTTATTTTCTAATACATAAAACCATTAAAGAAATACAGAAACTTGTTATGACATCCCAGAAATCACTGATGATTAAAATTATAGAAGAGATTTTGCCAATGACATGTGATTTTTAGCATGTTTTTCTTTCAGCCCTCAATGACATAAGTCTCAACTCCATTTTTAAGGTGTTATATAAAGGTGTTATAAAATACAGAATCACAACATAAAAATTAATTTATAAAAAAATGTGTGCCCCAATCCAGAAAGTTAAATTATCATGACTTCATGTAAGAAAGATGAAAAGATTTTTGTGTCTTCATATTTGAAGCTATTCACATGGTCACTTGAAATACATGATACGAAGTGTTTCCAATGATACTGTTGATTTTGCATATGAGGATTTTTGTAACAAATGAAGCACATCATCCTTTTCATGCAAGTCCAGTTGTATGCTGATCACTTAATTAGGTTTTCCAGAGCATTGAGAAAACTCAGTGGTATAAAGTATATCTTTACCAATTTAAGCTACAATTTCCTTGGTAAGGTAACTAAAACAATTTATTCCAGGCTACTTGTATTTTCAGATGAAGAAGAGGGATGACTGGTAGTTTGGTTTTGTAATGAAAATTTTGTTCTTCTGATGTGACCTTACCAGTATGCTACCTCTTTCTTCCCTTCCGTGGTTTACAGGAGCTATTAAAATGGAATAAAGAAGACAAAGGGTTTACATTTCTCCATAATTCCCATCTTTCATGTGGAATTCCTTCAATAGCTTTGATAAAAGTTACTTTGTAAATGTAAAACCTGTTGAAAACATTGAACATTTTCCCTTAACAAACAACTCTTCTGCTGTGTCTATCTCTAAGAAGACAATGTCCAAATCAGTACTTTCAGGCAGCAGATTAAGCACATCAAAAGTCCTCTACTGTAGAGCTCCTATTCTCTGCATACCAAAAAAGGTCAGAATAATGAAATAAACTGCTCGGCCTTTTTGGAACTGAGGATACTGTTACAGTTCTAGACACTTGCTGGCTGTTCTGGTAAAGGCTTTTTTTAATGAGTAAGTAGACTGCCCATGAAGAGTGGAAGCATCCACCCTCCATTTTGAAGAGAGAAGAATTCAGATATATAATGCTGGACATATGCTCCCAATTTGTAATTGCATCTTGGTCTATAAGACAAAATCATGTGGTCAGTTCAGATCAAAACCTTCCTCATGTTTGGTTTCAGGAGTGTGTAATATATAACACGCTTTCACCTACTTTCCTGTCAATTTATCTTGACTGCTGAGCTGTCATTAATATTTTACATTTCTACACACTGAACCATGCAAATTTGTCAAAACACTTGACATATCCTACAAAGTGGGACATAATTATTCATCCTAGCATTAGTAAAATTCAAGGAGTTGAAAAGAACACTCATTTAAAATTCCCACAGTTTAGAGGGAGTTTGGCTACTGATCTTAGCTACACAGGATCTGAAGAGCTCTGAGTGTTCAAATTAAATGCTGTCCAAAATTACACAAGAAAATACTACTACACATCAACACAGAAAATTGCTCTTCTCTTTGTTTTCATGTGTTCCAACCACAGAATTGTCTTCCCATCATGACCTTCTTCAGCAATGTCATGTAGTCTGGTTTTACTGAGATTTTCAATTTGGGTCTTTGTGGAGAGCTAGCTGATCTAGAATAAGATAGCTGATGTAGTGTACTCTTTAGGAATGAGCCTTTCCTGTACCACAGCATCTGATTTAACACAACAATTTGGCACTTACTTTCGAGGGCAGCAGGTAGGGTTAAGTTGTTTAATGGCAATTTTTCATTATGACAATGCTCTCTTCCTTCCATAAGTATCTAAGTAAGTTACAACTGCCTCTTACTCAAGATTGCTTCTCCCGTTGAACACATAGAGAATTGGTAGTGTTGTTGTGCATGTAGGAACATTCTAAACCTGTTTCTTACATAGTCAACAGCTCTGTCTGCATGGAATCTTTAAGGTATACTCTTCTACAGTTTTCTATAGCCAGATCTGATGTTTTAACAGTAGAAAAATTCCAGACACCAGTGATGGCTTTCAGCTTCTAGCTGTATGAGGCAAATGATGCTAATGATGCATAGCTAAGTGATTATGTTTCTCTATTTAGAGCAGTGATGTCCTAACAGTGGGGCTGTTTCCTCCAATAACCCCTTTGTATTTACCTTGTCTATAGCTTCTTTGTTCAGGAAAGTGATGCAACTGAATAACACACTAAAATGCTTTTCCTTCATTCCTTGTATAGAGGTGATGTCAGTGTTCGATCATATCACTATAGTTAGAACTTGTTTTCAAGCTAGAGGTATGTTAGCTTTTCTTTTGTTCTTGCAGAGAGGTAAAAGATTCAGTGGTGCTAGATTATATGTACTGCGTGCCAGAAAGGGTCATGCAGTGTGATTCCTCAGTATCACAAGACTCTACTACCACAGAATCCTGCTCACAAACTTATTTAAGCTCACAAGCTTTAAATAAGTCACAAAACCAGTAAAAAAATAAAGAAATCTCATTAAAAAAATACAGAATCATGAAAAACATATCAACAATTACAATGGAAAACGGACATATTTCTGTACACAAGATCAACTGTTGGATTCCAACTAAAACAATTTAGTTAATTTCTGTCATCAGGAAGTGGATTTCCCTTAACTTTAACCATGAAAATATTAGGTAGCTGCTCAATGTCAGGTTTTCTCAATGGCCAGTGGTGGGAGACTGCTTCAGATAAGAACTCATTTTGCCTTGCATGCTTCTCTAAGTTATAGAGGGATCTTGTTGGCTTTCTGACTAGTGACATATGGATGTCACTAGACCAGATGCCTGCCTCTCCAGCAATCAAGACCTTGAGCTTCAAGGAAGTTTCTTTCCTCAGCACTCACTTGCTTAGCAGGATGAAAGACATTATTCCAGAGATATAAGGTTAATATTTACTGCAAGTAAATGAGATAAAAATTTATAATACTTTAATACCAACCCTCTAAAGGCTAATCGACCGACTGGAGCTACCTTGACTTCCAGGTTTATTTTCTCTTAATGTTCTTGCTTGTTTGTTTTTTTTTTTTGGAGGGGGGGTTTGTTTGTTTGTTTTTCCTATCTCTTGAGTGTTTTGCAGGTTTTTTACTTCTGAATTTTTTCTGGGCAGTGTGCTCTGTTCTGTTTACTCACCAAATATTTTCCCCATTCTAAATGTCTTTTGCTTTCTGTCCACCCATCAAAATCCCTCCATTACCCATGTATTTATCATTAGCTCAGCTTTTTCTCTTTATCATCAACTCACTATGAGAATGTTACTTTAGCTTGTTCTCCCCATCTTCTACTTCAGAAGGTAGCAAGAGTTGCAAAGGTAACCAGAGTTATCAATATGGCTAGGACTTCATACCTTTTGGGAGCCTGGTTGTATTGACATTCAATGATGTTATTGAACTGTTGAATATGGTATCTAGAGATAGTGTTGAATTCTGCAGAGAAGGATTTGTGAACATCACATTCCTCACTCCATTGTTATTCCTGAAATACTTTTTTCATCAAGAGTTTGCTTATTTGAGGTGTTTGTTATTTCAATGCTTTAAAAATGTCAGTAATCCAGTCAGGGAGCAGATCTGTTACTGTATAATTTTGAAAACCACCACAATTGAATATATTTACTTGTTTTGATATCTGCCATACTTTACAAGGCCTTATTTTATAGGATGACTAAATTAGAAGGACAAAAAGCAAGATTGCTTGACTCCTAGTCCTCAGGTTAAATTCATAAAATAATATTTAATGTCGAGCTCGACATGTTTAATTTTCAAATAAAAAACTTGAGTCAGAGGTGGTACTACAGAAGATTATAAGTATGAAGTTCTGTGTACACGTCATATTTAGCGTTCACTTCCCAAAGCTGAACTACACTTGAAAATGTCTGACCAAGAAAATAATAAAATCAGTATCCTCAAATCCTGTTAGAATGGGCCGGGAGGAGGTCTACAAAGATGATCAAAGGGCTGAAGCACCTCTCCTATGAAGACAGGCTGAGAGAGCTGGAGTTGTTCATCCTGGAGAAGAGAAGGTTCCAGGGAGACTTCATTGCCTTTCAGTACTTAAACAAGGCTTATAAATAAGGGGGAAAGCGACCTTCTACACAGGCTGATAGTGACAGGATGAGGGGAACCGTTTTAAACTGAAAGAGGAGAGATTTAGATCAAACAACAGGAAGAAATTCTTTACTGTGAGGTAAATGAGTCATTGGAACAGGTTTCCCAGAGAGGCTGTGGATGCCCCATCTCTGGAAGTGTTCAGGGCCAGATTGGATGGGGCTTTGAGCAACCTGGTCCAGTGGAAGGTGTCCCTGCCCATGGCAAGGTGGTTGCAACTAGCTTGGAAACTCTCTTCCAAACCAAAAAATTCTATGATTCTATGGAATACCAGATTTTTTTGCTCTTGGCTGTGTTTATGAAGGGAAGAGAGAAAATGGAAATTCAGGAATGAATTTTCATCTGAAGTTAGCTAACTAACAATAAAATCCTAATTGAGGGAAGGTTCTTGTTAGCATTAGTGTTAAGAGGTAGTACCATAGCCCACTTAGGCTTAAACATGCATTGCTAATTCCAGGGCAAACTCTAATCTTCCCACACCCCGCAATAGTTCATCAGCTCAGCAAATTCAGTATGTAATTAATTGATACTCTTTCTGTGCCATGCACAATAACTCTTAAGCACTTTCTACATCTCTTGCCTACAGAGAGTTGCAAATACGAAGAACATAAAACTAATTTACCATAGTAGTATTTGTGATTATCATTGAAGATTGGAAGCTAATTGGTCACGCTAAAACAAATAAAATTTAGTGTTACTGCTCCCATTTTTTATGTGATGGAACTGAGATATAGATCTGAGCTGCTCGAGGAAATAATAGTATTTGGCAGCATGGCTGCTGTCATGTTAATGTCTCTTTAACATATAGCTGAGATAAATATAGTGGTATAGAAAGTAAAACATCTTTTACCTCTTCTAGGCCTTTTCGTTGTCAAAAGTCAAGCCCTTGACAATTAATCACTTTTCAAGGAACTATTCTTCCGCTAAGAGGACTAAAACAAATTATGCTTGTCTGATATTTCTAGTACGTGCTCCTGAGAACACAGGCATCACTGCTGTCCCTAAAGGAATGGCTGGTCACAACCACCAACAGAGCAGTGAAATATATGTTTGCTGGTGTGAATGCATGTGTTCCTACCTAATCTGAACCTGAGTTTATAAAGACCCTCACGTGACAAATGTGGTAGGCAGCTACACATACTGAGTTACCTAAACTCCCCTTACCCTTTAAAGCCATTCATCTGTTTGATCTGTTTGACAGATCTCTCATCCTGGCTGTCCATGATGCTAAGAGGCAATAGAGGCTTATGTTCCTGATCACTAAGGTTCTCACCCTTCCTTTCAAAGGAGTTGTGGCCAGGCCACAATTCCTTTGAAAGGAATGCAGTGGTCATCCATCCACAAGGGTGGTGAAACTCTCTGAGTTCACAGGGGTGTATCCTCATGCAGTTCAGCAGACAGGGTGTACTCAGAGACCTGGCTCAAGCCATCCTGCCAAACCTGCAGCAGATTACAGTCATTCCAACTCATACTTTACATATCAAAACTAGTTTTCTTTGATTTCTGGTCATGATTAGAGTATGAAGCTGCCATCCTTGGTTTATGGTGACAGCTAGATGATACTGTGGCTTTATTATATCTTTTTAACAAGAGACCTGTAACTTAACTGAGCCTCATGCATCAGTTTTGGATTCATATGCTTCTCATGCTCATGAAGTTGAGTTGCATGAGGGAGATGAAACAACAGCCTGATTCCTCAGGCCTCACATCAGGGTTTTTTTTCCAATCAAGCATGATCAAATTTTCATTCAGGGATAGCAAATACCTAGGCGTAACAGAAATCTGCATTAGAGAGATCTTATGGAGATAGTTCCTTTTCAGTCTCTCTGCTGATAAACTTCTGATGACTCAAATATGGGAAGAAGACCATCTTAAGGTAGCTGAAGGGCATGGGCAACTGTTACCCAGGACTGGGTTTTAAGCATATGCATGTGGGGTTACTTGTGGCAGAAAGAGACACAAGAGAGAAGTTTGCCTAGACCTTAAAGCAGAAGAACTTCAAGCAAACCTTCACATTTGTTCTACTGCTGCAGACAGGGGTAAAATACACCTGAGAGAGAGAGAGAAAGTGAAATTAAGTTGAGATAAAAAGGAGCCCCTGACAACTTTGGCATTTCTCTCGTAAATCTGCTGTTTCTTTCTGAAATCTATTCTTGAAAATAGGTGCTGCAAGTCCTGTGTGGAGAATAAACAAGACTATCTGGGGAACACAGTAGATTTCCTATAGCTTCTGGAGAAAGCTACCTCTCTTTAAAGCAGGAGAGAGGTGTTTGCTTGCTTTCACTCAGCAACTCTCCAGCAGGCTGTCTCTGAAACTCGGCCAAATTGCCTGCCTTAGCCAAGTGTTGCAACTCCCTGCCACTCTTCTGCACCAACATTTTCCACAGAAGCACAGGTTTCTCACTTGGGTAGCCTTATCCCAGATGGAAAAAGGGAAGTGCCATTTACACATTAGAGGGAAAAGAGATGGAGTTGATGGTTTGAGTTCAGTTGAGGAGGGCACAGAACCATGGCAATGGTCCTGCCTAAGTATCATGGGTTGCTCCTCTGGCTCTGGAGCTCTTTTTTACAGACCAGACAAGGTGAAAGAACTCAGGTTAGGTTCCTGGACGAAATCGACTTATTGCAGAAAAAAAAAGGTATGTCCAAGGCTTGCTGTTCCTTTCTGCCTTTTGCTTCAGTTTTTCGGTTTGTTTTTTTCTTGTCTGGTGTCCCCACCTAGTGTTTATATGCTTTCTGCCCTGAACTCCTGCCCTAAACTTGCCCTAGAATTGCTATTTCCAAGTAGCTTGGAAACTGTTCTTCCTTAACACCCATATTTCATTGGGTGTTAAAAAATCGGTATTCCAAAGATGCTTAAACCAAACCAAAGGACACTCCAATTCAATGGCATAGCTGATTTGACAGCTGAAAATTCAACAGCTCCAAGTTGTGAGGGAGAGCACAATAGAGATCATAGGAATCTTTTGCCATCACCAGTAGTGTGCGGTCTCGAGGGAACCATACTCTGAACTTTGGCCCAATTGCAACCACAAATTTGATGTGTCACACCCACAATTATTATTACTTGTCTCTGACTCCTCTCTGCTGAAATGTTTGTGGAGAAGGAAAAAATTTAACGCCTTTTAAAATTGTGTGAATGTGGAGAACAATAAAACAGAGATTACAGGAATGTTCCACCATCCCCATGCAAGGTCCTAGGGGAAGAAAGTGAGCCAATGAGAAACTTTATTTCCCTTTCAGTGAGGCTAAATTTATGTGGACACGATAAGCTGAGGTTATGTTCTTTGACTGCCACTGAAAGAAGAAGTCTTCTCCCTGTGTCCAAAACAACCTACAGCTATTCTATTACTTTCCTTGTGCCAACACCAATGCTAATGTTGCTGCGCTGCAAGCTGAAACAGAGATGTGAGTTTGTTGTAGAAAAGAAACTTGAGAAAAAGAAACTTGAGGTTTGTTTTCAGCTGGATGGGCTCTTGATGTGCTGTGAGCTGAACAAGAACTAACACCAGCACAAGGAGGTACAGGTGACTGCATACCTGAGGCAGAGATAAGGGTGAAGCTGAATCCTCCTGACTCTCCCCCTTCCCACCTCCAGTGCATCTGCACCCCAAGACAAAACATACCAACTATTGATGTACCTTGCCCTGCTGCCATGCTTTTGGTATCCTTCTTTTCTGATAGTGACACCCAATAGGGGGGGCATAGCCAAATAGTCTAAACTGAGGCTGTCAGTGGGACTACCAATTCAACACTGAACTGTGCTTGGTGAATGGGTACCAAACTAGTTCCTCTGAGTTTTAGCTATCTGAGAAGTATTTCATGCTTAATTGCAGGGAGCTACACATAACAATCATCATTGTGACTAATTTTCAGGATCCATAGCATAGGGGCCATAGCATCAATGTTACTGAAACAATATTTAGGAAAGAGAGGGGATGACCAAAGTTACTTGATGGTCTATGATTGGGTGGTCAGAATACAAGTAGAGAAAAAAAACTATCGTCAGGGTAAAAACTGTTCACAGTGCTAACATACTACCTGCTGTGGACACTATTCTTGCAAGGTGTTTGGAGAAACTGGGTACTGCGATGTGGGTGATTATTTCCTGTGGGTGGACAAACAGGTGAATCACAGGACTGGCTTGATCAGTTACTTGTTCTATTAAGTCTTAGGGTGTGCATACCGTAATTCTATTTGGCTTAATCATGTTCAAGGCTTGCACACAAGGAGCTCATGAACATAGAGGAGGCAGTAAAACCTGGCTTGAGAACTGAAGTCCAGAGGGCTAGTAATTGCACAGTAACTAGAAGGTCAGCAACTGGAAACCTTTCCTCTTAGCCCTCCTGCTCTATTACCAGTGTTCACTGCCACTGAATTAATGAACCTTTCAAAGCAAATTGCGAAATTAATGGAATGTGTCTGAAAACAGGGAAGGGGTGAGATGTTAGAATATTTTCATTGTTAGGAACTTAATTTTTTAATCTTTGGCCTATTTCAGAGTAGAAAGAGAGTAACAATGAGAATATTATAATGCTTAGGGCTAGAAGTAGCCACAAACTGAATGAGAGAAGTGAACAGTTATAGAGCCAACACCCTTCAGAAAACTTGCTCCTGTCCCATCCTTTAAAGAACTTTCTGCTGAAAAGTTGTGTTCAGCCTTGGTTATGGCATCTCAACAAATAGGGTGAATGTAAGAATGGGTGCAAAAACTTATTCAAAGCATAAAGCAAATATGAATGTGAGACAGAGTTTAAATTTTTTGGTTTAGAAAGATTAGAAAGTGGGGGGATGTGTACATAGAGGGAAGATTTCCTAAAATCATGAATGAGAAAGGAGATGATGATCCTGTCCTTCTTGTAATGGAAGAAATAAGAGAAGTTGTCAACTAAGAAAAAATCTGCTTTTTACAGGAAATGCAATTTACTTCTGGAACAGTAAATCTTCTACAAGGAAAAAATTAAAGAATCTAGAGGCTGCTTTTTTTTTTTTTTTCATTTGGGATTTTCTGTAAGGTAGATTACATTCATACCATGTCTGGAAGCATGAATCTACTGTATGCAGTCGGAGATTCGAGAGACTTGTTTAACAGCATTCTCAAGGTGAAGCTCTACCAGGAAAGGGACAGTTAAATGTACTGCAGATTCTCCCATCATCACTGCTGGTATGCTAGTTTACAGGACACCCACCCCAGCCCGCAACAGGCACACTTAAATGCCATATATACTTGAGCATATACATAAGTTATATGCATGAGTGGATCTGATCCTGATATAAGCATTTAAGAAGCCTCTGTCATCCTTCTGCATCATACATGTCATTGGTCAAGTTCTCTGACTGAGTAAATGAACTGCCATTGTGCCACAGTATGGCCAAGGCTATATTACCCTACTTTCACAAAATAAAAAAGGAAATCATTGCAAACATCAGGTAACCCTGAAATTTAATTGTGGTGAATGGCCTTGGATAACATTTTCAACCTTACAACCTGCAGGGTAGAGCTTCTCTTTTGGTTAACTCATGGCTCCCAGTAGGCCTATATTGATTAAAAACTTTGACTATATCTTAAGGGGTAACATACTCTAATTCTTGTCTGCATTAAAAACTGGACTTGAGGATTTTATTTATTTAAATTATTATATGTAATTTGACTATGCATTTTCAAATTACTGTATATCATTAGATTGTATATCATTAGATTACACACACATCAGTAGAAAATGCACAATATTTTTTTAACAATACATATATTACTGATGTAGGAAAGGCTAAGTTCTATCAGTTCATGTTTTACGTTACACCAAAGTTGTTTATTCAGATATCTAAAAAAGCACCCCACTACCTGGCAGGAACTGGAATTTCATGTACAACTGTCTGGGACATTCTTCTAGATGATTACACAGATAACATGCTGAGGAATGCAGCACTGCTAATAGAGTATTAGGAAAGTAGTCATTACCATAAATGACTGTATTTTTAAGAGTGACTTTTTCTAACAGGTTTATCTAAAGGGTTATTATGTAACACAAACAGCCCACAGCCGTTGCATTTTTATGAGGTAAATCTGACTCTCAGTGACACTGTCTAAACCCATTGACCTCAGTTAGCCCATTCAAGTGGGTCCAAGAACAGATGACCTTTTGACCAACATTCACCTCTTCTGTTGTCTCATGAGGCTACACAAATAGTTTATGTTTTTTTTCATGTCTGAAATACAGCTTCATTTTCTTTTACATTAAAATAGAATACTGTAGTTGTAGTTGGAAGAGACCTACCATGATTATCTAGTCCAACTACCTGACCCCTTCAGGGCTGGCCAAATTCAAGCCTGTTATTAAGGGCATTGTCTAAATGCCTCTAAGACACTGACAGGCTTGAGACAAGCAGCCCCTCTCTAGGAAGCCTGTTCTGGTGTCTGACAACTCTCTCAGTAAAGAAACGTTTCCTTACACCAACTCTAGACCTCCCTTTGTGCAGCTTTGAACCATTTCCATGTGTGCTATCACTGGATCCCGGAGAAAAGAGACCAGAACCTCCCACTCCACTTCCCTCCTCAGGGAGCTGTAAAGAGCAAGGAGGTTGCTCTTCAGCTTCCTTTACTCCAAACCAGACAAACACAGAATACTCAGCTGCTCCTCACAGCATGTGCCTTCCAGCCCTTCCACCAGCTTTGTTGCCCTCCTCTGCACATGTTCAAGTGGGGCACCCAGCACTCTGTGTGAGGCCACACTAATGCTGAGCACAGCAGGATGTTCCCCTCTTCTGAGTGGCTGGTGATGCCGTATTGTTTGATGCTCCCCAGGACATGATTTGCCCTCTGGGCTGCCCAGGCACACACTGCTGACTCACACTGAGCTGCTGCCCACCAGCACCCCCAGGGCCCGCTCTGCAGGGCGCTCTCCAGCCACTCCTCTCCCAGTTTATACTTGTTATATGCATTACCCATCCCAGGTGCAGAATCTGGCATTTGTTTCATGCCATTGGTGGTTGCCCAGTGCTCCAGTCTATCCAGATCCCTCTGCAAGGTCTCTTGTCCTTCCAAAGGATCAACAGCACTTCCTAGTTTGGCATCATCAACAAACTTGCTAATGTGCACTCAACTTCTGCATCCAAATCAATCATTGATAAAAAGAATTGGCCCTAGAACTAAGTCCTGAAACACTGGTGGTGACCAGTCACCAGCCCAGATGTAGCCTCTTTCACTAGAACCCTTTCAACCTTGTTGTCCAGCCAGTTCCTCATGCAGTGTGCTGTGTACCTGCTCATCTCACAGCTTGATTTGTCCAGAATAATGCTGTGAGAAACAGTATTGAAAGCCTTACTAAACCCCAGAAAATCTACATTCGCTATCTCCCCTTCAAGCACTATGAAGGCAATATCATAGTAGAAAGATACCAAGTTAGACAACACATTCCCTTTTGTGAATACCTTGACTGTGCCTGATGATTTCATTGCTCTTTAAATGCCTTTCAATAACACCCAGTATGATCTTCTCCATAATTTTCTGGGTGCTGGGGTTAGATTAACAGGTCTGTAGTTTCCTGGACCTTTACTAATGCCCTTCTTTTAAATTGGAATAATGTAGGCTAGCTTTCAGCTTCCACCCACTAATGAATTCTCCAGACTCCTAAAGCCTTTGATAGATTATTTCATCATGTAAATGGACATGCATATTAAGTTCTGTACTAGTTATGTTTTAGAAGAGAAATCTGGTCTAGTAAGGAAAGATCATGAGTTTTATTTGGAACACTCCAAGTTTTAAAGTTTCGTGACCACAGTAGAGGAGCATTTGGAATTTCTCCTTAAAATTGTTTTCATCTAATAGGTCTAAAATGTTGTACCATTATTTTAATGGGTTTAAAGTTAGACTGACTGTAGGCTTTTCTAATCCAGTATATACCATTTCTGCTGATATGCTCTGCCATATTGTTCTGAAGAAGGTAAAAGAGCCCCCACAGTTAATACCTTGGAAAATAATTTGGCTTTTATTTTGAAATAAAGGCCATGTTTTCAAGGTTTACTTGATTGTCCCTAAAGATTGGCCCCAGATATATTATTTTTAATAATATATTGACTATAACATGTTGGCAATTCTGATTCTGTTAAAAATCAAGCAGATATGTTCCATCTTGCTACTCGTTCCTTAGGAGCTGAAAGAATGAAGTGACAAGTTGTCCATGAAATGAATTTGGCTAAAATAGACACCAAGGTATGCTCTGCTTGGCATTATTCCTGAAAGGCTTCTGGTGATGTAATGCTAGCTTTTCTTACACTTCCAAAGTGTGTACATTTCCAAAGCACAATATTTATTTATATCTGGGAAAAAGATAATCATTCTTCTGGGATAGAATAGCTGTTACATAAGACAGTAATTCTAATCAGAGTACAGATGCTTCCTAAATTACGTGTAGGTATGTCTGGAGAAGCAAGACACGGAAAGGAGCCAGAGGGGAAAGACTATAGTTAGGTTTGCTTAATTTCATGACAACTGAGTCATCACAGGATATTCAGAGTGATGAACAGAAAGACTAGTAGGAAATATTAATATGTCAAGAAATTATAGGTTTTGATCAGAAGTAGATGTGCAGAAATAACTCTAAAGGGTTGTTAGCACCAACAAGTTGTATAAGATACAGCATCATCATCAGTCAGCATATTTTGAAATGAATAGTTTGAATTGTTGATTAGAAACTGCATGGACTTTGCAGGACCACTTTCTAGAGAACACCTGCTACTGCAAATAATGGCAGTGTTAGAGAACCACTTCTAGTCCTTTTTGTTATGAAAATGGTGAAAGTCATTGTAATTGTAAAAACTATAAGCAAGATTTGTTATTCATCTAGAATAGCTGAGCTATTTTTGATGGAGGTCTTCATTCAAAGGAAATTTCAGATATGTATTTAAACTATTTAAAAATATGTCTTGTCTATGTATTGTTGTAGTGTATATTGTGAACTCTGCAAATTTTATGAAGTTCTGTTCTCTGAAAGGAAGTATAAATATAAAAGTCTGTAATATAGACTGTCTACTTACTTTCATTTTTTTTTGTTTTGTTTTGTTCTGGTTTGGTTATCCATACAGAAGCCTTTAACTTCCAGGACAGTTGCAACTAGCTTGACATCTGTGAGCAACTTATTCTCTGAATTCTTAAAAGTATTCACAGAAATTGCAGCTGGGATGGATTCAAGGATTCTCTGCTAACCCCCCTGATGTTCTAGGGAATCAGGTTATCAAGAAGTCATGGCGTCACCACTGATCTCAGTGAAGCACAGAACATTCCCTAGCAGCAAAAATATCTGATAGTGTGGTGCTACTGGTATGTTTAAGATATCTAGTAAGTTCTCTGAGGTAAGAGCCACATGATCCAGTTAAATTGCTCTTGAACCCTGTGACTGGCCTGGTGATCATGAAGAGCACAGGAGGTGTGCCTGCAGCGTACTAGAAATCAAGTTCCTTTCTGTGTAAAAGGCTAGAGGATTATAAAGGATTATAAAAGGCTGTGGTTATTTGTTGCATAATTCTGTTCATGATACAAGATCACTGTCAGAAAGACAAGCTTATTTGAAAAGAGAACACATTATTTTCACAGTGTTTTCCGTGTCAAATACCCAGAGTGCTTTTCAAGGGTTACCCAAGTACCTGCGACATAAAAAGACATGTTCTGTCCAGAGCTACAAAGTCCTATAACTGGTTCAGGCCTTGTCCAAATCCACTGTGTTGTGGAAATTATCAAATCTTTTCTCAAGGACCTTGCTGAGTGTAATGTTAGATGATTGGTGATGTGGTACGTAATGTGACTTAGTCCCATTGCAGGATAACCTGGTCCTTGTAGACTTCACTGTCCTTCACCAATTCGCCTTTTGCATGGAACAATAGCAGGATTGTGCTATTCCAGAGAAGAAAATGTAGGGCAAAAATTCTGTAAAAGCAGAAGATTTTGGATTGTCATCAGGCAATCCACTGAGTTCAGACACCCCCCCAATATCCAGAGCATGAATGAGATATACATCTTTGTGAAGTAACGAAATGCTGTTGTTTATGACCCATGTGCACACAGAGTGTTTTCTGAACAGCACTGCCAGCAAAAGCACATCACAGATATAAAATATGACAGTGCTGGCTTCAGTTCTGTGCTGAGGCTAGGGATAATGTTAGAGAATGGGAACAAACTAGGATAACTTCCATTAGTCTGCTTTTTTCTCAGTCTGGGATTGCTGTATATCCCTGGTCTGAGTCATAGGCAAAGAAGAGAAAATAGTGAATTGCTCCTGAAAACATTTCTATGCTGAGCTCCTACCCACAGCTCTTTAAACTTCTTTTCTGATTTGGTTCCTAAGAATCAAGTCTAAAATAAAACACTCCCAAAGTAATTTTGAACTAATGTCAAAATAGAATCAATCCCACTTATATCATGCAAGTTCTGATTTTGAAAAACTGTGTGCCCCTGGGTTTGGAGAGGAATAATCTGGGCACTATATGTGACCAGAAGCAGTTGATATTTAGAAATGCTGAAGTTCTAATAGAAGGAATGGATATCTCTATAGCTTTAGTCCCATCATATGCCTTTTTATGTTTAAGACTTTCCCCATGTGAAGATACTGCAATGTTGTGTAGAAGGGATATACATTCTACTTTGTCAAAATTATTTAACAAACATACCACCAAGGCAGTGTCTGTTCTAGTGACCACCTTCTTCTCTTCCATCGTTCTTTTTGCTTTTCTTTTTCTAAAGAAGTTTTGCCACAAGCCCATGGAAATATTTTTCTATTGGCTACACAAAAGAGCATCAACAAACAGAACTTCAAACACATCAGTTCCATTGGTTGCCATTGCCTAAAGAATAATTAAATAACTGAAATTACCCAAGCTAAATAAATGCCACAGGGTTTGTGTGTGTTTAAACTTTTCCAGACTCTGTTTCAAAACCTCTATAAAGTGGAAAGAAAAAACAGCTTAGTCTAAATAGTGATTTAACTAAAGTGAAAGGAACTAATCCTTTGGATTAATACAACAATTGACTAAGTATACACACAGATTACAGGGCTACAAATTGAGAGCAGATTAATTGCTTTTTTTTAGAATTAATTATTTTATTCCAGAGAGACAGAGAACCATTTCTATTCTGTTTTCAAACAGTGCAGAGTGGTGAATATGTGATGTGGGAAAACAAAATTCTAGGCCTGTGCTTGCTCGCAGCAGCACATAAGGTAAGAAGGCAGCAGATAGTATCTGTGGCTGAACTCTTTAAGACCAGGGCATTGCTCCTGTTATTGTTTAGTCAGTCTGTTGGGAAGGTGGAAGAATGGAAAATGAGACCTTATTCTTTTGCTCCAAGGTTCTCTTTCAGGTTTCACTGCAAGCTTAGTGCAAAACTGGATAATATAAAGATTAACTAAAAGAGAAAAGGAACATATCACTGCTGTTCACTATGTCATCAGTGATGCAATAATAAACAAAGATTAAAACAGAAGGGTTTTACTAAACACTGGAGTTTTTTGACAATCTGGATTCCATACATAGGGATGTCAATTTTGGCGGGTTTTTTGTTTGTATGTTTTAGGGTTTTTCTTTTTTGTTGGTCTATATGGGGTTTTTACTTTGTTTCTTTGGGGTTTGGGGTTTTGTTTTTAATAATAAGGCTAAATAAAACAAAGTTATTAAGGAAGAAAGCTATCTATAACAATGGACTGGGTGTGAGGGGGAGCATTGACACTGTAAACCATTTTGGAATAATAGAGGACAAAGAAATCAGCATGACAGTCAATGTGAAACTCTTGGCATGCATATTAAAAGTATTATGCAAGAGAAAGAATGTAAATTGTTAATTAATATGTAAATTATTAAAGCATCTGAAAAGTTAAAATAAGAATGAATCAATGATTGGCAAAACTTGCCTGGCACTGAAAAGCTTAAAAAGTACAGTCTATACAAGCATTGAAAAAAATAAAAATGAGAAGTGCCACTTTACAACTGTTAAGTGTCTTCATGAGGAGAAAATGCCACCTTGGTAACAGCTCTGTAAAGTACCTGGGAATGACGTAAAAAGAAACAGTGGCTTAGAATTTAAGCCAATGTTAATTTTAAACAAAAGGAGTGATATTATCTGTAACAGCAGCGTTGATTAACTGGGGAACAAAATTCCTCAATAAATGGTAAATTTTTAATCCTCAATACTTTCTGGAACACAAGCTCTATCTAGATGTCTTTACCTAAATCCCTGATACGTGGAGAGTTATAACAATCTAAAATATTTGGAAGGTCAGGCTATGTGATTTTAGGGTTGCTTCCAGCCTTAAATTATATTAATCCCGTTAATTTCAAAGAAGTAGAGGGCTCAAGCTCAGTATATGTGAGAACAGGGGTGGAGAGGAAGGATAATGAGAAAAAAAAAAAGGTAGAAACAATTACACATAGCCAAGATCAGAACTTATCATGTACAAGGATCACCTTCTGCCAAAATGGAAATAAGGCACATTTTGTGTGTGTTTGACTTCGTTCTTGCCTTTGTCCTCACCCTTGTCCTCCTGCCCTGGCTAAAGCCAGAGGTGGAGAACCATTTATATTCTGAGGAGTCTGTCAATGCTGTGCTAGTCAGCTGGAGAACTATTAAATTAGTAGGAAATGTGCCAGTGCCTCTTTGAACTGTTCTTTGTATGTTGAAGCTGAAACTGCTTTGCTCTTTGTGCTACCATTGCAGTGTATCCTCCCTTGTTTTATAAAATGGAACACAATTCCTAGAATCATAGAATTGTAAAATGTTAAGAGGTTGGAAAGGACCTTAAAGATCATCTAGCCTCAACACCCCCCTGCCATGGGCAGGGACACCTTCCACTAGACCATGTTGCTCAAGGCCTTATCCAACCTGGCTTTGAACACTGCCAGGTTTGGGACATCCACAACCTCTCTGGGCAACCTATTCCAATGCCTCAACAACCTCACAGTAAAAAATTTCTTGCTAATATGTAACCTAAATTTCCTCTCTTTCGATTTGTACCATTGTCCTATCACTAGAGTTCCTATCAAGAGTCCCTCTCCAGGTTCCCTGTAGCCCCCTTCAGATACTGGATAAGTAAATATAAGCTCTCTTGAGGGTGTCTCAGAACTCTGCTTTGAGCAGAAGTTTTAATTTCAGAACTTCCTAAATTTTTCTAATTGTCGTAAATATATTCAGAATAAATTGTCACATAAAACACCAAAGCTTTATTCGCTAACATGGAACCATCTTGGATGGAGAAAATAAAAACCAGTTTTATGTTGTGCTGTTATTGCTTCTGAACCAGAACTCTGTTTCAGATGAAAGCATCATTTCCGCAGGTATGTAGAACATAGATATCAGAACTTTTCTATGTCCAAATACAGATTAAATAATTTTCTGTTTGACTGAGCATTTTCAACAATTACTATCTTCATATTTAGCTGATCTAACTTTCAGAAAAGCTGAACTCCTATGAATTCTGATGGAGAGCTTAGCCATAGAGCAATAGATATTACCCATATAGAAGACTTTTTGTTAGTTAGAAGGAGGACATGTCTGCTAACCATCACTTACCATATTGTGAGTCAGTGGAGAGAATGCAGCAACTGATGCTTATCATGATCAGTTTGAATCACCTGCCTCATTCCCCTCTGCTACATGGAAAGTTCTATTGTCACTTCAGAATCTTGAGAACAAGTCCAAATCATGTGCTCATTTATGTATGTGATTTTTTTTTTAGTAACAGAACAATGTAACATGTTTTATCCAAAGGTCACTGAAAACTCTTTTCAAGAAGTCCCTCAGTGTCTCAGATTGCAAATCGTTATGTAGGGCAAGACATTCTTTTTTTCCAAGGTGAATCAATATGTTCCAGATATTTTGGATGAACCTTGCTCTAGCCACTACTCCTTGTTTCATGCAAATGGTTTAACTCTGAGCAGCATGGAGTTTGTACTATGGGCTCAGGAGCCAGAAGTGTGGAGCAGTTCAAGAGAATGTGATTAAATCAGGCAGAAAAAGAAGGATGCATTTTAAAAAAATTATTTATTTCTATTACAAGAACTCTGTTAGCTGATAAAGTAGCATTTTCAAATTAACTACGTGAGACTCATTGTCTGAGCCAGGGTGCAGTCAAGCCTGGGAATGAGAACAAGGTATATCGTTTTATGGACGAACTCCCTGACATTTAGAGGTAGCAGCTGCATTCCAAGGTTGTAAATCTGGCCTCATAAAGCCTGAGCACCTTTTATTCATGGGCTCTGATAAACACCCAGGTGTCAATGGTTTAGCTAAAGATGAGAGTTTAGGTGGGAATTAGGTTGATGTTTGTAGCCACTTGAACTAAAACCCAATTCAAATGGCTTGTATTTCATTGGGGTTGCCAAATATATATCTTCTCCAAACAGAGACATGCTGAGCAAGTATCTCAAGTTCAGACAGAGATGAATTACCTCAAGACCTTCCTGTTTTCCACTCAGATCTCTGCTGCTGCCTTGTGTTCATTTATTCTCATTGCAGCAGAATGGCTATGGCATCCTCACTGCCGAGCTGCCTGTGGTCCTCGAGTAACAATCAAGACTGAGAGTTTAAAGTTTAAATAAACATTTGAGGTAGTTGTTTGAAGTAGGTTTTTTTGTACTGAGTTGTTCTAGGCATCTCTCAGTTCAGCATATTATTTTTAGTGTTAGAAAAATAAAATAGACTGTTGTTCCTGTCTCAGACCAAATTCATTACATTTACTTTCAAAAAAATAAACTACCGCCAAACCTAAATCTTGAGCCTTTACATGGGAACTGATATGAAGGATTGCTTACTGAATGGTTAGGAAATTTAGGTAGATTTATTAGCATTTGGGTCATTTTTAGTCATTTAATTTTTCGCATGTGTCTTTACAAACTGAAATCATAATTAGTGACAAACCTTCAGGCTTTAAGCATCGCTTTGAGGGTTAATAATGAAACAATAAAAAGCTTTCATACTGGTATGTACTTCCAAGAGACGTGACAAAACCTCAATGCTTGAATCATCTTAACACGAATAATCGGTGAATAACACAAGCAAACATGTCTGGGAAGAGTAAGCCTAGTGAGGCATGAGCTGAGATTAATTCCAGTATTGAAAGGTAGGAAGGACAAAAAAGCAGGGAGCTTCTCCCTGTTCTCCTTTGTTGACTGGAACTTCACTACAGATTAGTAATAACATTTCAGAGCGTGGAAGTACCAGGCAAGTGATACTCTTCATTATAACTGTAATCAAAATATATTAAATGCTTCTTTACTAAAATGATAAGGTTTTCACCATTTTCAAAATTGAGCTTCTGTTACTTGAAGAGAAAAAAACCCCAACTGTAATAAAAGAATGTAATTTCATCATTCTGAGACAATTCCTCAGCCCTGTTACCAAAGTTCATCAGATCTGTACAACTATATAGCCTTATATGTGCATATACAATCACGCGATGAGCACCTACTTTAAAAATAATTTCAAATAATATATAATATATTTTACAGAAGTTTGATTAATGTTTTAATTAAGAAATATTGTATTTACTGCATCTTCACAGAATTTTAATGGTAGACTTTAAAAATTCATTTTAGGCATTTTAGTATCATGAGCATGTTAGGCACAGATACAAACAATTTTAAGGCAAAGGGAGAATTATACAGACAGTGACCTTATCCTTAAAAATAAAACAACAAAATTAGTTAGAGTGGCCCAAAAGAACGCAGAGAACAGAAACCCAGAAGATTCAGATAGAAAGGTAAGAGATCCTTCTGCACAAACACAGCTCTGTAAGGCTACAAAACAGTCCCCTCAAGCACAGAAGCCCAAGCATTTATAATCTAAATGATTTAGACTTCAGAAATTGATTTAGGATAAATGATGGTCCTTATATCTTTCAATGTTTCATTGAGACTGACATCCAAAGACACTTCCATGATACCTTGTTTCCTTGTGCTGAAAGACAGTAAAACAGAGGTCCTAGATTGTAACTGCAGATGTTTATATTACCCACTGGACCATCAGGAACTATTACAACCACTTTATCTTAACAATTGTTTTAATAAATCAGGTGTCTCACTGCTGGTAAAGATGAGTTGCTGACAGCACTACCTAGTGTTATGCAGAACCAGTGAAAGCTGAACAGGTGCTGACTATCAATTCAGGCATACTCCAATCCTTTTCTGTATCCTTTCAGCTCTTTCTTCTTTGGTTTCTGTATAGCACTTTGCAGATGCAGATCAGGGAGACTGTCCTTTTTCTAATTTGGTTCTTTAGCCTTGTGTATCTGTGGTGCAATATCTGTCGACAAGATTCTCTGTTACCCCACTCTTGCCCTTTCAGCATGTTTGTCAGTAACTGCAGGCTTGACTTCCCAATTTCTTAAGCACAGCCCACCCCATTAAAAGCAGGCAGAAGGGGTTTTGTTCGCTCCTTATGAAGAGTATGATGCTGCATGTTGTTATTACATTTTCTTAGGGTATCGCCTTACTTTACTTAAGTTAACAAACTGATGAAGAAGGCTTTTTTTCTTTTTCTTTTTTTTTTTTTTTTTTTTTTATTTTTTCAAATAAACCTGGCTGGGTCCATACAGGCAGAACCCCTGTGGCTCTCAGTATCAGCAATAATTACAACGGGCATGCAGCCAAGCTTTATTTTTCCTAAAAATTATTTATTTCTCTTAACAATGACATCTTTATCTTCAAACTTTCCAGAGGGGTCATTATGTATTGTATTCAGCTCAAGCTCCCATGCTGGGATGGAGCAAGATGAAAGGTTTGAATCTTTAATTAGGATTCTTTTTTTACCCAAATTTCCTGGTTAGAGCAGAAGGATGAGAATCAAAGAGACAGCTTTGTTTCTCCCAGTGTATTTCCATCTGTCAGAAAGAAAGCATTTGGTTACTGAATTTTGTACTATGACAAGAATCACTGATCCAGTTTACTTGAAACTGGTTGATGAGCTTGAAATGGGAACAGAAATCCAGAAATAATGCCAGGAATATGTGTGATTTTTGCATAGATCACAGATGTCACACGCTACAAAATGCTGAGGCCTGGTGGTGTTAAGATTTGAAGGTAATTTGACACCTTGTACAAAGTCTGGTCAAGTGTAGTAAATGTGCAATAACCCTGGAATGCTGAATTACCACCTGAGTCAGAATTATATTTCCTTTGTGACATTTTCATCAGCTCTCTAGTCATTTAAAAGCTAAATTATCTTCTGGTTATGCAAAATGTCTGATCTATAAAAGGCAGGTCATTTATATATGTATCTTGAGAGTTCTCAAGTGTCTGCTGTCTTGAGAACAAAAACCTCTAACCAAGTTTGGCTTGCTGATGCAGCAAAACTCATTTCCTGTAACAAATGTATTTATTTTAAGACTATGAATGGACAATTTTTATTGTTCCAGGCTCTGGCAATCTCCCCTGATCCAGGCCTTGAAGGGTAACAAGCTATTCAGAAGCTTCTTGTTTATAAAACCTGTGATACTCATCAGAGGGGTGATGCCCCTTCTTGTATTAGTCTAGCCTGAAATATCTTTTTTACGAGGAAAGCTTTTGGGGCCCATATGTTGGATAAGGGGCACAAGACTGTAGCTGTAGCAGAGAATAAAGTTACCAGGCTGGACTGGAAATGGCTGAATGGTGGGATTCAGCACTGAGATGGTTAATTTATTCATATCTCTCTAGGTGCAGTAGGGGAGACAGCCCTTCATGTGACTGCCTTGTAGGACAATGTGGATGCTGCTCAACTTTGATGGAGGCAGCCCCAGAGCTTGTTAATGAAACAACATCTGAGCTGTAAGCAGGTATAAATGCTGAGCTGGAAGGACAGTATCAGGATACCCAAATGATAGAAAATGATCCAATAATGGTCCAGAACCATGTTAGAGATTCACTGAGGATCTCAAAGAGCTACCAAAAATTACCTACTCAAGGATGCTTTATTTTATTGTCCCATGACTCACTTTCTTGATACCTCTGGATACTCTGCTTTCACTCCAAAGGTAAACTGTGTACCTACACTGTCTAAGAAACCTAGGTACCTAAACTGTGTACTTATGATAACCTAAATAGCCCATAAGTTAATTTTGTCCTTGAAATGTAGCCCATTCTCAACTCTTTTTCACAATTTCTCATTCCGATTTGATTTGTCTGGATTGATAATTGAGAAAGATCACATTGTCATAACCTCTCCAGACATGTTTCAGTGCTGTGAGAAGCAAGATGGATTCAGATGCTGCTGCTTTTCCTATCTGAAGCTCATTCTCACACATGTTGCTACACAAATATGCCAGAGGAAGTAGTGTAAGCAGTCTTAGGGAGGAGCCTCCTCTATGAACAAACACAATCCCTGGGAGGAGAATGCATCTGAAGTTCTTGTACATTCATGTAACCCTCAGGACCAGTAGTGTTTATTTTGTGGTTCACCTAAATTTCAGGGTGAACATTACATTTTACTCTCTGAATTTTTCAAGGAGAATGGTTTTATAATGATTTCACAGCAACTCTGTGCATTGCACAAGAATTGCATCTTCCTATTTCAGAAAAGGTCTGAAAAAAGTAGGGAATATAGTGATTTATGTGCGAAATCTACCTATGGTCGATTTCCTATTTATGAACAAGAGTCTTCATTTCTCTGTGCCTCAGTTTCTCCATCTGTAAAATCTAAATTATTTCAGAACCATAAACAAAGGCTGGTGCAAAATTTGGTGAAGTAACATTTCCAACTACTGGAGATACTCACATAGAAACTATTAGAGAAGTGTAAAAATATGAGTGGGAACGGAAGTGGAATAAACAAGGTGCTAAAACACTTTAATGAGAAATGCTGACAGTGAATACTGTTCATTCTGAGTGTCAACTCATTTCACAGTTGTAATATCTGCTTTTGTGTCAAGGTAAGATGAACACTGCACAGACGAGAAACTAGACCAGATCTTACGGTCCCTCTCACAGAACAAAATCCAGATTGTCTTCTACAAAGTCACTCCTAACATGAAAATAACATGAGAATCTTGAGAATTTCCTGAGACTTTAAAGAAATCTTGCACTTCATCTCCTTTGTTTCATGGATATTCACTGCTTATTCTCATGGAAATCTTTGACAATCCTGTATTTTCCCAAGTATCTGTCAGTATATCTGTGGCTGTGCTGTGGATTTCTAGTTGTTGAAGTGCTCCTGGCACATTTGATATGGTGTGATAGACAAAAAGGAAATCACGTGTTGCAGGAGAGGCTGCTCCTCACAGTGCTGTGATGAAAGAAACCAGCAGTTTGGTGAAGGTGATAATGGAAAAAGGAGATGATGTCAAGAGTCCTTGGCCACTGAATAAATTTTCAGACACAATCATTACAATCTCATCTACTTGGGTATTCACCAGTGGGCTTAGCTGCTATGTTGTCTTTATTTCTGACATGTTAGCTGGGTGTCTTTGCATGTGTCCTCCTTTTCTTCCTCTTTCTATCAATCTGTCTAATCAGTAGCATGTCTGTGTGTCTTCCACAAACCCTAACTTCAGAATTGCCAAGGCAGGCAAATCTTGTCGAGAACTTTTCTCCAGAAATTTGGTCTTCATTAAAAAAAGGAGGTAGTCTTTAGTCCATGTACCCTAGTGGAACTGTTATCCACAGGGAAATGCCTGCCTGAACCTGCAGGCAGCCTGGTACAGTGAAAAGAAGCACCAAACTTTAATCCCGGGTGTGAACTTTGTAATATAATGGTACTGACAAGAGCTGTTAATGACTTCACTATCACCCATTACAACACTAATACAACTAATCTGAAAATTCATACCGGATTTTCTCTTGTGCTCAAGAGTATTAGCTCTTACATGCAACTATAAAAAAATTCTGCAACCTCAACTATGAATGGAATTATGCAATACAAGGTTCTTATGTCTGTGGAAACAAAGTCAGCACAAAAACTATCTAAAAAAACCCAAAAGGGCAGATTGTGCAGTCATATCCATATTGTTAATAATGTTTTCTTTTCAAAAGGAACTGTTGTTCTGTGGGACCACATGTATTATAAGGTGATATTTGATATCAGCTGTGGCTTCATGGTTTGCCCCTTCAATTCATGTGGCTGGCTCTGTGACAGTCATATTATTAATTTAAAATGTAGCTGTCTGAAATATTCACATAATTTCTTATCAACCCTTTTGAAATTGAAGACCATTGCTTCAGAGTGCAGAGACTTGTGATTTTCTTTTCAAAGCCATCTTCTCAATGTCTTTCTCCTGTGGATGTATTTCTTTCTCCCATTTTCTCCTATAGCCTTTGTGTCATGTCACATCACAACACATCATCTCATCTCTCCTAATCATACACTTCAGAAAAGCATACAACAGCCATAGAGAGCAGATTTTCCAAAAGGCTTCAAAAATTCAATAAAAAGAGGATTGAAATATGATAAGCAAAAGTGTAGGCTGAGTATCAGGAAATATTTGTGATAGTAAAGAACTGGGGATATAAAGTGTTAGGTAATTAGCAGATATTACAAAGCACTGGGCACTTAAAACTCGAGTGGAAAAAGTAAAGAATTATTATATGTTTGTTAACACTCAGTAAGGCTCTCTCGACACAAAACATCTATCTGCCTCTAATAAAAAAACCCTCTTTGAAATGCTGAAAAGCCTCTGCTGACAGGATTTGACAAGACAGAGAAGACCAGCATAGTGCCTTGTTGCATGAGAGAATCATCTTTTCATTGTACTGTGAATCTGAATTATCCCTGAAGAACAGAAAATCTCTGCAGGAGAGATGGAAAAAAATGCAAATCCAAACCAATTGTTTTCATTTCCATATTTCATTTCTGTTTTCATTTCTCTGAATTCTATACCTTGCACCTTGGATTCCTTCTCTCTATAAAGTTGGGGTTTTCCCTCAAGACGCTGCTGGTCTGAATTGTCATTTGATAAAAACGGGAATAGTGCAATAAATGCCAATAGTTAATTTATGTTAGACAATGATCTGGCCACCGTATTTGATAATTGTCAATGCCACAACCTACGAGTGTAAGGAAATAGAGCTTAGAAGAGAATGTTTCTACTACTTCTCATACTGACCTGCAATTCTTTTTCAGTCAAACATCTGCGTGGTGTATATATGTATATACCTGTGGTGTACATATATATATATATATGTATACATTATGTTTATACATTACTCTACTATGTGTATATTAGAATTTATATAAATTTCTTTCCTTGCAACATCAAAATCTACTCCTACTGAAACTAACATCATAGATCTTTCCATCCCATTGAGTTTTCAATATTCTCCTTTAAAACTGTTACTGGTCCATTGTCTAATTTCAGATTAAGAAAGCATGAACGCTTCCAAAAAAGGGTCACTTATCTCTCCATCTACATGCTTAATGAAAAAAACTTTTCAGACAGTTAGATATTTTTCGGATGAAATCTGCTACAGATGGTGGTCTAATCTTACTCTTGATTACTTCACTGTAAATATAGTGACATTTCATTGAAGTAAAGGCATTTTAAATGAACTACTTTTATGAGGGGAAAAAAAAATCTGTTTAAACAGAGCCATTATGAGGCTGATGAACTCCTTTACATCCTACTCACACTATAAAATAAGATTGAAGTGGGACATAAGCCTTGCACTGCTTCTCTGTGCATGATGAACTGCTCTTACTTACATGATGAATGTTAAGTAGGTACATACACTCGGGTTCCATTTTGCCCTGATAATAGAGACTGTACATAGGAGGTAGGATTATAAACAGGGATTAAGATTAATATAAACTACTTATTCCCCCTTTGTTTGTCCTTTTAAATGTTTGTAAACAATTATTATATTTGTTATGCTTCCACTTGCATTTCATTATATGAATAGTTCTTTTTCTTCATCCCCCAAAATCAAAAGGAAATGTCTCCTTCAGCTCCTGCACCAAAATGAAACACTGAAAAAAAAAACAACAACCCCAAACCCGGTTATAAATTATGCCTTTTGGCTCTATGGCTTTGCAGAAAAGAGTCTGGGGGTCCTGGTGGACCACAAGTTGAACAGGACCACATGGACCACAAGGGCACAGCAGTGTGCCCTTGTCACAAAGAAGGCTAATCCTGAGCTACATTAAGCAGAATGCTACCAGCAGGTTAAGGAAGGTGATTCTTTCCCTCTGCTCAGCTCTGATGAGGCACCACCTGGAGTCCTGTGCCCAGTTCTGGGCTTCCCAGTACAAGAGGGACATGGAGCTGCTGCACAGAGTCCAACAAAAGGCCACTAAGACAATTTAGGGACTGGAGATTCTTTCCGATGAGGTGAGGCTGAAAGAACTGGGACTGTTCAACATGTACAGAAATCTGAAGAGAGTGTTTAAAGAAGGCAGAGTGACCAGAAGCAGAAAAAGAAGCAATCAGCACAAACCAAAATACAGGAGGTTCCATCCAAACATCAGGAAATGCATGTTTCTATGAGGATAATAAAGTACTGGAGCAGGTTGTCTAGACAAGCTGAGATTCGCTGCATTTGCTGTTATTTTGAGGCTGTAGGTCCAAAGCAGTTTCTTACTTTCAAAATTCTTCTTGGGTTTGCTCGTTATTTGTGTTTTATGTTCTTTCTGCCGAGTCTGGAAGTTCTTCTTACTCCCTCTACCATCCCCTCTGATGAACATAAATCTTTCATGTGCTCTGTCTTTACTCTCTGCTGTGACTTGATTCTTTTCAAAATCACTCTCTCTTTCTCAGGCAAAAGTTCTAGATTCCTCTACTGCTTTTACCTTCAGCAAATAATTTTAGAATGTTGTTGTGAGAGTTTCAAATGAAGTTGTGGTGTGTAAATGGAGATATTTTTTGACACAGAGTCCTGTCCCCCCTGTCTCCCCACTCCGGATCATTTGAATGGTGTTTTTCAAGCTTAGGGTGAAAAATACTCAGTCTAAGCCACTGGTACACTACAAACTTGAAGAAAATGAAATTAGTTCTCCAGTTTACATTCATTGGATTAGGGATAAATCTATACTTCTTTTTCCCTAATGCTGCCATCTAACCAGATGATTGAACAAGACAGAGGAGATCCAAGAATGGATCCTTGATCTAACTCGGTGTGCCAAAAAACCAAAAAAGCAGGAGAGATTGATGACTGGGACATTAAGGATGCAGTTACTTAAGAACTTATGTGTAGTTCATTATTGTGGGATCTTGATTATAACAGATCAATTTGGAGAGAGTACTAGAAGGGATGGATGTTATTTTCTATTTCTATCATCAGATTAAAAAACTCAGTAACTCACATGGCTACATGCCCATGTGAATGGGATCAGAGATCCCAGCAGATGTATGGAAATAACATAGCATTGCTATGATGGAACACATACACCATAGTCTTGTGCAATCCCAACAGCACAGGTAGAGAGTTATATAACAAATGACATGCTAATTTGACAGCGTGACCATCCAGATCCACTAAAAGACTAGAACACCTAAATGCCCAAGCCTCCACCTAATCTATTTCAGTGAGAAGAGGCAGTTGTTTAAGGTTTTGTTGACTGATTTATTTTAGATGCTGGGATACCACAGCTATGCTTACCCATCAGATCACACATAAGTGACTTAGAGTTTATCTCATCTAGCTTGCTTCTAGCTGTACCTTGTAATGGATCTGATCTGATAGGTACTCTCTGAATCTACCTGAAAAACCAAAGCAGGCAAGGAAAAAATTGATACAAACCCGAAGTCATGAACCAATATATGGCGTGTGGTAAGGCCTACCTTTGATAAGGCCATTAGGGAGACTAAAGTTCTGGATCACTTTAATTTTTTGACAGTTTATATTTGTACATTCCTAATTGCAATTAAAATAACACTAAGCAATAAGGCCTGGGATTTGTGACTTCTGCCCTTGCAGTTTCAGAAAATTGAAGTCATAGGTTCATTCTGTATTGTATTTAAGAAGGGCTTACAATCCAGGAATAGCTAGATGCCTTATTCTTCTGACAAGGTCCTGAACAAACAAAGGAAAACTGTGTTTAGGGAGGAAGTGGCAGACAGTGATATATTTTCCTTAATTAAGGTGGCTCTTGTGAGTATTTAGTTTGAAATTTGGATAGCAAAGCTCTCATAAAATCGATCTCATGTGGTCTAAACTTGACTTATGCACCATTTCATGGTCTATTAGACTGATAATACAGACTAAAGACTGCTTAGCATTGTAGAATACCAATATATGTGATTCCATAATTCTATGAAGATCCATTTTTTGAAAACTCTCACCTAGGGGTAGCCCTTGGCAGCTGGGAAAAAAAGAGTGCATTTTCTATCTACATGGAAGGTGTTTCCTAAAAAAAAACATTTATGTCAGAAGGATCAGAATATTGTAGTAGTCAAAGAACTCAGTTGTGAAAGGCTTACATGATCTGTACGTGAATAAGTCAGTGTAAGAGGCTGGTTTCCTATCCATGTATAGTAATAGTGAGACTGGTTTTGTCTGTATTTGATATTCTTCTCATAAAAAGGAAGCCCAAAAATGTGATGAAAAAGAGAACCATAGCAATGAAGGGAGAACTAAAAAAGATGTGTGACAGGGAGACATTTAAAGATTTCAATTTTTTAGAGTATAAAGAAGTGAATATGTGACCCAATGATGGTGGAAAATGCAGAAATATCAGATCACAAACAGCTCTTTATCCCAATTGGGTAGTGTAAAAGAAGTGCCAGGCAAACATCAATTAAAAAATATCATATCCATGGGAAAAAACAGTCCAAAGTATCTTGTAAGTTCATTATTCCTGAATTAATCAAGATGAGATGCCTTTCTAGCAATGATTCTTCAGTCAAGTATAAGCTAAACTCATCAGTGGGTCAAGAGGTGAAATGTAATGTCCTTGAGGGTAAAGATCAATGTTTCCTCTTCTGCCTTAATTTCCATGGCAATATGCTCATGTCTTTTTGTGAGAAGACTTGGTCTTATTTCCAGTACTTTGTATAACCTGCGGATGATATTTGGAGGCCCCATGTTCAGATTTGGGTCCACAAAAGGAGGGCTTATTCAGAGGATCTAAATTCAGGATATGAGTTCAGAAGAACAAAAGACATTTAGTCTCCTACTTGGTAGGTCTCATAGACTGATCTTTCATTTTGCTGTTATATTTTACCTGTCCAAAAAACCCCAACCATTGCTTCTCAGTACAAACTGCAGGCAACCCAGCTGTTGACTACTCTTACTGTAGAGTTTCTTAGAAACTTACTGAAGTTTCCTCTTCATTGGGGAAAACCATATTTGCTTATCATGATCATTGTTATTATTGTTATTGTTATTAGTTTTTTCTTGTTATGAGTCCAGAGAAATGACAGGTTAAAATAGCAGCAGTTTTACAACTTATATTAGAGTCAGTAGGGGTATACTATAATCCTGTCCTTTTTAACAGAGCAACATGAATAGATCTATTTTTAAATAGCTTGTTTCAGATAGTGCCTTTTCATTCATATCTGTAGAACTAGCTGACTTGTCCGAATAAACCTGATTTTCTTTTTTTTTAATCTCCTATTCACTTGCAGAGTGAGTAGGCTTCAAAGAGGACTAGAATCTGTTCTCAGCAACAGAATTGTTTATAAATTATCAATCTGTTACAGCTGCCCAAATGTATGGGCAGTATAGGTTTGGCTAGAAGCTACCACGTTGCAGTGAGAGAGAGCTGTACAAACGTAACTAAAATTCTAGTATTAGCCTGCAGCATGTATAATTTCTAGAGTCACTGCAAACTAGAAAAAAAATCCAACTTATTTAGCATGGCCTGAATTTAAGGGATTAGTTTTCAGAAGCAAACAGCTTTATCACTGTTAGCTAAGTACACTTGGTCTTACACTATAAGAGACATAAATAACAGACCACATTGTATTAACTAGTTGAGGCATAGATGCCAACCCATTGCACTCACACTTGTGACTTGCTCTTACAGTAGTTGACTAAAAGACATTACATTACTCTGTTCATTCAAGGAACAGAGATCATGGAAGAAACCAGAAAGAAATCTCAATATGTTTTCATGAATCTGCATGTTTCAACTATTTCAAGAACAGTTTTCTTATCATCTGAAAAAGGGAAATGAAATAGCTAAGCTTCAAGGCTTTTTGAGAGCAGTTCTGTATTTCAGCACACCAGGGGGAGCGATTCCTCTTTGAACAGGTCACAGTTACAGATCAGCAAAGTCTAAAAGACGCGGTGATTTCTCATTAACTCAGTGCAGCCCTTTCAGTAACACTGAAGTAGAACAGCTTCATACACGCAGCACGATGACCTTGAATGCTGCAACAAAACGTAAAGTCTGAGAGAGCTGCCATTTTTTCCATAGGTTTGAAAAGTGAAGGATGAGACTATCTTTTTAGTTGGGCATGAGGTTTGCTCTTACATACTATCTTTTAATGATATCCAGAAATTCAAATTTACATGTGATCTGCAATCCTCAGGATGCTCAGTATCCGTGAATACTTGCTAGCATGGAAGACATGTGATAGCTGATTTCATTGCTCTTCTGGCATCACCTGGTTTCAGGAAAAAGAAAGAATCAGTTTTGCCTTGAACCCAAATCTACTGCCTAGCTGCATCTGTATGTATAGAAGTTGTGTAGTTGACTGGTGAGAAAGCAAGCCAAAGGCAGGATGGATTCAATCTGGCTGCCTCCACTTGGAGTATCCCTCAGCTAGATTTGGCTGGAATTCCTGACCAAGGAAGATCCAGTGGTAGGGATAGTTCTATCTTTGTTTGCTTATTAAGGGTAAATTTCTTGGTGTTGCTCATCATTTCCCACCACACCCAGAGGTTTCGTTCAACTTCATAACATACGAATTTTCTGGGACTAAGGAAGCTACAGCAGCTTCTTTCTTTCTAGATAGCCCTAAGTGCTGAACATGATAGTACATGATAAAACATACAAGTACTAAACAGACAGTCTCTTTCAGCATTTCTCTCCATGAAGCAGCTCGTGCTCCCCAAATTAGCCGTAATATAGTGTTTACTAAGTTTACATCCTTCAATTTTAAAAAAACACCAAAACAAACCAAAGCCAAACAAACAAACAAAAACCCCAAACAGGGTCTGCAAGCCATTTCACCTGCATGTGCACTGAGGATACTCAGGTTCAAAACATAGAAATCCCTCTGTAAGTCAGACCATCATGGAGCCTTTCCTCAACATCATTTCAGGTATGGATGCAAAAATCTCAGTTTACATGCTTGTCTTGGAACACTCTGGTGAGCAAGGCCTGTTTCTGACATAAACATGCCATGGCTTAGTGAGGTAGGGAGTGCACAGGCATGTAGCTTCTGGCTGAGAATTTCCCTTGGCTGCCAAAGCAGCATAGGTGGGAACTTGCTTGCCCGATGTGCTCTTTGGCAGCACAATACACTAACTGACATACCAGTGCAGATCCAATTATCTGTCTGGGAGGCTCTCCAGCAACTGACAGTAAAAAGGCAGGTTCAAGGAACCTCATCAGGAATAATTACAAAACAGCTTGCCTTAAGGTGAAGTTTCTTCCTGTTTCCAGACAGTAAGAAGTTGGTGTTCAAGCAATTAATCTTAGCAATATATTCTTTTTAACTATAGGTATGACTCTTCTGAGCTTTCATACAAATGCCTAATGCCCTCAAGAAGGTCTATGCATTGATCCTTGTGCATTTAATTTACTCATTATTGTTATACACTGCATACTATAGAAATCATATTAAGTAAAGGCAGGCAATAACTTGTTAATCTCCCATTACTCCTCTGGCAAACAATATGGCTCTGTAAGACTTTTTGGCATTGTTTTTCATTGTTCTGGTGAAGGACAGATATCAGGTGCCTAGGTGAGCCCCACTCCTTTCCCTCCTGATCCTTATCCCTACCTGTTGAGGATATCTGCTCATATACTGCAGGACATCCCAGATGACTGCAGAAACAGAATGTAACATTTCTGTTTTCAGACAGTTGAGAAAAGTAAGGTCAGGATATTTCTAATGCTTTTGCCATGACTGCCTTTCCTCCATGCTTGGAGAGTTGAGGAGTGACACGATGACAAATAACACAAGTTGCTTTGCAACATTGGAACCTTTGCATTCCAAGCTATGGAAGAAAATAAGCCCTTGAAAATAAGGAACAGTCTGGGAATAAAGAGAATGGAGAGACTTCTTAGAGAAAAGAGTTATCCATTTGCACTCAATTTGTGATGCCAAGTCTGTCCCTGTGCAGTGCTAGCCACAGCCATGACATCTTGACACTTGAATTGGAACTATCATGGGGACATTTCAACATGCCTTAGAAGAAGAGGAAGAGGAGATCCATGATGGCCAATCACTACATGCCTTCCTTGTATAGCAGCAAATCCCTTTCCTCTGACTGTGAAAACAACTTTCCAATACACTTCATACACTAAAGTAAATGTTGTACTGCCTGAACTACCACCGAGTAGGTTAATTCACTGCAGCTCCCCATAAGGGGCTACTAAACCTCATTGACAATAGAATAAGATTCAGACAAGGCTCCCATTTTGTCTCCCATTGCATGATGAGAAAGAGACAATTTATTTTCTGCATATAAATTTCCATCAGGCTGAAAAGAGGCCGCAGGATTTGAACTAGATTGCTAATTTCTCCACTGATCCTGGCCACCCAAGGCATGCAAAAGAAAGGCTGCTGTGTTTCCCCAAATGGCACATAGAACTTCTAGAATACACTCATATATGAAGATGCATATATGCACTGTTGTCCTCTGGTGAATATATATGGAAGGTGCTAGAGACCACAGATTCCCCTCAACATCTTGTGCTCAATATGCTTTCTGAAGAGGACAACACTTGTTCTGTCTCAGATGCCGTGGGTGGAGCTGACAGTCAGTCAGCATACATGGGACTGGATGTGTGAGTATTACAAGTTTACAGAAACCCCTTAAAAAGCATAGACTGAAATTTTCTAGGGTTGGACTTCAGTCTGATGTGTGGGGTTTTTTTAAACCTTCACACTGTTTGTGCTGCCATGAACATTTTATTCATGTTTCCTTGTATTGTTTTTGTATTGATTTTTTATATCTTGAAAGAATGCCCCGCTATTCTCCCTCTTCAGATAAAGAAAATAATTATAATGTTGCTCTAATGGTGTAACGAAGAGCCTGAACTGTGTTGGCTATTCTAGAGTAACTATTCTGGAGGACCTCCCATCATATTACTGGACTCTTCAATCACTATTAAACATGGCTTCAGATCGAGAGCCTTCAATTGCTGGGTTGACTGGGGGAATCCTTAAATCTCTATAGGAGTAGTATCTGAATTAGTTGTGATATTCTAACCTTGACAGCTGGGGAAATACAGTAAGTTCATGACTAGTTCACAGTGAGCCAGCATATGAGCACAGATTGGAACAGTCAGGGTTATTTCCTCTCTAGACACAAAAAAAAGGTATCAGCACTGGGGTCTGGTTTAACAGGGGCATTTCCATTTACTTCCTATATATTGATGAGGTAGCAAGTGTATAGTTTTCCCCAAGTGTATGAGTTTTCCTCTCAAGCTCAGCTTCATGTTTTCTTACTCCTGCATAGGGATAGATAAAGAGATACAGTCCTGAAACTCTGCCCCTTCTCAAAGCAGATCTTTCCTTAATCTGTCTGAAGGGGTACATAAGCTCTGCCATTCTGGTCACTCTCATGTACCTCTACCAAAAACCATAGTTAATCTCAAGAACATTGTTAATGCCTTTTTAAGGACTGAAGTGACTTGTGGGACTGGTACCACTCCCTGATCACTCTTGACAAAAACTTGTGAAAGAGTTTCACCTTCCTTGTTCCAATTGTCTATTTAAATTTCACTGCTGCAGGGCTGCATTTTCTTCAAAACCAATATTCAAACAGCTGTGCCCAAGGGCCATGGTGAGAAAAAGAAGAAGTATTTTCAATAGCAAAGGGCTTTGGATTTTGTCACACTCTTCAGTGTCTATATGGAGGTCAGTAGAGAACAAAACCCAAATTCTGGGTACTCAGGATTTCAGAGTATCACAGCTTTCCTCACAAGAATGGGCTTGTGAAAACCAGAACCTATTTGCTCCCCTCTCCACTTGCAGATCCAGCAGGATGGGTTCTAGGAATCCTTATTTATCCATTCTGTTGCAGTCCCATAAAGAGAGTTGCGTAGAACCAAGGATGGACCGTTCCTCACATAACCAGGAAAGATCAGTAATTTCCACCACGCAGCAGACCCAAGAACAGCATGTGAAATAGCATTGAATTTTGAACCCTTTACTCTCAACCTCTTTATCAGGTAATGTGTTATTGCTTACCACATATTGTGCACCAGCTGGAACTTCAGTTCTGGACTGAGCTGGCACACCAAGTGATAGCCTCATGCTCCATCTGAATAATAATCTCTCAGACCATTCTTCTGAAAAAAACACTAATTTTTTGTTGCCTTTATTATGTCTTTGTAGCTTTGCTGGGCTCTTGGCCCAGCAAGATAGATAAAGCCTGCTGATGACTTTGTGAAATTGTCAGATACCTTTTGTTGGCAGAGAAGAGGCAACAGGTGCTTGTGATCTGTCCATCTCCACCCCATATTATTGTAACCTTCCCACCCCAAACCCATTCCCAATGTACGATGTTAGCCACATTTAATTGTCACCACTCATTTAGCTCTGCTTTCAAATCATAGCAAGGCCTTGTTTTTGTTCATGGAACAGGACATGTAGTGCGCACTCTGGGTGCATTAAGTCTTCAAGTAGCATACTGACATTTTTTTCTTACAGTGAAAATCCCTCTGAATTCCCCCAGAACCTTTCCAGAGTTTGAGACTAGCAGAATAAGGATGGTGTAAACATCACACTTCAACTGGTTCAAGTTGATTCAAATGGACTCGCATGAGCTGGATGCTGTTCAGAATCTTCTTTTGGTGACCAACAAGGGTGATGCCAATACGCTGGATATCTCTGCAAAAGAACAAAGGGCGTGGAAATTGTTAAAATGGGCTGCTTGTTCTGAATGGTCTCAGTCCATTTTGCTGTACATTCAAATCAATGTGTATGAATATATATGTGTGTATGTCTGTATATTCCAAGAAACAGCTGACAAGGCTTCTGCTTTTGCTTGACAAACATGTGTGGGTGGAGGGGGATGTTGGCAGAACTTGGTGGGTACAAAAAGAAGCAGTGGAAGTGGGCCATGAAAAGGGTCAGAGGATTGGAACTCCTCCCCTATGAAAAAAAGAGGAGAGTTGGACTTGTACAGCTGGGAGAAGAGAAGGCTCCAGAAAGACCTTCTTGCAGTCTTTCAATATATAAAGGGGGCTTACAAGAAAGATGCAGAAAGACTTTTTACCAGGCCTGCAGTGACAGGACAAGGGGCAACAGTTTTAAATCTTTAAATCAAAAGAGAGTAGTTTTAGAGAGATAAGAAAGGGTGGTGAGACACAGAAACAGGTTGCCAGAAGAAGTTGTTCATGCCCCATCCCTGTAACTATTCAACGTCAGGTTGGACAGGGCTCTGAGAAACATCATCTAGTGAAAGGTGTCCCTGCTCATGGCAAGGGTATTGGACTAGATAATCTTTAAAGGTCCTTTCCAACCCAAACCATTTTATGATTCTAAGAATGTTTCTTTTCCTGGCTCCTGTCTTTTATATAACACTTCAATCGAGTATATGGTGTCGCTGATTCTACACATCTACTTAAAAGTGGTTATTACCTATGGTAGCTGTCATGAACATTCTGATGTAACAGTTTCTCTGCAACACTGACAATATGTTTTCTAATGCACACAAGTATTAGTGCTTATAGAAACACACTACAAATGTATCATGGTATGGATGATGTCCAGAGGCCCTAGTAATATGTAAGAAACAGTAGCTACTTTGCTGTAGCTTCCCCCTCCTTTTTCATGTGTATATATTGTCCACATAGACCTTGCTGAACATTTCTCAGACTGCTTTCCCTTTCTGCATGGAAAACTCAGGGTCTGGTATTTTTTACTCTCTGTCTCACTACTTACTCTAGAGTCATGCGTGATATGACATCAAACGTCATCAGACCAGCCTGGTCAAAATTCTCCTTGTAACGGCCCATCTTGATAGCATCCAACCACTCATGGGCATTGCTGAGTGAAGGGAAATCTGGAGGACAGTTGCTCAGGAGAGGCTGAGATGGTCTGCAAAAGAGGCAGGCTCTAAAACCCAAGTTATCAACTTCAGCTGACCACACTAGTAAAGTAGGAGTTATCAGAGGAAGAGAATGCAACCTCTGAAGAGTACAGAATGAAAAACAATGGCATTTGTTCTTCATGCCCTGATTCCTAAAGTCCCACAGTGATATGCTGTTTCTTGGCTCCCTGTGTCCCCTTTTCTGCCTAAAAACAGTCATACAAACCCATGAAATTGATCCCTCCCATTGCCCATACTCTCTCAGGCACATTCTCTTCCTGTTGCCCGTAACCTTTCCACACTTTCTGGGTCTAGGCCTAGTAGCTGGGCAAAGAGCTGCACTGAAGAGGTTTCTGAAGGAGAGATGAGACCTTATATACCTTTTTACCTTTGTGACTAATTCTCCCTCTCCTAAATGCTTTCCTTGGATCAGATAGTAACCTATGAGACAATGAGTGTGTTTTTTCAGCTCCAACACCCGTCAGATAAAAGCATAGTAGTAAAAGGCCAAAGAAATGACTGTTCACAGATGGCATTTGCTCTTTTCACCATCATCTGAATCTGTCCCAAAGCTATTACACTTGCTGCTTTTAGTAAACCAGAAATCACTAGATACTTCCTCCCTCCCCCAATTGTGGACTACATTCCACCGAGACAAGATTTATAACCACAGGGAAAAACCCTTCAGGCCAGCAGGATGTAGTTTTGTCATCAGCCCAGAAGTCATCTAACCTTGGCATCATTTATTCCCCCAAGGCTTTTCCTTTGCTGACCTCCTGCCCCTTGGTCCATCATGCTGCAAAATGCAGTTGGGAAAATATGGGTTGTAAGCTGCAGTTCTAACTGTTATTTTCTAGATATTTTCTTCTCTCCCTGAACTAAGGTCTCCTTTTCCTTCATCATCTCTTGTGGTCACACAGTATTGTGTGATCACAGAATATCTTATGCAGCTGCATCCAGATGTGTCCCCTCACTTTGTTCCCTAAGATCCCTCACTCATTCGTCCTCACTGCAACTCACTGAGATTTATCTCCTGTCACATTCAGCTCTCACGACTTCTCATCACCCATTAAATTAATCAGGATACATATTTCTTCCAGCCTGCTTTCTCTTCTTTTTTTATTCCCTTTTTGTTCCCAGTCTCAGATTGGAGGGTTGGGAAAAAAACATTTACCCTGATTTATTGTTTTCTGTTCCTCATGATGCCTATCAAGAGACAAGTCCTATTATTTCCATCTAATCCACATCTCACCTGCTGGTCCCAGTGCCAATGGCTTTGAGGGCAGATGGCTTGCGAATCATTTTATCTAGGGCACTGACTATCTGCTCAAACTTGGGTCTCTGAACCCTTTCCTTCTGCCAGCAGTCAAGCATCAGCAGGTGCAAAACAGTTGGGCAGTCTGGGGGTGGTGGTAGGCGATAGTCCTGGTCAATGGCATTAATTACCTGCAGCAAAAGAAGAACAAGGCTTTATCACAGCTGGGAAAATAGAAGACAAAAGACCTTCAATGACTTGGTGTGTATGGCTTTTCTCTGCTTGAATTGAGACAGAACAGAGAGGCAGACGTACGTTCTCACCACTTCTAAAACTTACATCCTGATTGGACATGTCCCAGTAAGGCCTTTCACCGTAGGACATCACCTCCCACATTACAATGCCGTAACTCCAGACATCACTGGAGGAGGTGAACTTGCGATACTGGATAGCTTCAGGGGCAGTCCAACGGATAGGGATTTTGCAGCCCTAGAAAGCAGACAGAAAGAAACCGTAACATGAGATAAGAACTATTTGTGAAAATGACATCAGTGAAACAGCACAATACATCTCTGAGCATGGGGTTTGACCTATTCACCATCATGCCAAAAAGAACAGCACCAAGACTTCAGCTGGCAAGGTGAATCAGATATTGTTAACTTTGTTTTTTGCTAGTTTGGAACAAATAGCCCCAGAGATAGAAGGCTACACTCCACTGTTCTCTATGTTCTCAAGATGGACTAAAAAGGGTACACCATATCAAGGAGGAACACAGAAAAGAACCATAGCTGTCAGCACTGCTGACTAATTCACATCATTGCAGTAACTCACCAGACCTCCAGTATAGGTGGGATTTGAAGCATCATCCTCCAGAAAGCGGGACAAACCAAAGTCTGACACCTTGCATACCAGGTTACTGTTGACTAAGATGTTACGAGCTGCCAGGTCACGATGCACATAGTTCATGTCGGAAAGGTAGCGCATGCCAGCTGCAATCCCCCGTAGCATTCCCACCAGCTGTAACACACTGAACTGTCCCTCCTTCTGCTGCAAGTGAGGAGGCAAACAGAGGCTTTTATGACCACAAAACACAAAGCCAACTGGGCAGACTGATAAAGAGCAAGGGGACAAAATCTGAAGGTTCAGGAACAGCAAATAAGAAAGAAGGGCATGCTTAAAGCAATGAATGTCAAATGAAATCAGACACCATCTTTAGAAGTCTAAAATACTGAAAAAATGTAATATGATGGTTGAACTTTTGAAATATTTTCCCCATGATGGTCCAAAACCACTTACTCTGGTAATTTGTTATTATTTCTATTGGACCTGAAGAGGGCAATTGAGGAATTAAAGAAACAGGAGTGAAAATGAAGAACAGGCAAAATTATCGGATCTGAGACTGGCACACAGTAAGATGAAGAGGTAACGATTGTGACAGACTCTGGCTGTGGTACCCTGAGGAAGGAATCCAGTGATCCATTCTCCATGAACTCTGTGACAATCATGACTGGTCGGCTCTTGGTGACCACACCCTCCAGGTGGATGACATTGGGATGCTCAAATTGCCCCATGATGCTGGCCTCGCTCAGGAACTCCCGCCGCTGTTCCTCTGTGTAACCTGACTTCAAGGTCTTAATAGCTACTGTGTATTCACGCTTCCCTGGGTGTTTTAGGCGCCCAAAGCACACCTCTCCAAACTCTCCTGTCAAGGAGGAAAGAAACACACCTCGGGTAAGGAAACAGCAATGAATTTTAGTCAGGTACACTAAAGCATTCTACTGTGGATGACTTCAGGCACTGTTTGGAAATAGGGTTACTAGGACTGTTCAGATTAAGGTAAAGTTCTTGACAAAGATTGGAGACTACATATTCAGGGTTCAAATGAGGAGCTCTGAGTTTTAGGGTGTTTTAAACTTGGTTTGGAGCCAGCATCTAAGGGTAAGTAGATTAAGATGAATTTTGGTAAAAAATGAAGGTTAGCTATCCTGACACACCTGATGTTACCATGGACCCATGGGTCCATTTCAGACCTGTAGTGTGCCAGGTTTCAGGGTGAACAAGAAGGCACTTTAAAATCTAGAGATTCTTACACTACCTGATCCAATGACCTCCTCAATCTTGATGAGGGCCACATCAATCTCCTTGGCAAATTCTCGAATAGCTTCATTGGGATCTTCATAGGTTGAAGGATCAATATAATACTTCACTCCGAGTCCTGCAGTGGAGGAGACAGCCCAAAACATCACCAGAATCAAACCCCGAGACACATAGGCATTAATGATTCCTGAAAAGAAACAGGTCCTGCCATCTGTTGCTCAAAACCACTTACCTCGTGCACCGATATACTGCTGCAGGCGGTCTGTGTATGGAGTCTCTCGCCTTTTACTGCAGGACATAAAGGAAAGTAAAGTCAAAACACACACAAGAGTTTCTCATAGGATGTCAGGGTAGGCTTCTCAATGCAAGGCTCAGAGAATCCTTGAATTTAGGGGTATAAGATGGGTATTAAGATCCTGTTCATCTCCAGGTAACCAGTACATGTTTGTTTTCTATGTAGTAGTTTTTACACCACTGTTTGCATCTCCACTTTAGATATGACAAATGAGAGGGCCTCCATCACTATCCTGAAAAAAAATATTACAGTTTAACATCACCGTCTTGGAAATTTTCTTGCTATTCAGGCTAAATTTGCATTTTAATTTCATCAAATTAGAACAAATTATCCTTTCCGATAGTAATCTAATCCATCTCCTGTGATGGTTTTTAAGCTCTTTGAAAACATTCTAAGAGCCATTTACTCTAATACTTAATTTGTATAGATTTCCCCCCATTGTTTTTCCTCCTGGACTCTCAACAGCATTTATGTTGGCTATTCTTTTCGTAAGTATGGTACCCAAACACAGAAACAAAGAGCCAGAGGGACAGAAATCTGTTCCATGATGTGATTTTTGCATGTGCAGATCAAAAGAGGTATGGTCTTTATTAGTGTAATATTTACTGCATATATGCAATTAATTTCCAGTAGGCATAGGTCCTTCTCAACACAGGCATTTCTCAGATTTCATTCTCCTTTTAAATGTGTGCAACTCAAGTATTTTTTTCCCACACGATCTAATTATTTTCTAAGTTTCATCCTATTCTTTGTTTGCTCTAAATATATTTTTCCAGTTTCAAGCCACTTTCTTTGTTCCCAACAGCGTTCATTTGTTCCCCAAAAATCTACAATTCACGCTAGTTCATAATCATCATATTAATTAGATGAGATTGTAAATCAAACCCTGTGGTATTCTGCAGTATCCTTGCTGTATGCATGGATTTGTGTCAACCCATATGTTTTGCTGTTTCAGCACAAGACCTTTTAGCTGCTGATTCAACTAGCATCTGAAGGCAGAGTATTATGAAACGTTATGTTATTTTCCCTTAGGAACATAGCTAATTCTGTCATTCTAACAGATAACTGTATTATTCTTATTTGTCAGGCTTATCTCTTAAAGTTTGCTAAGATTTCAAGAACACAGACAATTCAACCTTCAAATTCTGTTCTGTTGCACAAAGCAATTGGCTTTACTGGGGGCACATACCTAAGAGCTGTAACTGCTGTTGCACCTGAAAGTCAGGTCTCCTTTAATGTTTCTTCCTGATTATCTAACATATTAATGGTTTTCCACCATTAAAAATACCCCAAAACAATTAGCTAAAATAGGTGTTCTGCATTGCATATTGCCTGAAAAATGTGTATCAACACTTTATAAAAAGAAGTTAAAATTATAACATTTGACTCTACATATGTTCAACTTTTTGAAGAACTACTCATTTCACACGGTGTTTTTCATTTCCTGCATCTTCAAACATACTTTTCTTATAGAGGACAAATTTAAAATAGAAATTTACTATTTCCATTTTTTTTGAACAATTGTCTATTACCTGTACATTATCCTTTAAGTATAAATTAATCTATTTTTTATGGTATTTCCTTATATGTATATTTACAGATACCCACGAATGTCTTTCCCCAACACAATTTTGGTAGTATTAACTTTCTCTGGGTTTGGTTTATTTTTTTTTAGAAAAATATATGTTTTATTGAGTTGTGCACATAATATCACATTTCCAGCTGTAACAAGAAATGATATTTTTAACAGTTCAAAGCTACAAAAGGAGGCAACAATTAAATTATAACAATATTTGATAATTCTTTTCCTTCTAGAAAGAAAAATATTAAAAGAGAATATACATAGAAGGAGAAAACAAATGCGGAATAGGGAAGACAACAAAAAAGGAATCATTAAAACTAGACGTCAATTTCTAAAGTTAAGCAGTTCATACATTTTTTTAGTTCAGCAGAAAAAGCTAAAAAGTCCCTCTCGTGCAGAGGCACAGTAGAGCAAAGATATAGAATCCATTACTGACAATCTAGGGGATTAAGTTCAAACCTCAGTAAATTCAAGGAGCAGGTAATGACTGTTTCTTTTCTTCAAATAACAAAACCTCCATTGTTTACTTTTGTACCTCTACAAAAGTAGCAACCCTTACTTTTTTCTCTCTAAAATTTGTCCTTGTGTTTTTGCTACAACAGATTATCTCTACAATTACTTATATGCCCTTTATTCTTTCCAAAATTGAAAGTGGTGTTTGCATTCTTTAACCTATATTTTATGAGTTAGTGTTCCATGGAACCATTGGGGTTATATAGATTTTACTCTTCAGCAAATGAGCCCTTGGTTCTTGGTGACAGGGTGTTTAGCACCTTCTAAATAACTAGATCTGAATACTTATTCCACCATTCCTTCTCCACTACATTGTTTCATTCTCCACTTGCTTGCCTACCACTTCCTTCTAGTCCCTTCTTTACAGTGATACGTTTAAATACCTTTCAAGCATCAGCTTTAAAATACTTCCTTTGTGTTCATACTGATAACTAGCCAGATATCAGCTAAGTACGTGAGTGGTTTACCAAAGGAGAGGCTCCTCAGATAGGAATAATGGGGCAGATCTTTCCTTAATTACAAAATGGCATCTCAAGGACATCTGGATAAATGTAGACCAGGCTGTTTCCCTTGGGACGGGGTTATGTTGCAGGGGTAAGAAAGTTCCACTGTCGGAAGTGCACATGAGCAGGTCAAGGAATTCACCTCTTGAAGATGATGGCAAGGATGGCAATGGCAGCAATTACCAAGAAGGCTAGACCACCGAGTGCTGAGCCCACGATAAGTGGCAGTCGGTCCTGCACCATCTCCGAACGCTCGCCTAGAAAGTAAGACACATGCATACACACACACAGATGCAGAGGACAGAAATTGTCAGTTTCCCTTCTACTCAGCTAGGTCTCATCCATAATTCCATCCCTATCAGCCCTTTGCTTCCCAGTCACTGTCCTTCTTCAGTGCCTTCCTTCCTACTTCTGAAAAGCCAGTGCTCCCTCTGAATCCACTTTTCCATCCCCTGGTCCACTGACACCTGACTAGCCACTGAAGTATAGGTGAGCTCTACACCTGGGCTTTGATCCCATTGTCCCCTACAATTTAGCTTTCACATGACACAGATGAGTACCTTTGATCCATACAAATGGATTCCATACTGCTGAAAAGCAAGCTTCCCCATATATGCCTGTGCCCCATCTATCTTTGCGTCCTGTGTCCCACCTGTCTTTAAGACTTTCACAGAGTTTCAGCTGTAAGATGTCTCATGAGACATCCCGTGTCACATGTAAGATGTCCAGATGCAGGTCAAATTACAGCACTTTATAGTGCTATGTACTGCAACACCCCCCTAAAGAGAGTTTTACTGACACACTCTGCTCCTGCTGGTCAGAGGTACAGAGGCAACAAGGAGTTGGGAGTATGGCAGTAGTGTAAACAATACACTCTGATCACATGAAGCTTCCTTGAGTGAACAAATCTGCATATGCAAATTATCATATACAGAAATACAAATGTAGGAGTGTCTAGTAGCAGTCCTCCAGAGGATAAGCTAATACACTCAGGGATAGTCTAACACAAGTGAAAGATTATCATGTACAGATCTGAGTACAAAATGGTAGCACTTACCTCCTGTTAAAGTTTGGAAATACATCTTCCCACTGTACGGGCCATAGCCCACTGCTGTTCTAGCTCGTACTTGGAAGGCATAGATCTTGCCTGGGCTCAGACTTGATATGGTGGCCATGTTGGTTTCACTAGTTAAGGTGAATGAATTATCCTCATCTTCTGCCTGTGAATGTCAGCGACCAAAGAAGAATGTGAAACTTCCGCCCTCATTGCTCACTCTCCTCATCGAGGTATGATAGTTTCCACATCAGCCCAATATTCTTTGAACCTGTTACAGAGCCTCCCAACCACAGTTGCTATTCCAGACCTTATTACTTTCCTACACACTACTTGTTCCTCACTGCTGCTTTTCATTCCCTTAGGCCTAGGCTTCTGCTAAAGACTCCCTAGGCTCTGCTAAAGACTTTCAATCTAAATGAGAGTGAGAGACAAAACTACCTTGTCCTGTGATTTGCTTTCTACAAACTCCAAACTCATGTATTCTCAGAGGAGAATCCAGAGTCACAACACGTGTAATGCTGTATCCAGGAAGCTGCTAGACATCACAAATAGCAGTCCCTTTTACCATTAGAAAAACATTAGCCCTGCACAATCCTGCAAAAATATTTCTGTAAAAGATCAAGAATATGGAATGGAAGGTCTGAATAGCCCCACATACCTCTTCCTCTCAAATCAGAAGGATTAGAAGTCACAAAACATGAATGTGAATAAAGGACAACTTTGTATTTGCCATCCTGCAATTCCAGCACATAAAGAAGTAACTGATATTTATCACTTAGTGAATGAATCAGTGCATTCCTCCTCAAAAATTTTCTTAGAGACATCTGCCCAGGCATAAATTGGGACACAAGACTTCCCCTCACAAACATGACAGACTTTTGCAGTGAGTCCAATTCCACTAAACACATTTAGAAAATTGAGCTCCTTCTGCTCAATTTTCAACCTGTGTCAGCTGGTGCTAAACTTACTGTTGGCCATAGCTTTTAAGATTAAGCAAGTGTCTTCTATTCATTTTAATTTGCAATGTCCGTAATGTTTGCAAGTCGGGAAATGCATATGTACTGATGTCAGATGAAGTGTGTATTATTTCTGGTAATAATTCTGCTACAGTTTGTTCTTTCCTCCTCTGTTCTTTCCTCCACCTTGTTCATTCTGATCCAGGGGTGCATCTCGCAGACAGAAGATTTCTGTGTTCTCTACAGAACAATCAGCATGGTATCACTTTCTACTCACCTTATCAAAGTAGCGTAGCTGGTAATCCAGGATTACTCCATTGGGCTGGTCTGGCTGAGGCCATGACAGTGTGATGCTATTGGTAGTACGACTCACCTGATGCATCATAGGGACTGCAGAGGGGACTGAAATAAAAGAGAGAAAAGAGAGATTGCAAAGGGATAAGCTTAACAACAGACTATGATTGAATATTCATTATGATGAGTTAATAAGTTAGGTAGCTTTTCCTTTAATTTCCCATAATTTGCATTCATTGCACTTCATTTTCATAGCCTGGTATGCAGCCTTGTGTTTAGACCAGCTCCTGGATCTCAGACCAATCTCTGTCAGGACTGTTGCCTAGATGTGAAAACTTTTACTGCATTTGAGACTCTCAGTCTCAGGGCATTGGAGTACAGAAGTCCAGTCTGAATGGGCTTCTATCACTGCTACCTGGGACCACCACCTAAAGATCACTGTTAAATGTACATGTGTAGAAATACAGTTTTTTCTGTCTGTTCTTCAGTAGTTTGCCAACTTTCTGTCTTTTGGTAAACACACCTGTCTGGAATATTACCCAGATGAAGTTGATAGCTCACCTGATTACATTATGATATTAAGTACTTACAGTCAATGAAAGATATTAATTACTGGGGGAAAATGTCAACTTCCCTTTATGTAGAAGGCAAGGGTCTGGACATAACAAAAATAAAAGAGGGATTTAAAAGCATGAATCTGAATCAGAAAGCAATTGAGTTCTTTTGTCTATCAATTTTAGAAAACTTTTTGGTTATTCTCAAAGTCAGTTCAGTTCAAGACTCTGAGAGTTGTGTAATTGCCATTAACTCTTTCTAACCTGGAACTCAATAAATCCGTAGGCAGGAAACATAATACTATCTTGAAGATAGTATGAGTAACAATTTCAAATACTGTTCACTGAACCAAGATTAGAATACAACGAGAAACAATACACGGGACTACTTGAGGTAGTTTTGCTTTTCATTTTTTGTCTTCTTAGAGGCACCACTCACATGTTCTGAAGTCACCAGAGGTACAGAACACCTGTTTAATGGCAGACCCTCTCCTAAAGTAGTTAGCTCTTAAAAAAAATGTCCTCAGAGTAGGAAGCAAGATGAATGGCTGTTAAAGCCACTTGCATGTGAAGCTTTCTGGAGAATGGAATTCCACTTCTACCAAAAACATCCATGAATCCATGTGCACACACATGCACACTCCTCAGGTTCATGCAAAAGCTAAAAGAATGTGAGTTACATCTTAGGAAGAGTTTTCCAAGCAGAAATTCCAGGATAATTGTAAGAGGATCTTTCAGCCTGCCAGCTGGCTGTCCACAAAGCTCTTCTTAAGTTTTGCTTTCTCTCTGCAAGCAAAAAGTCATGTTGCCAAAAAACCTCAAGTAAGCATCTAGGGAATCCTCATTTTCCTAATGGATGCAACATTTTCAGCAACGTTTAAATTTTCCAGAAAATAAATACCAATGAAAAGCTGCCACCTAACTCCACTAGTTTTACAAAACAGACAAACCCCATAAACTTCCTTGATGTGAAGAATGAAGCAGAGATGTTTGGCAAATGAGCAAAACCTGCAGAAAAGCATTTTCTTCCCTCATTAATTGTGAGAAAGATGAAAGAAATGTTTTTAATAACAAGATAAAATTATTCAGAAAATCATAATTCAGATGGGCTTCAAACAGCTAAGGCAAGTGGGAACTAATTTAAAAATGTAAATGAAACAAAAACGCAAAACAATAAAATGCTTTCTCTTCTCCTTACTCCTTTTATTTTTTTACCATTGCTTGTCTTTCAAACAAGACTGCACAACTAGTTCACCTGAGGTAACTGGTCAGTCAACACTTGATCAAGACAGATTCTGCTACATTTTAATGTTACAAACATTTTAACTCCCTTGTTAACTTTTTAACTAAAGTTTACTTTAACTCCCTTGTTAAAGGGAGTTAAAGCACACACCTGGAGAGGAACAAGCCGAAATACACAACTACACTGCCATGGAAGAGCCCACTTCCTTCTCATTTTGGATGAAGATTTTGCAGAATGAGCAGAATTAAACCTCCTCTCAATTCCTCTCCTTCCGCCCTCCAACAGTTATTCTTCCCATCCTTCTCATTCCTTCCTAATCCCCAGTTTTTCCCTACCTGGAAGAAAGTCAAAGTCAACTAGCAACATTTGACCTGCATTTTAATAAAAAACATACCCATTCTGATATGAATACTTGCTATGAATTTTTAGCTACCCATCAACAGGTTATCTTTTGCCAGCAGTACACAGACTCAAGCTGTCACTGTGCATAGTACATTTAGGCAGAGCAAAATCTGCAACAGAACAATGATGTTAAATGGTCCTCTCCTCAGACAGGTAGTATGCAGAAGTAGGTTATAAGTAGTTGAATTAGATATATTGGGAAACACAACAAAAAAATCACTCAAGTGTATCTTTCGACCATGTGCCACAGCATTCTAGAATCTTCCTACTATACAGGTCTATCCATCCCTCAAGGTAATCAGATGGTGGTGGTGGGAATGACCAGGATAATACAGTCTGTTGTATTAAAAAATACTAATTTCAGTGATATATACCTAATAAGCAGACACCACTTAAGGAAAAAGCCAGTAAAAAAATCTCAGAAATTGTCATGGTTTTACCAGCCCCCCTGGGCTGGGATAGTCAGGTCCAAATGGATTTGCAGAGAAGAGCCAGTCAGAAGTTTTAGTAACGCCTCTGCTAATGACATATTTAAGAAAACAGAAGAGAAGGTGATTGCGCAGAAAGAAATTCAGCAGCCTGAAACTCTCCCAGTGTTAATACACTAAGAAATACAAATTTCAAGGCTTTATGTCTATAGACATTGAAACTACCATACCTCTGCTGCCATACATCTGCACAGAAGTGCTAGATGAGTATTTTCCTTTGTATGCATGCCAACTATCAAAAATGTTTATAACAGAACTTTACTTTCAAAGCTTTGTTTTGTGTACACAAATGTGTCTGGCTCTATGTTAATTTGTCACTTTTATTCATTTTAGTTTTTTCACATGGGATTTATAAACACTGACATGTTAGGTCCCTGTCTAATGACAGCTGAAATCACAGGGCCTGATTCAATCCAGAGTGGGCAGTTGTATTAGATGATCATTGTAGGTGTCTTCCATCTATTCTATTCTATTCTATTCTATTCTATTCTATTCTATTCTATTCTATTCTATTCTATTCTATTCTATTCTATTCTATTCTATTCTATTCTATTCTATTCTATTCTATTCTAATTTACTGAGATGAAAAAACATACTGTGAGATCAGACCTCTAAGTAAGACTGAAAAAGCAGTGCTTTTTGTATTCTATTTATAAAATAGCAAATAGAAAATTCTCGCATATAGAGACCTAATTAAAGTTGTAAACCAATCCAAACACCAGTTAAATTCAACTGCCAGGTTCTATTTCCTGTGAGTTGCCAGTTGCCACTCTTCTACGTTGTAGAATTTCTCCCTGGTATCAGTGGATAAAGTGGATTAAAGATAGTTTGAGTACCTTAAAGTGCTACATTCTCTGAGTTACTAATGTCTGACAAGTTTCAGCTGTTTTCTAATAAAGGTGATGTTCTTGGCTGTGGTACCTGCTTAGACCAGCAACACATGCATGCAAGAGTAAAAATCTTATCTCAGTCAACAGATTAGGTAAGGAAGGAAGGTGAAGGAAGTACAGACTCTTAGTACAGGGAGATCCCTACTTGTGCAGAGGACAGCCAAGTGCCATTCTCAGTAGACCACGAATATCTCTGGCATGTGACAGTCAGTCCATATTCCATGCAGATATTTCAGAAGAGCAGATGTGACCCCTGCTTGGGGGAGTCCCATGGCATAAGGCCCAGGAGGAAAGAGTGGGTCCAAAAAACCCATGCAAGGGTTCATGTGCATGGGTTACCTCTTCCATGTGCAAAAGCAGTTCACCCCAACAAGCAGGAATTCAGGCAAAAAATGCCAGGAGGCTTGCATGTTTGAACAAGGAGCTCCTAGCTAAACTCAAACAAAAAAAAAGGTGGAAGCATGCACAGGTAGCCCGGGAGGAACAGAGAGGCACTGTCCAAACATGTAGACACATGGCTAGGAAAGCCAAAGCCTACCTGGAATCACATCTGGCAACTGAGGTCAAAAGCAAGAAGGGTTTCTCGAGGTACAGAAGTGCCTAAAGGAAGACCAGAGAAAATGTGGGCCTACTGCTGGGTGGCACGGGGGTCCTGGTGACACAGGATATCTTCTTAACATCAGTCTTTACCAACAAGACTGGCCTTTAGGAACTCCAGGTCCTGCAGACCTGGGGCAAGGCTGAAGCAAGCAAGACCTTCTTCCTCATACCATATCAGTTTCTAAATATTTTGGCTTACTAAATATTTACACAAACTGTATAATTTCATGGGCCCTGGTCAAATGCATCCATCAGGGAAGCTGGCTGATGTCATTTTGAGGCCACTCTTGATAACCTTTGAATGATTGTGGTTATGGTGAGAGGTGCTTGAGTAATAGTGGGCAGCTTGGGCTCACTTTCATCCTCTGGATGATGATGATGGAACAACTAATCCTGGGTATGTTTTTGGGGCACATGAAGGACAAGAAGGTAACTCTGAGCAGCGAGCATGGATTCTCAGAAGGAAACACTGGTTTGACCAACCTTCTAGCATGAAATTTCTCTTTTGGTAGATAAGGGGAGAGCAGTGGATAGTGACTTCCTTGACATCAGGAAGGCTTTCCACACACTTTCCCATGATATCCTCATGGAGAGCACCGTATGGGCTTTAAGCACTGTCTCCTGTAGTATCCTCATAGACAACCTGAATTTGATGAAGTGAAGGCTGGATGAGCACACAGTGAGGTTAATTAAAAACTTCCTGAACAACTGAGCCCAGACCAGTAGAAGGAAGTGACACAGCAATGGACCAGGCAAACCAGAGTGGTTGTTGACCCTCCCACCTTGGTGATATTCAAAACTGTTCTGGATGTGGTCATGGGCAATTTGCTTGAGGTGACCCTGATAAGCAGAGGGGTTGGAGAATATGTTCTCCAGAGGTCTCTTTCAAGCTTGTCCATTTTCTGATTCTTTCTAGGTAGTTATGTTTCTTCTTCTCCTTCCTTCTCACCCCATAATCTTCTGCAAGTATACAGTTTGATCAACCTCATCTATGCCTCTAATGTTCTCTAATATGCCTCTATATTGTCTAACAGTAGCCCCAAATCTACCACTTTTACTTTCTTGTTTCTCCTTTGTTACCTCTTCAGGTATCCTATTTTCCTCATTCTAAGCAAATGACATGAAGATCCTAGCTTTGTTCCACACAGCTTCCCACATATCATCTTCAAGGAAAAGCAGTCTCAATACAACATAGAAACTCCCTTCTTTACATGTTATCTTATCTTTATTTTGAAAATGTTCTATGTCTTTTCTATACATTTCATTTTAGTTCTGAATCTTTCTCTAAATACCTCTAAAGAAAACTGAAAACACCTTAGAAGTATGTTGGATTGTCTTCTGCCTTAACCTTGTACTTTACTTCCTATGGAGGAAGAGTGCTTTAGAAGGGCAAATTAGTTATTTTCACTTCCCTTATCTCTATTATTAATACTTTTTGTGTATTTGCATTCCACTCATGTTTAATAAAGAGGGAAAAAAATCCTTTAGGACAAAAAGTGACATATTTTACTTTGTACCTTCTATTTATACTTGCTCAAAAGGTTTCTGTCTTCATTCAAACAGTGGCTAAAACCTGAATTGTGAAAACAAGCACATTTTTTCTCTGCTCATGCTGCAGAGATCAGGCATAGTAAAGAGAGAAACTAGAATAGGTTCTTTTTGTGGAGTGACCACAGAAATTGTTATTAATTCCCAGTCCTAGCTGGGCAAATCTGCTGAAGATGGCTAAGTTGACAAATGTCATTAATGTCACTAAGGGGAAAATTAAACATTAAAAGAGTATTTTTGTTGTTCTATGTGAATAGAAAATGAAAACATTAAATTCTGAGGGACCTTTGGTGAATGCTGAGGGTTGGCAATTAGATCATAAATAAGCAAATGGCTTATTACTTTGAAAAGCAATGTAGTTCGTGCAGAGCACAATGAGCACTCACATTCCACTTGCTTTACCTGATGGTTTTTGCCTGGCAAAACACAGTATGTAGTTTTGACAGCTCTCCTCTTATTCTTTTCTTGTTTTGAACAAGAAAATACCTTGCCTGTGTCCTGCTCTTGCCAACTAAGTCTACTGTGTTCCTTTGGCTGTCTTTGGAAAAGCAAACGTCTTCCAGCAATTCATCCACTTCCCTCATAATCTCATAATCACACTTGGCATTTAACTCTTTTCCTCTTCTCACACCATTTCTGACTTCTGTCAGGTCCTCTTAAATTTCCTGGCACTACCCATAACTGTCCTTGTCCCCATTTAGCCTCTTACACAAACCTTCAGACTGTTTAGCACTCATTTCTGCAGCACTAAGATTTTTGGTATTGCCAGGTCCCGCTGCTCTGATTCCAACTGATGCAAAAGGCTGCTATATATCTTCTCACAGGTACAAGGCAGCCTGGTCAAACAACCTTTACCCTCACATACCTCCATTAGCTCTCATAATGTCTCAATTCAGTTAAAAAGCAATCCACTTGCTTTTAAAAGTCTGTATTGATTTGCTCCAACATTTGAGTCTCTGCTGTCTTTCTCTTTTCCTCATCTTTCTAGGAATGTAACAACTGCCTGAATGAATAAGTTCAATAGCATGTCTCTGGCAACAGACATTACTACATGCTTCAGTGCAAGGAGTAAGAAAAAAAATGGACAGATAGTTAAAGCTGTGCACAGAGAAAGTTTCTTCAGAGTCCTTTAAATGAAAACCTGACTTCTGTCCTGATACATTAGAAGAGATATTTGTTTACCTTGATAAGTATACTTGAAGATATTAGAATAATGAATAAAATTTTAGTCAGGGGTTTTTTTTAATAATATGGTTGGAATTTAAGTTCTTTGCATTCTTTGTGTCAGGTTCCTGCTTGTGAAAAAGGTGTGATTCATTAGAATTAATTAGAATTACATAACAGCATTTCCTCATGTAGTTCCTGCTATTTGGAACATCCTTCCAACATTTTTCTATATATCCTGACACTTCTTCAGGTATTCACCTTCAGCACTTCAAACCTGAGCTGAAAGCAAATCCCACCTCTTGCCTCATGTCCCTACAGTTCTTCTGGTAATTAGCAGATCACATTTGCATGTCACACTACTACTATCCAAACAGGTTTTCTTATTACTATCCAAACAGGTTTCAGGTCAAGGTTGTCTTATTATAGTAAAGGACATTTTTCAGTGCCAGCCCTTCTTATTCTTATTTCAGACACATAGTCACTGAAGAACAGGAACACCACAATCAGTCTGTCACAGAAAAATGAGACTGTGTAACCAAAGGATCCCATCGCACTTTGAAGAAGGGCCAGAAGACGGTGAGGGGTACAAAATGCTTAGACAAACAGTTTTGGAGACAAAGATGATGAGTGAATAGCTACAATGGGAAAAAGACAAAGTATAAATGTTCCAGCACAGAATATTGCCTAAGATACCTCTCGGGCAGCAGGTATATGTTTTGGATCAGCAATGGAAGAAGCAAGAGAACTCTGACTGATGAATGAGTAAGCAGAATATTCAGAAACTGCCAGGATTTGAGGGTCTTTTTTTTCATCATCTTTAATTCAGTGGAGAGAAAATTTTTGCTGTGGCCCTTTATTCCAAAAGTGTATCTTTCTCCAGTTTGCTTTTTTTGGTACCCTTCATGCTTTCCTGTACCTTTTTGGTTTCTTTCTGCATGTGAGGTCCTGAAATTTCCATCTCTGCTTACATAATAATAATAGGAATAATAATAATTGCTATAATAACACAACAACCACAAGCATTGCTAAAGTGAAAAGCTGCTGAAGGGATCAAAAGGAAGGGATATGGTTGAGATAGTCCACGTGATGGAGGAAGCAGGGCCTTGTTAGTATGAGCTGTCACTACAAATCTAGGGCAGCTCATCTCAAGCTCACTCCTAAAGATCCTGAGAAAGAGGAAGGAAAAAAAACCTGCAACCAAACACAAAAAACAAGCCACTCAGTACACATGGCTGTTTAAGAAAGTTGGCCTCCCTTGAAACTGCTTCAGTGCAAAAGAGAGAAACACCCATATGCCCAAGACACCCAAAGACACCAAGAGATAACTAGAGGAATGGGAGTGGTTAGAAAAAGCAAACAAAAGCAAAAGAAGAGCATAGATTTGGTGATTCCAGGAAGGAAGAGGAAGTAGCTGCTCAATTAAATTATCTCTGCTATAGATGAAGAAGGTTGAGTTGAGAAGTATGAAGAAAGAGAATTCTGTAGGATGGTAATAGAACACCCACCTGTTCTACAGGAAAAGCCAAAGGAACTGCCTGGAATTACCATACAAATTACCTAGGCACATTTTACTGTAAACGAAAACTGATCACCCACTTGCAGCCAGCCTCTTAAGGGGACCAGGTATTCTATAGATGCTCTGCTACTCAGTGTCTATCAGGTAACATTTCAATGGGAAGAAACAGATGTTGTCAATTCCCTGGCATCTCCAAACAGGAAATTACTTGGGGTGTATATATATTCCCTTTCTTTCCATATCATAGAAGTAGAAATGATAAGATGTGATTTAATCAAGATCATGGTGCCGTATCTGGTATCACAGCGCTTTTCTTGAGAATTATCAAAACCCTTGTTTTGCGGGGATTTCCACATGACACTCTGGAATCTCATTTGAGATTTGTTTCAGTTTAACATTTACACAACTCTAAATGTTTGCAGACATTTTCTGTCACTCAGTTCAAAATGTTCCCCCTCTTTCTCCTCCTCATCACATTACTCCTCATTATATCCTCTTAAACAAGCTGTGTACAATTCCTCTCCATATTAGCTTATACATGCTTGTAAAAAACAACATATGCCCAGTCTCTTAATGTTGACATTTAGCAGAACTCTATGCCTGTACATATGTAGCTCTCTCCAGTCCCTGTAGATGGTATTTACAGGAAATCAGAATTCCTCTGACTGCCCACACAAGCCATTAGTATCTTGGTTTAGTCATTCCCACAGTTTAGTTCCTAGTTAAAAGAATCACAATATCTTTGAATATAACTGTACAACACATTTTAATATTTCTACCATGTAAAAAAGCAAAACAAAGTTTCTTATTAATTGGAGAAGAATGTTCCAAGACCACATATCAGAACAGAAAGGTTGAAAAAGCAAGAACAAGAAAGAAAAAAGTACAAGTCACGCAGAAGAGCACAGAGCAATTTCAATAAAACAGGAATGGTGATTCTGCTTCTGGATTTTTTGTCAAAATTCCATTTAACGGCTCTCCAGGTATTGTAAAACTGCAGTTTTCATATCCTTTTATGACCCACCAGACTGCACAGTATTAACACATGCCATCCCAGGAACATGTACATTTACATGAGGAGAAAATATCATTATATACATTCTTTCTTGTCATACAGCACCTCTCTGTAATTTTAACTGTACCTTCATCTTTAGACAGTGCTTATCTATTTTTCCACTTCCTTATTTTGACATGCAGAAAGGCAAAGGTGGATGTATTTGATAAAACACTCAATATCTCTTGTTAAAATGCAGTGCAAGTAGAGTACGACTGAAATGAGGAGAAAGGAAGGTGGTATATAGGAACAAGAGAGGATGGAAAACTAGAGTATCTCAAAACACAGAAAGAGAAAAAAGAAATGTGAACAGGTAAAAAATGCTAGAAAGTCTGACTGAAGAATAAGAAGATGAAATGGAGAAGAGTAGGAGATAGAGAAGATGAAGAGGAAATGAAGAAATGCTCGCTAAGACTTGCTCTGGCAAGCTGATGCTCGTAAAATCCCTGTCAAACCCTGGCAGTGCCCCCTTTCCTGCACAGTGAAACAACATGCCTTGTCTGATGTATAGAGCTACATCTCCCATTGGCATCTTCTCCAGGGCAGCTTTTTCCTCAGCAATCATGTTAGCTGCTATAATCATTTTTCTGCCAAGAGGGAAGAATGGAAAGCCCATTGCGAGAAGGAAGGAATGAGAAGGGCAGAAGTGAAACTGTGGAGCTAGCAGGGCACGATAAAAAAGGGCAAAACACACAAGTAAAAAGCTCCAGGATTCAAAAGATCAAAGCAAATCAAATGAGAGACAGAAGTAGAAATTTTGGGACTCGGACGCAGGGGTCTCCTCACCTGACTGGCTGGTGCTAACATTGATGGTGGCATAGTGGGGTGCTTCTGAACTCAATTCAGTCACCAAGTTGACAGCCTGGATCTCAAAGGTGTACTGCACACGGGCCAGGAGGTTGGAGACTTGCACGCGGCTTTCTGTCAGGCCCACTTGGCGCGGCTCAAATTGAACACTGTCCCCGCAGCGCACGCACGGCCCTGAGGACCCTGCCGGGCACACCTTGCAGATAACATTGAAGAAAACATCCTTGCGGCCACCCAGGTCCCTCGGGAGGCGCCAGGTCAGGAGCACGTTGGAGCCAACAATTTCATAGCTAAGGTCACGAGGAGCAGAGGGGATGCCTAGAAGACATAATGAAAGATCAAAACCCCATGAAAGAATTGGAAAGAGGTGGGGGAGGGGAGAAGACAAAGCAAGGGGAAAAGAACTGAAGAATAAGTTGCTTTTTCTTCTCATTCTTACACTTCTCTAGCTGTTTCTCTGAACAAGGCTAAGAAAAACATATTCTTTGCTACATTGAGCACACAAAGAAACAGAGGAGCAACTGTATTATCACATTTTAGAGAAACAAAATTATAAAGAAGGGTCTTTGTTTCAAGGGTGTGACTTTTTCATTTCCTTAAAAGAACATTGTTTAGGGAAATGTAAGTCCTTTGATATTTTACACAAGCTTAGTAAAATATATGTCTCTACTGAGATCTTGAATTCTCTCCTTCGGCATCTAATATCTCTGAACTCCTTCAGACTTCAGTTAGCCTGTTCCATCCATTGCAGGAACTGGACACCAGTTCTCCTGTGATTATTGCTGATGCCAGCCAGATTCCTCAATGGCAATGGAGTAAACTCTGACAGCTGAAAAACTGCCCATTCTGTGCATCCAACACTTTCCCCACAGTGAAGAGAAAGAGGAAAATGCAGAGGGTCAGAAAAAGGTATAGGGATGAGAATGGGACAGAACACTGCAGCTAAAAAGTGAAAAGTTCAGAGAGGTAAAATAGGCAGTATTATTGCACTGCTAAACCTGGGCACAGACACAAAGCAAGAGGGGAAGGGCAGGGACAGAGAGGGTCAGTAATGGGGAGGGGCAAGGAAAACATTATTTACAGAACATTTCCCTCTGAAGGCTGTAATGAAATACAAGAACCCTCCTTCTCACCACTACTCTGTAGACAAGAAATATTGATGAAAAAGCAAAACATTTTCTCTGTCTAACAACTGAGCAGTGTAAAGGATGTCATCCTCTATTAGTGCAAGTGGATGAGGTCTTTGAGGGGGAACTCTCTGGCTGCAATTTAGTTCATTGGTGGAGTATTTGAGTATTCCAAACAGCTGTCTTTCCCACGTTGTTAAAAATATAAATTATGTTGGAAAATTGCACACAGATGACTGTTAAATAATATTTTACTGAAAGATGAAGTATTTGTACATCATGAAATGTCAGAATTATGGGGTTTTTTTTGATCTTAACTGAGTCCACTCAACATTTGTACTGTGGTATAGCATTTAATTGCATGATCATGCACTAGTTTTCCCTGAGCATTCTTACCACAGTCAATGCAAAGGATAGACAACTGCTCAGGAAAAAACAATCTCTGCAAATTACAGACTGCTTGATGCTGGCTGCTGAAGGTAGATTCTGTGCAGTATAGGAAGCAGGGGATTACAGAAAAAAAACCACAATCACATTTCCTAATTCATTTCCTAATTTCTGAATATTCAACTTCAGAGCCATACAGTGTCATTTCCCTGTCACTTCTACAAAGTTCAAGGGTGATGCTTAACACATTATTTAAGCTAAATTTTTGAGTGCTAATAGGTACCTTTATTCAATTTTCTGCATCTACTTATTCTTTCTTGACCTATTTATAGTCAATGACTGCAAAATGTCATAACTGATGAGACACTGAGAAGCTAATGGAAAACCAAACTATTTTTTCATAAATAAAATTCACACAATTTGAATTCTGTGCAGTAAATTTGGTCTTTGCACTATGAATGATAAAGGGAAGAAAATATTGGTTAACTCGTTCAATGAATACCTCGTGTACGAAATGAGTTTAGCATTTCATGAGACAGCAGTATGCCATTCTCTCATGAAAAGCTGTACCTTATGCATACTTGCAGTGGACCTATTTAAGACTGCATGCGTCATCTACAATTTGACAATTTTAAATTTCTTAAATCTAGTATTGCAACACTCCAGTATTCTCAAAACAGAGTTTCACCAATGTTATCAGCATTGTAAAAAGCATGTAGGAACACTTCTGCTCTGTTACCTACATTCAGTGAGTAGATATACCCTGTAGTCAACTGCAGGAGCAAAGGGAAGTTTTGGATTATTCCAGAGGTCTTGAGGAGAGGTGAATTACAACTCCCCTGAATCATTTGGACACATCCTCTCTCATTAACTGCCCTTCTTGCTTTCAAACACTTCGTCCAAATACTTACCAGTGCAGGGAGCATCAGAATTGTCTGAAGCAGATCGATAGTAGCGGTTCTGACACACACATTCACGGGAACCTGGTAGTGGAGCATGGCTGTGGGCAGGGCATAAATGGCAGGGGTCATCTCCCACTGACACTTTAAAGAAACCAAGTGGACAGGCTAAGAGGAGAAAAATGAGAGAGGCAAAAGCAGGAGAACCATTAATTCAGATTTCAGAAACATTGTAATCTTATTACATTTAACTTGTGCTGCTTCTTCAGGGAGAAGTTATTACATAAAGTAGCTACTACCGGCTTTGGTGCCTTATAAAGCGTGTATTACTCAAGTTGCAATTTCAAAACAGTTTATTTTATTCTATATAAAATATTAAACTGATTCCCTGGCAGATGAAAGAGAACCAGTCCAGAGACAGCTTTGGCCATCTGAAATAATTGTCTTCTCGTTACTCATTCAAAGAGCTTTAAAATTGGAGAAGCCAAAGCACGCAGCTACGTGATTGTTTGGAAATATCACACGGTTACATGTATAACCCACACCCACTTCCCCCCACCCAACACATCTATAATAATTGCTTAAAGTAATATACACTGCCATGGCTGATTTTACATCAAAAGGAAGGGCAGACACTAAGATTGGCAGTCTTATTGTTTTCCTGTAGGTCTGAAAACTTCCCAGGAATAGATAAAAGCATCTTAATTAGTCAGATTTTATCCACAAATGCATAGAAACATGTATATGCAACAAGCTGAAACAAGGATGGAAATCCATCCTACAGGGAAAGAAAATACAAAAATGATAACATTAACAATCTGGAAGTATGGCACATTCTAGGTTTGGTAAAGATGTTATGCTGAATTAGCTAATAGGAGGTGCTGGGACCTTACACTGAAGTGGTAGGATACAGCTTTTACCATTTTATGTAAGTTTTATGCAAGTTTTCTAAAGTTGATTTTTCTATACATAGATCCATCTCTTTTAGATTTTATGGACTAACAAACTCAGGTGAAAGTTCATTTGTAGACTGATATTTGGTTAGTTAACTTCACAATAAAGAGCATTTACAAGGAACAGGACACTTTCAGATAGACCTCAGCTGAGCATTTGATGTCAAAACACACAAAGGACACCCTCAAGAGAGCAAACTGTTCTAGTGGTTACCAGAAACAGAATATTCCCAAGGATTGTAGATAGCAAAAAATTATCTGAAAAAAGAAAAACATGTAAGAGAAGAATATTGTATACAGACGTTACATGAAATTAGGATCATATGTGTTCAATTCCCTTTGCAGTTACAGGCGCAGTCCAGACATAACAGCCCACAACATCTGTGGAGTCCCATCAGCCTTATACCTCTTCTTCAGTACATTACTTCATCTTCTCTCTCAAAATTCTTCTTGGCTGCAGAGCCATATGTACAGTGATAAGAGTGGTAAGACCTGGAACAGGTCAGACCGTAAAAGAGACTTCAACAAGTCTGAATGATAGCTATTAAACAGGAGAACACTTGTTCTTCCCAGCATTCAAAAACTGACAAAATTCAATGTGATACATTGCTATTCAGTGTGTGATACACTGCTAAAAGGGAAGAAGAGACTGGAATTTTTTCATATGATGCACGATGGTAAGAAAAGTGCAACTGCCTTTGCCTTCAGGCCTGTATCCAGCAGAAAATCAAATTGTTCTTATATGGAGAGATATGTCCATATGTCCCAATGGACAAAAAAAGTAAGCAAGATTTTGTCTGCTTTATGAATTATCCCCCTTTCGCTCAGTTTATGGCTCTGCTAACAGCCACAAATGTAGAATATAATTTTCCACACTGATTGGCAAATGCACTTGTACTGAAACTATGAGTGTTTGCACCTGTGCTGAAACTATGAGTATTATGAATTGGAAGTTCTCATCCAACTCACTGCAGCATCATTCAACCAAAATTTATCACTTCCAGGGATTTTTATTTATTTCAAATTTGAGAACACTGGTTTTTCTTGCATCAAACTCCTTATCAAGCTGTTGTCACAGCTTAGAATTAACGGCACATTCAGTCCCCTTGTCAAGGTAGACACTGTAGAAGAAGGTTTCTTTCATTCAGGACTACAGCCTGACATCAAGTGGGACAACAACCTTGCTGCAAGTCACAGTACTGAAAACGAATAGGTAATGGTAATGTCTGTCATCTATGTGATGCTTGAAGGAAATCTGTAGAGGATGTGGACTTTACCTCTGCAGTACAAAAACATATTTACCCTACAATGGCAGTGCTAAGAGAAATCAGGTGGGTTCATATTTAACCTAACTGCAAATCATATGGAAAGCCAGTAAAACTGTGAATTTGTCCAGTATTTAGTGAACAGAATTTATTTAAAAAGAAACACATTGTGTTAGAAATAAACAAATATTTATTTTTACACAGTTCTTTGAAGTCTACTAGCAACTTTCTGTGGAGCCTGGGGATGCAGTGATGAGGTCTGCAGGGACAGCACACTATTGATGAATTAGCTAAAGATAGTAAGCAAAAGTGCAACACTGTAGGTTTTATGTAAAGGAATGAACATGTAGCACTACTACCTCGATAAAGAAAGCTGGTTTATATAAGGTAGAACAAGTCTGTTGCTTAAAAGGCCATGCAAGATTTCACCAATGCTATGGCAGTTGCTGCAAGTGACCATAAGCATCCAAATGCTGCTTATAAAAACCAACCAACACACAAAGCAAGAATACAACAGAGGTATGGTGTTGGCTAATGAATAACAATGTTATCTGCTCATGTCACTGACACAGTACATTACTATAGAGACAGAACTTTGGAATAGGTATGTGTAACAAATACTAGAGATCAAACACCGACATCTGTTCTTTTTTATTTGTTTCACAAAATCTAATTTCATCATCCATGCACCGTGCTTGACATTACATGCCTGAACCATATGCAAAGGTGTGTTATTGCTGTCTCCCTAGAATTGCCCGGTGTGCTGTCACACTTAGGTGATTTCTTGCTACCTGTGAAATCTCTTACTCACTGAGGCAGCATCTGTTTTTTGAATGAAATTCTGGAACTGTAAAAGTCAGTGATTGAAGAATTGTTTATTTATGCTGAAGAGATATGACAGCCTGAAAACAGATGACTTTACAGTAAATTACAGGTTACAAGAACAAGACACAAACTGCAGTAGCAGACTTCTGAGAAAAACTTACAATAGGAGCAGCAGACAAAAAAGAAGGAAAAAAAAAAAGACCTAACCACATTTAAGAAGGAATCTGGCCTGTTTCTGAAGTGATTTTGTGATACAGGTACCATTCAGAGCAAAGTACCAGACAATGTAAACATTTCCAATGCCTCCACACCCAACATTCCCTTGTCCTGTATTCAACTTCAGCAGAGTGTGAAGCAGACACATAGGCTCTTCTATAGTAAGCACTCCACTACAGGTCAGTAAACTGAACAACTAAAACTTCACTGCAGCTGTTTCACCAAAACCCCACAAATGTTAGTAATATCTTATCTCCAGCCTGGAGTAGATTGATGTCTTGGCTACGCCAGGATGTCTCAGAGGGATTTAAATGTTTACCTGTGAAAAACTGGATGAAGTTGAGAGCTGACAGCTGGAATTAGCCTCCCATTTGGAGGCATTGGTCTTCAAGGGGGACTTCAACAACCCTAATATCTGCTGGAGGAGAAACACAGCAGGGCATAAGTGATCCAGGAAGTTCTGGAACACATCAGGAACTACTTCCTGACCCAAGGAATAGAGAAGGCAATGAGGGAGATGCTCCCCAGATCTTATGCTCACAAACAAGGAAGGGCTCATTGATGATGTGAAGGTTGAAGGCAGCCTGGGCTTCATTGACCATGAGATGGTGGAGTTCAAGATCCTGAGGGCAGTGAGCAAAGCAAAAAGTGAGCTTACCATGTTGAACACTGGGAGAGCAGATGTGACCCCCTTGGTGACCTGGAGGAGTCCCATGGCACAAGGTCTGTGAGGAAAGAGTGGGTCCAAAAATCCTAGTTCATATGCATGGGTTACCTCCTCCATGTGCAAAAGCGGTTCATCCCAACAAGCAGGAATTCAAACAAAAAGTGCCAGGAGGCCTGCATGTTTGAACAAGGAGCTCCTAGCTAAACTCAAACAAAAAAAGGAAGGATACAGAAGGCAGAAGCATGGACAGGTAGCCCGGGAGGAACCGAGAGGCACTGTCCAAACATGTAGACACATGGCTAGGAAAGCCAAAGCCTACCTGGAATCACATCTGGCAACTGAGGTCAAAAGCAAGAAGGGTTTCTCGAGGTACAGAAGTGCCTAAAGGAAGACCAGAGAAAATGTGGGCCTACTGCTGGGTGGCACGGGGGTCCTGGTGACACAGGATATCTTCTTAACATCAGTCTTTACCAACAAGACTGGCCTTTAGGAACTCCAGGTCCTGCAGACCTGAGGGAAGGCTGAAGCAAGGAAGAACCAGATCAGTTTGCCTAAATATTTTGGCTTACTAAATATTTACACAAACTATAATTTCATGGCCCCTGGTCAAATGCATCCATCAGGGAAGCTGGCTGATGTCATTTTGAGGCCCCTCTTGATAACCTTTGAATGATTGTGGTTATGGTGAGAGGTGCTTGAGTAATAGTGGGCAGCTTGGGCTCACTTTCATCCTCTGGATGATGATGGAACAACTAATCCTGGATATGTTTTTGGGGCACATGAAGGACAAGAAGGTAACTCTGAGCAGCGAGCATGGATTCTCAGAAGGAAACACTGGCTTGACCAATCTTCTGGGATGAAATTCCTGGCTTGGTAGATGAGGGGAGAGCAGTGGATAGTGACTTCCTTGACATCAGGAAGGCTTTCCACACACTTTCCCATGATATCCTCATGGAGAGCACAGTATGAGCTTTAAGCACTGTCTCCCATAGTATCCTCACAGACAACCTGAATTTGATGAAGTGAAGGCTGGATGAGCACACAGTGAGGTTAACTGAAAACTTCCTGAACAACTGAGGCCAGAGGGTGATGAAGAGTGGCATGAAGTTTAGACAGAGGCCAGCATCTAGTGGTGCCCCCCAGGGCTCTATACTGGGTCCAATATTGTTCATCATCTTCATTAATGAAATGGATGATGAGTGTACCCTCAGCAAGTGTGCTGATGACAAAAGACTGGTAGCAGCAGCTGGTATACCAGCAGTCTGTGTGGCTGTGCAGAGGGACCTTGAGAGCCTGGAATAATACACTGAGAAGATTCTCATGAAGTTTAGCAAGGAGAAGTGCAGAGTCCTGCACCTGGGAAAGAATAATCCCATGAACCAGTATATGCTGAGGGCTGACAACCTGGAAATTAGCTTTGCAGAAAGCATTCTGGAGGTCCTGGTGGACCAAGTCATACAGGAGCTAGCAATGTATCCTTGGGACAAAGAAAGCTAAAATGGTATCCTGGGCTGCATTAGGGGAATGAACTGTTGTCAGCAGGTCAAGGGAGGTGATATTTCCCTTCTACTCAGCTTTGGTGAGGTCACACTTGGAGTCCTGTGTCTAGTTCTGGACTCCCCAGTACACTAGAGACATTGACATATTGGAGACAATCCAGCTAAGTGCCACAAAGATGGTTAAGGGAATGGAGCATTTTCCACAGAAGGAGAAGCTGGGAGAATTGGAATTGGTCAGCCTGGAGAAGGCTTCCAGAAATCTCATGAATGGTCACAAATACTTGAAGGGAGGATGCAAAGAGGGCAGAGCTAAGCTTTTGCAAGCGTTGCTCAGTGACAGGCCCAGAGGTGAAGAGCACAAACCAAATCACAGGAGGTTCCCTCTGAACACATGAAAACACTTTTTACTATGAGGGTGACTGAGCACTGGAGCAGGTTACCCAGAGGGGTTGTAGAGTCTCTCTCCTTGGGGAAATGCAAAAGTAGCCTGGACCTAGTCCTAGGCAACCTGCTCCAGGTGACTCTACTTGAGCAGGGAGGGGTTCAGATGTCCTCTAGAGATCTCTTCCAAGTTCAGCTATTCTGTGATCTTCCTTAAACATATGCAAATTAAAATGTGTGGATAGAACCCTGTGGCCTCGGCTGCCTCCCTGCCAGATTATTCATCACATTTGTGATTGTGGGTGGACAGGGAACAATGAATGGGAAGCTCTTAACACTAGGCTACATCTCATTTTAGATGTTCAGAAGTGAAATGAGAACAGGATTGCCAGGTTCCCCCTGAGGGAGGAACCTGAGAAAAGACTTTGAACAAGACAGAGAAAAGTGTAAAAAAAAGCACTAAGAAAGAGGATTCCCCTGCCCAGTTCCACTCACATTGCAGAAATGCAGCTGAAGAACTAGGAAGTGGAATACTGAGCAATTTAGGAGGAAAGATCTCTCCACAATGACTATTTTTTTATTGTCTAGTAAAAAAAATAATTACTACATAAACCTATAATCTCATGCTTTTATTTCCAGGAGGGATGGCAGATACAGAGAAATGATCATGCTTTGAAACTCTCGTTCTGCCCCTGGGTATTTCCATTTCCAGAAGGAAAACAGTAAAATGAAATCATACAGCATATTGCAAGCAAAGCTGATTTACAGTAATTAAACACGATTCACATCTCTCTTACCTTCTATATATTGCTTTTATAGCAATATATAGCTATAAAAAATTACTATGACTTAAAATTTGTTGTTCTTTATAATTTACAACTGCAATTTTGGCCAAAAAGGCTGGACTGAATACAGTAGACACTAACTGGCCTCCAGCTAAAAGAAGCTAAAGAATGGCCTCCAAGGGCAGGCAGTGCAGCTATCACAAACTTTCTGCTTCCACCTAAACCCTTCCTCTGCATCCAGTCACAAAGGTGCTTATATTCATGAGTACCTTTACCTCTTTTCAAAATTGCCTAAGATAGGCTAGCTCACAGCACTCAGACCTTAGCCCACAGATAGCAATAGTAATTGTTCCCATGACATAGAGTTTTTCCTGGCATTGCCTCAGTCCAGTCACTATAAATAGTCAGGTCAAGTCAGAAGGAAAGAGAAAAAAATTCCCTGGCAATTTAAATAGGCAAAAGCCACTTCCTTTTATTCAAGCAGCCACAGTGAGCCTAGGGCTGTCTTTACACACACAGACAGAATCCATCTCTCATTTGTTTCTGAAGGATCTTACCTTGTATTCCCTTCTTACTGCAGATCATGGCATCAGGGCCACTTGTTCTGGTCTTACAATGTCTGCAGATGACTGTTGTGCTCACTGGAGATAGTAATAATAAATATCCAAGCTGAAGCAAGTCCACCATCACTAGCACTTGCAGAACTAGTGGTTCACTAGTTTTGCTTTAGTGAACACTACCACTTCAGGAGAAAGATCCAGAGAAAGTCTGAATAAGAGCAGCTTCTCTTGAAACATCTCCACTGTGTGCCTGCAGAACAACTTCACACAAAACACCAACACCAGCCAAGCCACTGAAGGCCTTGTCACCAGCGATAGTACGACTTATCACCTTCCAGGCACCAGGACTTTCCAAGAAAACACAAATCTAACTCTCATTGATTCACAATATCCAATGTGAGGACAGAGGGTTGGACAGAAGTAGCACCTCAGGGGGCAGAGCAAGCTGCCACTTCCCATCAAGTCAAGGCTACTATGAACAGAGAAGGCAGAGCTCAGAGTGCGCAAGCGCTTTTCCTTCAGCTTGTCTCAGTCGTTTTTCATATCTTGGCACAGTATCAGAATGCCACAATAGTTCAGCTGGGCACAGCTCATCTCAGACATTGACCCAGTTTTCCTCAGCTACAACACTCGCCCCTGTGTTGCCTGTGTTTGCCTGACTGCTCACTGGAGACAAGTTTCACCCGGGAGGCCACAGAAGCAGTTTCTGACAGACTTCTAATAATAACAAATATCAAAACCAGCAGAGAAAAGTGTTGGAATCATGGACTGGCATGGAGGAAGAGGAGTAAAGAAAATGAAAATCAGGAGAGGACAGACCAAGAAACAAAGAGGTTAAGAGAGAGAAAAATGCATTGGAAAACTCACTTGGACAGTAAGGCAGGAGAGGAAATATTCTGAGAACTAAACAAAATGTAGCAAGGGGAGATGGACCAAGAAGGGTAGTTGGGAACTTCAACAGAGCTTTATGTACCCCCAGTAGTGGTTTTAGGGAATTAGCTAAAGGTGACACTGACTTTTTGTACACAGCTATGATTCGGAACTGAGGTGGGACATAGGAAGACACTTAGAAAAGCATAAAATTGCTCTCTTCTTTACTGAGACAAGCGATCTGTTTCTTATACAGGAGTTGTGCTCCCAGGTGTACTGTGCAGCAACAAGAATAAATACCAGGTGTGAGAGTACTGAAAATGAATGGCGTCAAAGCTGGCACTGGAGTCAAAGTGGGAAGGATGGATGGACACAGCTGAATTTGTGGCCTAGGGAAAACTGGATGTGCAGAGCTACAGAGGGCCTCAAATGGGAATGGCTCCAAACAAGGGATAGAGTTTGGCACTTAGAGAGCAGGATGATGGAAAGGAGTTAACAGCTGATAATATTGTAGAAATATGATGTAGACATTTAGACATTACATTTGCCATAATGCAAGATAGCATAATTAGCATCCAGAAGACACACTAGAAAACATTAAGTATTTTTTAGATAAACACTGCTTTTTTCCCCCACCCAGAAATAAGCTTATGACTAGCTCATGGTGATAGGAAGTAAATTCCCACCAGGCCAGGTTGTTACTGTACATCTTGTGTCCTGTTCTGAGGGAGGTGGGATCAGACAGAGGCAGAAGCAAGTCATGGTGAAGCAATAGTGCCCTGGGTTGATCTAGTTTCATTGTTGCTACAGCTGTGTGGGTGGGGAAGGAACAGTAGAAAATAAAAGACACATAAGGAGAGAAAAGTGTGGATTTTGACTTTTAAAGGAAAGCACCAAATCAACTGAGATAAAATAAATGAAGTGACTAAGAACCCTTTCCTGCTGAACAGTTGATAGGAGATCAGTTGAGTAAGGGATTTTTTAGTTAAAAGAGGCAGAGCTGAAGCAATTACTAGAGGGTTATATATGGTTATATATGGGAGGACTGCCAGGAAATGGGTTGTGTGAAGGAAGAAAAAGGCAAAAACAAGAGGAAAGACCTGAACAGGGTAAGGATGAAATTTGAGTCTAGAGCAAGCACTTGACACAAGAAAAGAAGAACCAAATGTATGAAAAGCACCAAAATATATGTGTATGCAGCAGAAAATCTAATGAAAGGAGCAATATGGAACGGAAAGAAAAAAGAAAAAGGTAATCTAGCTCAAGGCACCAAATATTATTGTCAGCTGTGAGTTTACCTTGAAATTAAACCTCTTAAGAGAGGTTAACACACTGGGGTTTTTTTTCATTTGGAGGAAGAGTAGGCTTCGGGGTGGGAACTTAAGGCTGGCATCAGCCACCTAATGGGAGGATATGAAGAAGGTGTAGGCACAAGACAGTAGAACATGAGATGACACACACAAGCTGTAATAACCTCTTATTACATCTTACTAAAATCTCCTTCTACATAGGAAAACATAATTTCACCACAGGTGTTGTCAAACACTGGAACAGTTGCCCAGGGACATTGTGTAATCTTGATCTTTAGGAATAATGAAAACTAGACTAGAATAGGCCTTGAGTGACATAACCCAATTTGGTCCTGCTTTGAGCAGGTGTTGGAGAAGATCACTTCCACAGATCCCTGCAATGTAAATTATGCTGTGGTTTTAAAGGAAGCATCTTTTAAGTGATTAAAATTTGAGAAGAACTTATTGTGCCTTTTTTTATTTGTTAATAGTATGTGCATATTTTTAGCAGACCAGTGAAGCTTTTGCTTTAACACAAATCTTAATATTTTCTTAGCCTTATGCATTGAAAAAAGCTTATCCAGGCTGGTGAAAAGGGCATCTTTTAATAATAAAAAAATAAACATGAAATACTCTTCCCAAACGAGAAGTCAAATAGCTGTATTCACAGTTGCTAGGTCCTGTAGTTATCAGTAATACAGATGTGATTCCTTCTGCAACCAGAAGGCATTACATATAGCCATAGGACATGGGCAATTTTACGGAATCCTTACAGATACTACAGATGACAGGCAGACCTTTTGCTTGCTTCATACTCTTAGGGAAAGAATAAAGAAGCAGGCATGTGAATGGCTAACCTCTCTCACTCCTTCTCCTCAGCCAGACATAGGGAGAAAATTGGATGAGAAAGCTGGTGGGCAGAGGTAAAGAAGTAATAAAGACAGGGAGCTTGTTTACCAATTACTATCACAGGCAAAACAGACTTGGCTCGGGAAAATTTAATTTAATTTATTGCTCATTAACATAGATTTGGATAATGAGAAAACAAAAACAAACATTGAAACAACACCTTTCCTCCTCCCTCTCCCAAGCTCAACTTAACTCTTTCTACTCCAAACTTGTTCCCTAATCCTCTCTCTGGCTGGCGTTTTCCATCTCCAGTTAAATATATTTGTACAGAGGTGCCACAGACATGGCCAATCAGCTCAGCTCTGTCCTGAGCTCTGTCCTTCTTCATTCAGAAGTCAGCTTAGCACTTTATCTAGCAGTCATTTCTCTTCTTCTCTTTGTCCACACTGCAATTGCTGAAATATTTTTAAAATGTCTCAGTCATGAATTCTAAACATTATTTTCAAAAGCATCTGGTAACTTAAATCCTATATGACTTCTAACTAAACGTAAATGATAGGCAGTGGGCAGTGTATCCCAAGAAACACATTATTTAATTGTTGGTGGGGATGGATTTGGCAACAACTGATTTCAGTAACGAATATGTCAATTGGAGAGGAAGCTTGGGAGAACGGCCAATCAGTCCAGAATTTGGGGAACCAGTAGCCTAGGACAGCCTAATCACACAGAAAGTTCCGCTTCCAGCCTTCCACAAGGAAAAGCACAAGTTGCAGAAAACCTTGCCAGGCAAGGTTCCCTGTGTGTATATATCTACCCAAAGAAAAGGAGCTAAGGTCCCAACATTTATTTTTTCCTCTGTAAACTGCCATTCTCCTTTCTGACCATTCAGCATGAGAAGCCTGCTCATATAAGGTCAAAAGTGAATCCCACACAGAGCACATCCCACATCACCCAGAGGGCTTACTAAAGGTTGTTGTTTCACTCTTCTATCTAGTTGGAGAAATTTGCCATATAGTAAAATACAGCAGGCAGTCTTATAAAACTAATAAAAGAGAGTATCTTAACTTATGATAGGGGGCAGGGGGAAAAAACAAGGGCTTTCTATCTATCTGCTCAGAATGGCTGTTGGCAGATTCTTTGTTCTAAATAAAGAGGTAGCAGCTGGTCCAGGAAGGACTCCACAGCCTTGCATATGGTGAGGGGGAAGGCAATGCCCACACACTCTTCTACTAAAGTGTAAGAAGGAAACTTGCTTCTCCTTCCTATCCTTGGTTGATTCTTCAGTCTTATTGAGAGCTCTTATTAAGAGCTCTCTGCAGTATCATCATCAGAAATCTGCCCTTGGGCTATTGCTTTTGTTCTGTATTTCATCTAGAACACTGTAGCAGCTCTGTATCATGGTGCACTTCTGTTCTTAGAAAGGGAGAACATATGTATAGAGAGGAAGTGCTGGAAAGAACTCCACACAAAGAAACACCAAGCAAGGGGACAAATTACACAAACTGAATGTGGCTCCATTCAGACAGGACAGCAACATATTGTTAGCAGGAGAAGAACACTGATCAAGCCAGAGCAGTTTACAAGAAACATGAGCAGAAAAAAATACCCTCTAACATTAAGATTCATCATTTGGTTGCCTTTGGCTGCTCTAAGCTGCTCATGGAATCTCGGGAAGTAAATGATGGGAATGGAGTTTTGTAGCTTGATAGACTGTAATTGTTTCAGTTATTCCTTATAATGTTTACCATTTTCATCTCTGTCCAGCTTCTGTGATAATGAGGCTGCAAGGGAGTATCAGCTTTCACTGAATAGTATGAAAAATGGAAGATAGATTTTTTAAAATTTTATTTACCAAGCCTAATTTCATTATTTTTTGAGTGCTTAAGACTACTATCTGATACTAAACTATTGACTGGCAGTTTATCTAAACTGTGAACTAGCCATGCTGCTGATGCAGACAGCAGAACTAGCTGAGCCCACTGTTTCAGGAGCAGCACTATAGGAATGTAGTTTCCCTTCTTTCAGGATGAGCAGGATAAAAAGGCACACACATTTTAATTATTCTCAAAGTTTAAACAAATGAAAAGCACTTACCAATTTTAATTGCTTTATAAGTCTCCAGCACAATGACTTCTATTTTAATAAAGCTACTTTACATGACCCAAATCACTTTATGAAGCACGAATGTTAGGTAACATATTGACAACCATTAATTATCTGTTGCATTTGCACTTGGTGCTAACCAGGATATTTGTACACCTAATGTCCGACTCAAACTCTTATTTGAATAAATTATAATCCAACTTTAAAATTGCATCTGCAGCCAAAACTTGTTTCCAGATTACATTTCTTTTTTAGATTAGTAAGCGTGGTGCAGCAATATTTTACATTGCTGAGAGATTTTGAGTAGATGCATGTTAAAACAAAGGAAGCATGAGAAGAATGTTCTACAAAAAATTACATAAACAACATAAGCAGTTTCCTCTAATAGACAGTTTAGAGCTTGAGATAGGACTACAGTCATGACATTAGACTGGGTATTCAGGCTTGGCCAGATTTTGGTCCAATATCACTTCTGGGTGACGCATAATTTATTCTTTTTCCTCCAACAAACACAGAAAATACCATGACAAGGTTGCTGTCATTTCCCTTTTTTTTTTTTTTAAATTACTAGTTCCAACAGCACAACAAAAGGGCCAAAACTAGCTAGGACAGTAGAGCGTATTAGCTCCGAGATCAGCTCTGCTCCATGTGGCATGTTTCTTCTAACACTGTTGCTTCTTGGTAAAGAAGTGGAGTTATGGTAGGTCTGGCTAGTGACAACTCCTGGCAATTCTATATAAGTAGCTTAACAGGCTGTCCCTTGTGGCAGCTTGAACTAAGGCCTGAGTGGAGCTTCCAGCCACGTTCTTATCACCAAGAAGTGGTGTCCCAGCTTCAGCCACAACAAGGTAATTTCTGCAGTAGCTGGGAGGGGCTGTGGCTGAGAGGGCGTGGCCAGGACCCAGATGTTATTCTGTACCATCTAGGGTCATTGCCAGGGGCAGTGGGACAGGACTGACCCTTCTGAGGAGAAGGGTGTTCCTTTCGGTCCAGAGGAAATGTGGCAAGGAAGAGATGATTGGCATTTGTTTATTGTCATGGACTTTCCATGTAAATAATTTCTTTGTCTTATACCTTTCATTATTAATATTATTGCTGTTACTGTTAATTTTCTTATCTCATAGCTGTTTCCACTAAATTGCTCTAACCTCAAACTGTGATCTTTGCCTTTTGTACTTCCAGTTTAAGGGAGACGGGGAGCAAGTGGCAGCATGGTTTTAGCCAGAGCACTAAATTGAAGAATACCATTCCTAAACCCCTCCAGCTCCAGTTTGAGGTGCTAAAAGTGACAGAGGAGACTGCTAGTAGGTGTTCCCCATAAGAAATGGTATAACCTCCTAGCTCTGTGAACTTTTTGCTAGTGCCAAATACTGCTGATACAGAGAACCAACAAAAAAAGTGGCTGCCCAAAAGGGTGGAAGAAAGGTTCTCTCACCTTGGCAGGCTCGTTCATCATCAACAGGCTGGTAGCCAGCCTTGCAGGTACATCGTCCAATGGCCACCATCCACTCCCCTTCTCCATTGCAGTGCAACCGAACACTTGAAGACCCAGTCGTGCTCGTCTCTTCAGCATTTGGCACACACGTCCCTGGTGACTCCACCAGTGAGGTCCTCTCACCTCCAGCAAACGTTTCAGGAAAGGAGGCAAATCCTTTCACCACAGCTGGGCACTTGTAGAAAAAGACTTGGACTGCCACCAGGGACATGCAGGCTCCTGAGTCCTGGAAGGCCAGGTAGAAGCCATGCTTGGTAAGTGGTCCAAAGCTACGTACTTTAACATTCATCTTTACCACCTTCCCAGTGCTGTCCACCTGGGAAAAGCTTTCATCAGCTGCAATAGTATCCACTTTGGTCCAGGGGCCCTCACGCCACTCTGGCAGGTCCTGAGAGGCTATGTCAGCCTCCGACTGGTGATAGTAGAGTGTGAAAGTCTCCTTGCAAGAAGAGGCCACAGTGCGCATGCTGGCACAGTCTCTCACTGAGAAACGGAGGCGGACGTGGACTCGGTGGGCTCCGCGTCGCTCTATGAAGTGAGTACGCAACCAGTTGTTCTGACCTGGTTCAGCCACATTACAGACTTGAAAGGTCCGGATCAGGCGCTTCTTGTCATCCAGGACACTTACCTCATCCCACTGCAATAGAAATAGGGGAAAGAAAAGAGAAAAGAAACAGTAAAGGAAAAAAAAATCAGTGTTCAACTGCATCAAAAATACAGGACAGGTCTTTGTCTTCCCCTTCCTTCTCCTTGCCATGTCTATGACAAAACTTGAACCTGCTGATGCCATGTGCAGCACAGCACTCTACACAGGACAAAGTATGACCCTGTAAGGAAGAGTGGTCAAAGTTTTGAAGAACTGTTGTGACAGAAAACATAATTAATACAAACTTGTCACATGGCATTCAGAATGAGAGTCACTTTCTTCCCTCCTATTTCCCCATGTCTTATATCCAGAGACAAGACACATGACACAAACAAATGAGACAGAGCAACAAGACACTGTTCTTTGGAAAACATGTTAAAGTAGAAGTCCCTTCTACCCAGCTTTACTACAGTTGGATCTATCCTCTGACATCTCCTATGCACACAAGCCACTCTGCATGATCACTACAGGGGCAGTCCCAGATCTGGTTTGCACCAGCAGGAAGGCTCAAAAGAAGGATAGGGAGGTGTTACTGTACTGGGAGTGGATTACAATACAAAGCTGTAAGAGAAACCCCTCCTTACCCTCTTAACTAGCTTTATAGAATAGGTACTAGGTCCTGAGTGTGACAGAGGAAAGTGCACAGTGACACAGGAGAGAAGGGACCTGCTCAAGCATTCTCGTGAAGATCTGACCAACAAACTCCTCGCAACAAGATCTGCATTAGACCAGTACCAAGAAGAAACAATGGCAAGTTATGGTTATTTGTGACTCTGTCCTGCAATGAAACAGAAGCACTCATTTGCAGATCAGAACATCTTTTTAGGCAAGTTTGCTGCCTCCCTGGGGCCCAGATTAGGGATCTTCCATCACCAGATGATGGAAGAGCTTAGTACAGCCTTCAGACTATTATCCACTCCTGCTTTTTCACATGGGTACTAGTAATGTCCTAACAAAAAGTACAAAGTTGATCAAGAGAGATCAAGAGGGCCCTGGGAAGAATGTCAAAAAATTCAGGAGCACAGGCAGTGGTTTTCCCAATCCTCTCAGTAATGGTGAGAATCTTCAGAAGAAACAAGTGCTTCCAAGATATCAGTACTTCAGGACCGGTGCTTCTGCCCAAATGCTTGGTTTTGTAACCACTGAGGAATCTTTGAGACACAAGGTATGTGACAGGGTCCACTGTCCCAACAGGAGAAATGTATCTTTGCTCATAAACTGGATGGACTGATTGAGAGAGATTTAATCCAGAATTGATGAAGGAAGGGCATACCAACAGGAGAGATGGAAATAAACCAAGAGTTGGCATGGCATAGCCTGGGGATAACAGTGCTAATGGAAATATGTATGCTGCTCCTGGGAGCATGCAGGGCTCAGGAGCACAACAGAAATGTTTGTAGGTCAATGCACACAGTATGAATCATGGAATCATAGAACATCTGAGTTGAAAGAGACCCACAAGGACCATAGAGTCCAGTCCCGAGCCCTGCCACAGGTGTTCCCCAAGAGTCAGACCATGTGCCTGAGAGTGTTGTCCAAACACTTCTTGAACTCTGGTAGGCTTGTTTCTGTGACCAATTCCCTGGGGAGCCTGTTCTAGTGCCCAACCACCCTCTGGTTGAAGAACTTTTTCCTAATATCCAGCCTAAATCTCCTCTGATGCAGCTTCATGCCATTTCCTCAGGTCCTATGACCGGTCACCAGAGAAAAGAGATTGGTGCCTATTCCTCTGCTTCCCCTCGTGAAAAAGATGCAGACTGCGATGAGTTCTTCTCTCATCTCTTCTTCTCTAGTGGGACAAACCAAGTGACCTCAGTTGCTCTTCAGATGGCTTTCCATCTAGACCCTTCATCATCTTTGTAGGTCTCCTTTGGATACACTCTAATACGTGCATTTCTTATACTTCATTGCCCTAAACTGCACACAATATTCAAGCTGAGGCCACGCCAGCGCAGAGCAGAGTGGGATAATCCCCTCCCTCGACCAGTTGGTGATGCTTTGCCTGATGCCCCCACGACATGGTTGGCCCTCCTGGCTGCCAGGGCACTGCTGGCTCATATTCAGCTTGCCATTGACCAGGACCCCCAGATGCCTTCCCAGTCTGCTCTCCAGCCTCTTGTTTCCCAGTCTGTACATACACCTGGGGTTGCCCCACCCCAGGTGCAGAATCCAGTTTTTGTTAAATTTCATATGATTGGTGGTTGCCCAATCCTCTAATTTGTCGAGATCTCTCTGCCTTCGAGGGACTCAACAGCTCCTCCCAACTTGGTATCAGCAGCAAACTTGCTTAGAATTCCTTTGAGTTCTGAATCCAAGTCATTTATTATGACATTAAGATACACTGGCCCTAAAATGGAGCCCTGTGGAACCCCACTATGAATGGGGCTACATTTAGTTGGTGACTGGTCACCAGTAATGTTCCTGGCTCAGTTCTAGAGCCAGTTCTGTGCAAGGTATTTATCAGTGACCTGGATGCAGGAGTTGAAAGCATCATTAGCAAGTTTGCTGTCGAGACTAAACTGGCAGGTGCTGTCAACTCTCTGGAGGGACAAAAGATTTTGCAGAGGGATCTGGATAGATTGGACCAGTGGGCAGCCACCAATGGCATGAAACTTAACAAGAACAAATGCCAGATGCATATAAAGTGGGAGAAGAGTGGCTGGAGAGCACCCTGCAGAGTGGGCCCTGGGGGTGCTGGCAGGCAGCAGCTCAGTGAGTCAGCAGTGTGTGCCCGGGCACCCCAGAGGGCAAAACACGTCTTGGGGAGCATCAAACATGGCATCACCAGCCAGTCAGAAGAGGGGATTAGCATCCCCTCAGCATTGGTGTGGCCTCACATGGAGTGCTGGGTGCAGTTCTGGGCTCCACCATTTCAGAGAGGTGAGAAAGTCCTGAGATGGGTCCAGAGGAGGGCAAAAAAGCTGGTGGCTGGGCTGGAAGGCATATGCTGTGGTGAGCAGCTGAGGGTTCCAGGTTTGTCTAGCTTGTAAAAAAGGAGGTTGAGTGGCAATCCCCTTGCTATCTGCAGCTTCCTGAGGAGGGAAATGGAGGGAGGAGCTGATCTCTTTTCCCTGGGGTCCAGTGATACACGCATGGGAATGGTTCAAAGCTGTGTCAGGGGAGGCTCAGAACTGACATTAGGAAACATTTCTTTACTGGGAGGGTGGTCAGACACTGGAACAGGCTCCCTAGAGAGGTGGTCAATACTCCAAGCCTGTCAGCATTTGACAATGCCCATAACAACATGCTTTAACTTTTGGTCAGGCCTGAAGGGGTCAGGCAGCTGGACTAGGTGATTGTTGTAGGTATCTTCCAATTGAAATTCTATTCTATTGTATTCTATTCTATTCTATTCTACTCTACTCTACTCTATATCCTTCTATCAGTATGGGGGGATATTTATTTATATTAGGACAGTGGAAGGCAGATGGTAAGGAGGTGACAATATTATCCCACCCAGTATCCTTCTCTCTCAACAATCTGGCTGTGCAGAATATATTGTGTTCAAATTGTTCATATGTACAAAATCCATAAACAAAGTCTCATTGCTTCCAGATTCCCTTTCTTGATCAGGTGCATGCACATCTTCCCAGCAGAGGCAGAGTCAAGAAGAGGACAAAGGGAAATGCTTACCCCATCAGAAGGGTGTGTGGTCCAGCCAATCTCTGAGGTCTCTTGAGTTGTATCCAGAAGTATTTCTGTTTATATTTAAAAAAATTAAATAAAAAGAATATTTTGTGCTATTCCAACTCAGACTAAAATCTTATCTGTTCCTTACAAGATTGTCTTGTAGAGGGCTTCCATACACCAAAAATATACATTAATGTTTTGAGATTAAATATGACAGTTATGTCCATACTAGTAAAATAAGGAGGGTCAAGATGGGGGCAGAGGCAATGGGCACATAATCATGCTAAGTCATGACTAGCAAGTTGCTTGACAATGTTCTGACCAGACTTTCCCAGGCAAAGTGTAAGCACACTGACAGCATGGAGCAGAGTCATCATAATGAGTAGTACAGACAAGGCCACTCTCTTTTTGGAAAGGAGAAGGTGGGACAGAGAGATGAGTTACATGAATGCATGCCAGTCTCCTTAGGACTAAGGTTGCCTGTTTTATTTGCAGGTGTAAATGTGGACACAAGGCCAAGACACATTTGTTTCCAGTTCTGGAACCAAATTTCTTTTGGAGTTTAGGATGACAACCCAGTTGATCCTGTCATAGATTCACTTTGTTCTGGATCTGGGCATTACATTGCAAGCCTGTGTAGGAGTCCCAGTTTTATCAGAAAAATTAGTATTAAATAGCCTGTTGCATTATCCTGCTCAGGCGTAGGGTACATGCAGAGCTTCACAGACCAAACTATTCCCACAACTTGGTCTGCATTTCCATTGTTATTGAATCTACTATTGGAGGCAGACAGTAGCCATGACTGCTCATGGACATGTTATTCTTTGTTTGGGTACAAAGAAATACAGAAGAAATGGTGACAGTGCAAACTATAAATATATCATTCTCCAAAATACTATGTCAAGGTTTGAGACCACCTTGGAAGTTATTGGTATGGAAGCATGTGCACTTCACTATGTACATGTATAGGGAGAACACAGAGGAAGAACAAGACTCCCCTGAATAGATATTTATTTGTGTTGATAAATACTGCATAAATCAATCGCTTTTTCTTTAATTCTGGAAAGCTTTATTTGTTTATTTTGACTTTTCTATTTCCATTTTGTTGCTTTAAAAAAGCAAAACCTTAAAAAACAGATTAAAAAAGACAACCTAGAACCCGACAGCAACAGCCAGCTTATTTACAAATAGGATTCATTACTCCTATTCCCCTTACAAAAGTTTATAGATATGACAGTTCCATGTTTTATGCAGGAGACAGATCCTTAATGGTTTCTGTTTACAATTTATGGATTGCTGATGTCACTATCCGTACCAATGCACCTGGGGATTCAATCCACATTAATCACCAGAAAAAAAAGACTAGACTCATCCTAAAGCAGACGTGATCAAGTGAGCAAGTTTATCCAGACCTCAGCCTTCATCGATGTCCTTAAACTATGTTCCCTATATTCCTACAGGAGACCTTATATTTCCTAGACTTCCCTGAGGAGCTGATTCCTTGATTCCAAAGCAGTGCAAAATATCTGGTCAGGCTTGCCAAAATTGGAAAGAGCTTACTGGTTAAGTACAACCTTACTAAAACTGTCTAACAGACCTCAAGAAATGCTGAGCAGCTCAGTACTCAAGGGTAGCTTGGCTCAGATGGTTACTCTGAGCAGCAGAACCTCTGCAAAAGGCCTATGCTTCCCTGAGGCACAGTCTTCCCTAGGCTATCCCGGCGGCAGAGGAACTTGGCATTCCCCCATGCCCATTATGGTCTCAATTGCATGGTCTGGCACAGGGGTTGCACTGTGTCATGTCTTTGCCACTGGGTTCCCAGACATTGCCTTGATATGCTGAAATAATATACAAGGTGATTTTTTCAACACAGAAAGAACATTTTTTTCTAATCAGGTCTGAGTCTCCCATTTACCAAAGTATAATGCCTCTACCCCATGGAAACTCTAGAAGAAAATAAAATAAAGAAAAGTTAATCAGGGCACAGAAAGCCAGATAAAAAGTGAGAAAGGAAAGAAGAAGAAAGAAAATAGAGAAGACTTGCTCAGCAGACTGCTTGCCATGTCAAGCATGTTCTCCAGATAGCTTCTCACCAGTGAGCAAGGTAATATTTATCAAGCACATAAGTATTTCACAAGCAAACAGAAATAGGCAGTCTGAAGCAGACAGAACTGTCCCTCTCATAGTGAATATTTTAAGACAGAAAGCTTTAGGAAAATAAGAAGAGTACACAAGAATTTTGTGTGCATAAATCTCATTTCACAACCTGCAGTCCAAAGTCCCTCATTATTTTTCTTCTCTTTCTCTCTCTCCTACTGGCTCCATGCCTTGAATCAGATTCCTAGTAACACTACTCCAGGCACACTCACAAATCTAACAAGCTGTTAAATTGCTCTCTAATTCTGAGGACAACAGGCACAGTATGGTTCATGTTCACATGGCTAAAAATTCCAGCTCCAAAGAATTGCATGGTTGCAACTCCAAACTCCAACCAACTCTGAGGAATTGTCCTTCGTCCATCCTAACTTCTGGCCATAGTGTAGACACTGTTTATCATAAGATTAATTGGCATGGGTCAAACACATGGATATGCTAATAATTTAACACTATGAATGTGTACAGGTACAAGCCTTCAATCTGCCACTTTATTAGTACTGATGGCTGATGTAGCATTCCACATCCTTAGTGTGCTCAGTATTCTGCTCCTCTTTGGTGCAGATATAAATGACTTGTTCAGCTGAATTTGCTGATTTGGAAAAAAAATGGCATACACCCTTTCTATCTTGCTCAAAATCAAGGATCTTGCAAGATCAGGTTAGACCCAGGCTCAGTCCAGTCCCTCATACTGCTAGAGGCAACACTGACTGAGGTCACCTTAGAGTACCAATGGAACAATATTTCATTCTACATTAAAAATGAGGAATAAGCAAGATATCTGAGCGATCTGGAGGCTTTTCAACACATGAAATGATAACAATTCTTTTTTGACTCCTGCTTTAATTTCACTTTTGAAGAATGATATTCCAGTTTCATATTATGAGAGTTATTTTAGTTCAAAGAAGAGAAAAACAACTGATGATTCTCCTGTATTTCTCTTCCCTAAACTAAACAGAAAAACATCATCTCTTATAGAAGAGTCTAATTAGTTCATTACAGTCTCTGTAAAACAAAATTTTAAACCAATTAAACTCTCATTTAAGTATACTTTGTTCTTGCAGGCCAGAAAGAGTGAAATAAAAATCCCCAATACTTAAGCTAGTACTAGTCTATACTTACATCACAAACCAATCTCTTGGGCTACATTATACTGTAATGTCAACATCAAGATCAACTGGACAGAGTCTGGAAGTTGCTATTACAGATCAGGATGTTCAAAATAGGCATGTTAGTGATATTAAGGTTTTGGATAGCCTGCACCTTCAAGCAAGACTATTTAGTGCTTGTGTTACAGGCAAAATGCTCTCCTGATGTGAGATGACAATTCACCCAAGGATGATTGACCCCTAGAGAACCTTCATGAAGGCAGAGGTGGCCCAACTGCTTTCTGAATTGAAGAATACTTGTCCTCAGTGTCTTAACAGTGCAGTGGTGCAAGAGGGAATTATACAAGCCAAGCCTCCCCAACCTATAGCCACTGACAAGAAAATTGATCCTCAGAAGACAGCAAAAGAATCTCTTCACCTGTGGGATGAGAATCTGGTGCAAAGAATAACCACACCATAGAACAGAATGAAACAAGCTGGAAGGGAGGTACCCGAGGTCATCTTTATCAACATCCTGCTCAAGGCCAGGTTAAATTACAGCAGGTTGCTCAAAACCTTGTCCGGTTGAATTCTGAATATATCCAAATGTACATGTACATCACTAGATAAGGCAAAGGGCAGTACAGTAAAAGGTAACATTCACAGAGTTCACTTTGTTATGGAGCTGAATGCCCCAAGCAGCAAAGCTCTAGAAGACTTCTTGAAAAGAACTGAAACATTACTGAGCTTATTCTGCCTTCTATGATCATGCCTTGAACATGAACAAGTAAGAAGACTGTGAATGCCCTCTAAGAAGGCTGAAAAGAGAAAGCATTCTCTGGGCTTGTGCAAAAATATTGTTAGGGATTGTCAAATCCAGTAACCTCACATCAGCAAGGCTGCTGCAGCTTCATGTCTCTGGGTACAACTAATAGCAAGGTTGAGTGGGTATTCCCAACAAGCACACACACAAACACATGTAGGCACTGCACATATGTGAATGGCCAGTCACAAAGATTAACACAGACAGAAACACTCACCAGTCATGCAAATAGAAACAGCACCACCAATGGCCTAATCCTGCTCCCCTTTCTGAGTGGTCAGGATGAAGGTCTGCTAGTGGGAAATATATATGCATTTATATACAATATGGATCCCTGCAATAACTGTTTTTAAACATTTAGTCTACAGTAGCCGACCTCTGGATCTGTGATGTCTCCATATGCTGACACCTGAAGCTTGCAGCCCTGCTCCTTTTGCTACTGTTCAGACAGCCTCACTCACTGCTACATCCCTACACACACAGAGGCACGCTATGCATCTGCTAATAACTGGCTTTAAGCATGCAGCCTACCCAGTAGCTAGCCCTGGATTCTTGTTCTCCTTGGTTGCCAACACTTGGACTTGTGAGCCTCCAAGGCCTGCAGCCAGTTCCTGTAGTGCTGCCCCACTCCAGAGAACCCTACTTACACATACAAACACATGCACAGGCACACATACTATGGATCTCTCCATGAACTGGTCTTAGACACCCAGCCTACCCAGGAGCTGGCCTTTGCATCATCTTGTCTCCAGTTGCACTGATATACACAATATATAGACAGGACTCTTAAAGAATCCCCAGAACTCAACCTCAGTAGTTGACCTGGACCTCCTAATTCCCTCCGTAGACAGCCCCCTCCATCTGTCTCGCTCACAGAGACGCACACATACAAACGCGTCTCTCATTCATCTTCCAGAATCTCTGGCCTTTCCCTGGTTTCTCAACCCACTTACTCTACTAACAAGCTAGTCTGGCTTGATATAGAGATCACAAACTCATTAACAAAAGCTCACTCACTCCAGTTGCTTTTATCACAGACGCACAGATCTTTTGACCTGTGGTCCAACCTGAGTTCCTAGCACTTGATTTTCATCCATTCCAGGCCCCCATACCAGCTTCTGGTAGCACTGACTCATGGGCCACTACAATCTGTGGTTCAACTCCAGTTGCTGGTATATAAATGTCCATGTACACATATACAGCTGCAGACTGTTTAGATAACTGGTCCCTTATCTCTACTTTCTCACACATAATCCTCACCAAAACCACCTTGATCCCTCCCTTTTCCCACCTATGATTCCTCTCCTAAACAACACACAGTAAGTTTTGCAGAAGCCCTAACTGGTCTTCCTTAAATCCCCTAATAAATACCATGGCCCTTCTGGCAGTTACTGCCTTCAATGTCCACAGTGTTCCAGAGAGCACATCCACTGACTTAATGCATTCCATTCCCACTCCGTGGGCTGATCACACTCCTGTGATAGCCCTGGGACAAGCTGGGTCAGGATGTTTATTTCTCTATTAGGTTATTCAGGTTCCCCTGCCTTTCATTGTCCCTCCATGCTCCTTTGAGCATGTGGAAAGGATCCTTTCATCAGGAGCCTTTTATCACTCAACTGAACCAGTATATTTATGCATCGGGTTCTACCACCTGGAGAAAGAGTACAGTAAACCTTTGGGAAGTCTTAAATACACTAGAACTTCTTCCAAAACTAAACAGCTATTGTGGTGAAGTAAAATCAATGGCCAGTGACATATGCAAATGTAACAACTATTCCACTTTTCACAAATTAGTTGATGAAATAAGTAAAAAAGCCAACAAAAATAGTAAAAAAATCCTACTTGTTCGTAACTACCCAATACAAAGATTGATATTATTTTTTGACAAAAACTGTATTTTTAATGTTTAGCTTTGACTCAACACAAAAAAACCAGGTTATAAAATACGTCTCCTAATATAAGGGAATATATACAAACCCACTCTAAATGAGACAAAGGAGTTTGAATTTTTTCTTGGATAAATCTATATTTTGAAATAATTCTGCAATCAATGATCTTGTATTACTTCTGTACCCCTTTGCAATTAACTAAAAAAAGCTATTTGGAGCCAATGGGATATGTGTTTAGTAAGTTCCATGAAGTATAATATTATTTAACTACTTGCTATGTCAGAGCAAAATGCTGATACTATCAGAACATCAAAGTTGTTATATGAAAGAAGGAATTCTCACACCCCAATCAGGAGTTATGTGCCATCTGTGAAAGAGAGAAATGACAGCCAAATGGTCTAGGATATGGAAATACACAGCTTTTTGTAGCACAGATTTTAAGCTTTATGAATGACTGTGTATTTTTCTCTTTACCGTCCCTTTTCTTTTGTTAAAGCTCTAGGGAAACTGCCAGGACTAGCATGTTGTGCTACTTCATCTACTGATGTCAGAAAATGTAGACATCAGGAAATTTAAAAAAAAAAAAAAAGAAGTTTCACCTATGCATATGAAATCAAATTAAATTACTATCTACAACTTTTCTTGTGATACAATATAATGTGTATGCTGCTGCAGCTTAAGAGGTACATTCTGCAAACACCCACTACTGAGTCTAGAACTTGGATCCAACTGCCACTGCCATCAAAATGGCTATTTTTGATGACAGCACAGTGGGACTTTCATTGTTTATCTATGTTTTCCTGCTTACTTTTTTTCACGGACATTGAAAAGTGAGCCTATGTCTTCCAAAGTTTCACTGAAGCATATATATTAAGTCCCAGACCTTACACTACAAGAATGCCATTCTTTTTCCTTGAAGGTTTAATTAGTTTTGAATATAAACAGTGTTAGTTGCAGCATGAATAGTCTCTACTGTCCTGCTGGCCTCTGAGCAGCAAGGGCTAGCCTGCAGTTTGGGAACAGAATCAACATAGGACTATGGTACATGCCTGGGAATGTGGATGTCCTAGCACAGGGAACTCTGGAACAAAATGAATCAAACAGAGCTGCTGAAACCGACCAAAAAGATAACTCCTGTCTGTTCCCTATTTACAAACAAGCTGCACATCCAACCAAGTCTCCTTCACCTTCTGCATGTCTACACAGCAGGATATTCCTCTGGGAAAGCCCTGGGCCTTCCAAGCATGCAGCAAAGATTTTGGCATGCACATGAGCGCCAGGAAAGAACTTGGAAGAAAATGTTTGCTAGGATTTTAATAACTCAGGTGAATCACAAGTAGCTGCAGTAAAAAGGTAATTTTATTTTTTTCTCCCCTGAATTAAATTAACACTAATTTAAATCTTTCTTTGTATATACTAAACTGTATATAATAAACCAAAAGACAAATGTATTTTTTTTCTGAAAATTCCTTTCGAGGAAAGTATAGTTTTTCTCCACTTCAAGGGCAAGTCAATTTAAGCAATCAATACATTATTTTCAACAGCCCAAGACAACAACCAGTTAATAAAAAATATAGTGGAAAAAAATGATATAAGAATGTCTGACATCACTACCTTTTTCTTCCATGTTCCCTTTTGCCAAGGAGACACTTTCAATGCAAAGAGGTTCTACCAAGAGAGAATAGTTATTCTCTCTCTATCCTGCACTTCTGGAAGATAGTTAGAAAGGTTGTCCAGACATTCTGCAGGCTGGAGAGCTTGTTGTAAAATAAATGCAGTCACTTACATGCAGAACATTCTTTTGGAACATATTTGATGAGTTCTGCAAAATGAACTCTGCTTGTGTTTATATCTGTAGACATTTATAACTCAATCAAAGTAAAACCAATATTCCGCATAAAATGCATCTCAGCGCCCTAGTAAGAGCTATTTCATTAACAAGTTATCACTTGTTCTCACCTGTCTTGACTGCAGCCCATCAGGCATTCTTAAACTCTATGCTTCACTAACTTTTACAATCAGAAAAGTTAACCTAAAATGTTAACCGAAATGTTAAGTGATAAATTGTAATTACATACATATATAGATTTTCAAAGAAATAAAATTTCTGTGTAAATGTCTTTGAGAAAAAGGAAAAATCCATTACTTCACCCAGCATGTAGCTCAAAAATTATGCTCTCCAAACTAAATCCTCAAAAACTTTTGCAGACCCATAAACATTGGGAAATATCATCTTAATGAAAACTTTCATGCAATCTTGTTTCCTTTTATAAAGCTAAAATAACAAGTTTACAAATGTCTTCTGTTTGCAAAGCAGTTTTCCCTCATGTTTCCCATGCAGGTTTTTTTCCTACTGTAAAAATCATGTCTGGAAAACTTTGGACAGACATGTTCATTCCTAGTGAAATCAGTGTGTCCAAATACCAGAGCTGTATCAAATAAACTCAGCCAAAGATTCCTTTTTATGCATTAAACCCAACAACAATAACAACAAAAACATTTTCAATTGCTTACAAGAATTTCTTTACTTTTGAGTCATGAAAGAGGTCTGAAGTCCCACTAGGTCCTGTAAAAGCATGCTGCCTTCCATTTATCAAAAGTATTCTGCATAAAAAGTATTTGCTCTCTTCATACTGCATACAAAGACGGTTTGAATACTTTGACTACTTCTCTTCTCCTCTCTACAGCTTCTTATTCTTTTCTTAATTATTTACAGTAAGGTTTAGAAAATTTCAAGCAAAGCTTAGTTTAAGAAAAAAAGTGATTTACATTCAGACTGTGAAATCTAACTCAAATGCCTGAGAAACACTTGGAAGAAAAATTACCTTGACTGATTTTCCCACTCAATTTTCTTCAGTTAGAGGTGAAACATGTTTTAGACACCATCTAAAACTTCTAAGAAACATTACAAAAACTAAAGACCACACTGGATATTCTCTGTATCTTTCAACTAAAATCTGAAACCTGAAGTTCGAGTTTCTACTATATATATAATAATGAGTCAACAAATCAGCCATGGGCCTTTTTTTTCCTTATGGACAACTCTGTACTAAAGCAAAGCTTTCTACATAGTTATCATGAGACTTTTCTCCCCTACTTCATAATTTTTCTTTGACTTTTGACCACAACAAAAATACTTCCCTCTGAGATGCAAATCAGCTTTGGAGTGCAAACCTAGGACCATGCAGCACAGTCACAATGAAGGTGCTGACTCCCCTGACTCTGAATTGAGAGTTGAAAATCAGCTCATGAGAATCTTTACTGCTTCATCTCCATAGGCAAAATTTTCAATTTTACTGTCCTATTTTAATCCAAGCAATTCAGCTACGTGATCTGTAAAGCTGTATCACCCAGTGCTTTCTCAGCTCTTTTATCTCTACAGACTTACAGGAGTGAGTACAGAATTCAAAAAATGTCAGTTCCTACAGGCATCACTGAGTTGCTTCGTATTTGCAGAGAGAATTCACATTTTCTCTCCCTTTTCTATCCCATTTCCTTTACCAGTTACACAAGGAATTACACAGTACTTTACAAGATAATTTTAAAATCAGTAATTAACAGAATTTCAGAGATTTAAGAATTGGTATTGTAATCTTACATCAACTATTTAGTCTATGAACTCCTGCCCCACTCCAATCCCCTCCTATTAAGAGAAGGGATGCTTTAACAAGCTTTCATCTTTTTATTAGACCTCGCACTATTCTCTTTTCCTATCCTCTAGGTCTTTCCTTGTCTCCCTTTGATTCCTCCTCTCCTTTTTCAGAGGTTTTTAGAAATACAAGAGATGAACATTCATCACAAAGCAGTACAGTTCATTGAGCACATGTAGCTGCAAGGATATTTCTTGGAACAAACAAGAGGACTGTTTACAATACCTCTGCCCTTCTCTAAGTCTCTTCCACAGCTCTCATCTTATCTTCTGCTCTCATCGCCCTCCCTCCTACCATCTATTCTTTCTTCTAGCATTTTCTTGGCCTTCCTTTTCTGCCCACCTTTTCCCCACCCCTCCTTCACTTCTCTCTCCCTCCTCTCCTCTACTGGCTGAATGTGAACTGCCTCTTCTTGTTAATGCAAAGCATTCTCTCCACATCTATTATTTGAGGCAAGTTGTTCAAATGTGAGAAAAATACTCTTGATTTCAGCTCACTGTATGCTGCCTTCCAGAACAGCCTAAACATTCAGAGATTGTTTCACAAAACAAACATGGTGCAAGAACAGGAACACAAGAATCAAATACGTGCAAAGCATAAACAAGGAGCTTATTTCCTGAGCAAAAAAGAATTATTCTTTAAGGCAGTCATTTCTAAGATAGTTAGTAGTAATATTCACTAATGGTCTTTCATAAGACTGTTTGCCTCTAAGAGATAGTCATCAACCATCAAACAGAACGACATATCAGCAATGCTCATCTGGACTAGGATAAGTCTACTGGAGAGCACACTTTTCTTATTTATTTATTTTTTTTAATCTCTACAGAATATTTCATTAAGTTGTTGCAATATATAACATCTGTTCTTACCTTCTAGTGAGGTGACTAGATGAAAGAAGCAGACCATCCAGATCCAACCCATTCCAGCCAGTCTTTTTGCAATGATGCCACCATTAGAATCCATGAAAATTCTCTGTGAATACCACCATCTTCAACAAACACACACCACTCCCTTGAAACGGTCAGAGATTTCTTGGAGTGTTTTAATATCTTTTTCCAAATCAAAGCACGGAGGCCTTCACACAGAAATACTGTTCAAAGAAAAACAGAACATGGAAACAGAAATCAGGCCACAATAATAGAAAACTGACAGTTTTTATACACCCACTCCATCACTTACTACTTCTGAGATACAAGTGAGACAGAGTAGCTCAGACTCAGTCACAGGTGTTTTGCACACTGCCCATACAGATTTTGAGACATTCATGACATCAGTGAGAGTGGGTTCCCAAATCAATGTTGATCTGTACCACAGTATAGGCTGTACTCCTACTTAAGTCCTGGCCCTTTGCATCTCCAGCAACGTCTCTTAGAAGGTGTCCATTCCACTTCCCCTGTATGTTTTTTAAATTCTGCCTCATTTTGCCTTTTCGGGACTCTGCAGGGCAGCAGCTATGACAGCAGAGTTTACTGAACTGAATATTTGCACAGCTGACACACTTGTAACTGTGTATCAGATGCAGGCATTTGTCCCTTTAAGCATACGACTGCACAACATTAACTGAAGCTGGACAGTATTTTTCCCATCCATACGTTGTACGTGAGGAAGCAAACGTTGTGATATTTAAGGTCAAATAGGGAGACTGTGTTACAGCAGAAAAAGCAGAAAAAATCCAAATTTATCATCTTAAGTGGGAAAAAAATCTAAACAAATCTCTACCGCCACCATTAAGAATCTGACACACAGGCTTATCTCACAGAAAAGGAGCAGCATGTAGCCTAATCCAGCATTGCATGAGATCAATCCAGCACAATAATTTTGCTAAGTAAGGTAATTTTGGCTCCATCTGCCCAATCCTCAGCCCACCAGAGAAATATCACAACAATATGTAGGTTGCATGCAAAAAGCCAGTATGTTTTGTTTCTTCAGGTGCTCTTTGCGCAGAGCATTGAAAATACTTCAATGTCTTCAGTGAGACAGTGAAGCGTAGCTAAGGAGAAAGAAAAATGTCTCAGGGAATATAGAGAAATGGCTCAATAACTTGGCTGAAACAGCAGAGGGAAGAGTTGTAATTAAAAGGGGCAGCCTCAGTGCAATTATCTGAAAACCATGCAATGGGGGATTTGAGCAAGCTGGGCATAGCAGAGAAAAAAGCAGCCTAGGGACCATGCAAAAAGGCAGTGGAGTGCAATTTGATTTGCTTTACTGGAGAAGGGGAGAAATTACTGAACAGGATGTTCTTTCTTACATTACCCCCAATAAGAATGTAGAACACCAAACATAGTTGAACCAAAGGCACTCTGGGCATCACTAAAGTGTAAGAAAACTAAAGGAACCTCAGCAAGAGGCAAAAACTTTGATTCATGACTTATAATAAAAGAGAAAAATAAAATCAGTTCAGTATAACAGAGGAAAAATGAAGATGGTATAATATACAGGTACTGCATATTAGTTAATGTATGCATCACCATGTATCACAGAAGAAAAACACCACCGGATGTAACTGTAAAAAGGAGAAAATTTCAAGCTGAATGGTCAGAAAGTCCCTCTTTACAGAAAGAACTATCCAAGCACATAGCAGTGTTCTCCTGGAACAGGGCTGAAGACTGCTGCCTGAGCCACAAAAACCAAGACTGGGTACACCAGAACCAAGGTCACATGAGTATTCTATATGGAGACATAAATACTCACCATTTGTACTGCCAATCAATCTGGAACATTATAATATCTAAAAGCTTTTTTATTAGGCCAGTAAAAACCTGAGAGATGGGGACTTTTAAACAGTCATTTTGAAGGCAAATAAATACAGAAACAGAGGTCAAATAAACCGAAGACAACTTTCATTTCAGTCAATGGGACTGCATTCATTTACAGAAGGCTTGAAAACAGCTTACAGCCCAGATTTTCTCATGCCACATAACTAATGAGTGGCAGAGCAGAAGACAGAACCCAAATATGCTCTGGCTGCTGAATCTCAGGCAAAAGTATTGAAATTACCATAGATATAACTAAAGAAAAAAAAATCTCTTGTACACAAAAGCTTCAAGGAAATAAGTTTTTCTGCTTCCCTCGTGGCTGGCATGACTCTCTTACAACATCTGTTTGGCTTACTCTGGTAAACCCCATATGCCAGCAAAGTTGCATGGCTCTTCATGAGGAATCATACAGCCTTTGTCCAGATTAGACTGGAAATTATTTTCCCTGAAATAAATTGTGGGTAAATCAAAAAGCTGGTTATGATTTAGTAGTTAAAAATAGGTAAATTTGCCTTTTCTCTTTATTTCCTTTATTTTATTTTATTTTATTTTATTCTGCCTCTTCCACACCTCAATGAAAAATGCTTACTCCACAATGAAGGAGAGAGACAACATTATGGAAGCATTTAAGGGAGAGTAGGAGGGAAGCACTAGCCTCTCTGAATTAAAGAGTACCAAGCCCCTAAATTGCTAACCACTGCCCTGCCCTTCCCCTTAGCACTTGATGTGTATAGAATCTGACTACACCCAAAGACGCTCATCTTTCATTCTTCAGTTCTCCTACTATTTCTTCCCTACACCAAACTACGTAAACAGAAACCTCAAACCATCCCAACTTTTAAACCACCCTCTTCTCTTGTCCACACAAGCACCTTTTCATGGCCTTCTCAGCTAGTTACTTCTTCAAAAACTGCTTTCATAGAGATTACTTCTTCTTGCTATGGAATCTTCTATTCCTTCTTCTCCCTCCAGTCCAACTTCAAAGTAATACACCTTGTCACAACAGCATTCTTCAAAAAACTTCCTTAAATACCCCTTATCATCCTCTCTCTCTTCCAACTACATGAACTTGTTGGTTGTACCATCCGTCAATCCGCTTATGTTAACTCTTCCATAAAGGATTCTAAATCACTTTTAGGCATATATTTCCTCAGGTAGTGGAATTATCTCAATCTCCTTGGAAGCCCTGAAAATTCTAAAGCATCTGAAAAGCATGACAGTTCCTGAGGATCCCAATGTCTTTTAATGATTCAGCTCTATAAAACTGTGAAGATCCCAAGCAGTCAGAAAAGATGAGCCACTTTTGCTTCACTAGCAAGCTCCAAGAGATGGAAGATGGAAGTCTCCAGGTTATCTGCTTACATTATTCACCAATGCTAGCTTGGCTGTTTACTTTGGCATCATGTCTGTGCCACTGTACCTGGATTACCAAAATTTATGTTCAAGATCCCAATAAGAGAGATGAATACAATCATCACCAGTATTTTCAAGAATCTTGGTTTCTTAGTGGAGCAACCAGAGAGAAGAAGAGTTCTTTGGGAAGCTTGTCAAGATGAGTTTTGAACACTGCCGAGGACAGAGATTCCTCAGCTTCTTTGAACATCTGTACCAGCACTGAACTGAATATTTTTTTAAATTATTTTTTCATGGGGGATTTTTTTCTTCCTTATATACAGCCAGAATCTCCCTTGCTCTATTCCAGTATTTCAACAGAAGAGGGCCACTTCTTGCCCAGCATCTTGCCCAGCTTCTTATACCCAAGACAGCAAACACAAACCACTTCAGCTGGAAAGCCTCAAATGTGAAACATAATATGCCTGGCTTAACTGCTACTGTTTAAGGTCTGCTTCTTCTCACTGGACAGAACCAGTCCTGCAATTTCTCACTTTTTCTGAACTCAGTCTTGAAGTGGGAACACTTCAGTACACTCTCCAGTCAAATGATGCTCAGTGCTACAGAATAGATAGGAATAGTGCTCCCATAGGTATTAAACCAACTGACATTATTACAGTTCTGAGCTTGTGGGATTTCTCTCATAAAGGGGGCTGCTGTGTGCCTGTGCTGTATCAAAACTGTGGCTAAATATTTAATGCAGTCAGCATCTCTGAGGCAGTTTCCTTATGCAAATAAAACATTCCCTCAAAGTTTAAGCACCTGAAGAGCCATGGGCATGAAGAGCCATGTTGCTTAACAGGCCAGCATTAATTCAAAATTCTCTTCTATCATTACATGTGCTTTTATTAGAAAGGAAGCAGATTTGCTCCTAGGTTTGTGTAGTCATTCATTTTAGAGTACCCCAATGGTATATGTCTTGAGTCTTGATGGAGGTGGTCATAGACATGACAAACCTAAGATGGGTCTCCTTAAAATGGACTGATTTTTTTTCTTCTGGGTTTGCATGGCACTCTGAGACTGATCAAGAACAGTGACAACAATATAAACTGTGTTAATTCTGTTCTTCTGGACCTAAGCTTTAAAGAAAATACCTTGTTTTCTAATCCTTTTGATTCTATCCATAAATCTTTAGACAGACCTTCACTGAAGCATGTTCTAACTTAGTACGCAGACAATATGTAGTCACAGATGAGAAAGTAATGCACATTGACCCTATTCCCCTCTGACAGATACCATGTGCAGAACCTGACATCAAATAGCAGTAAACACGCGTCTGAACCATGCACCTGGCTTCTGCAGGAGGAATTCAGGCAAACCTTTAGAATTAAGAAAAAAGCAAGGATTGTTCAGGCACTGCACAACCCTCCTGAGAAAATACCAGGGCCTGACAGATTCTTCTTCTCCACTAATGAAATGTAGCTGTTTCTTTGAGTTCTATGAAATTAGAGCAAACCAGAGGCATCAGGAAGAACTATCAGTCCCGTAACCCTAATCTCTACAGAAGACCTACTGGTAGTTCAAATATTCTATTCCTTAAAAGCTGATAGAAGATCAATCCACTGCACAGAGTATGCTCCATCCTGCACTACTTTGTAAAAATCCCAACTCTAATATTGGTTCAAATATTTTATTCCAAGGAGGCATGGAGGCAAATGAAAATACGGACATGTCAACATAATGGAAAAATTGTCAGTTCTTAATCAAGAGTTCCTGTCAGCCTTTCTTATTGGAAGAACACTTGTGTTTCTGAATGTGCAGTCAAGAGAATAACAATTCTGCATGCTTTAGTGCAAACTACATTTCAAACCACAAGCTAACACTGAAGTAGACCAACTTCCACCTAACCCAAGTTTTCTCCATGCCACCAGTGCCAAGAATACCTACATGGAGATGGCTTGCAAGCCTGGCCTCTACGTGATCCACTCTTCTACTATTCCTCCAGTATCCTCAAATATGAGACAAGGGTTACTGGAAAGTATCCCCCAATACATGCCCATTAGTATTTCTTTAGGAATTTATCCAATCCCTGTTTTGAACTTGCAACAGATTTGGAAAGATATCTATCCTTGTGCAACAAAGTATATTTATGTATTTAAAATTGTTCTACTGATACAAGTTGAAATAGTAACAATGCCAATTTTTTTTAAGCTTTCAATTCTTCTTAACTGTCCCAAGACCTTTTCCAAATCATCTTGTTTCCTCCCATTGAACAATGTTTCTTCCTCGTTCATTGTTAACTGACTCTTCTAGGTTTATCTCACAGTAGAAATCACTATACGGGTACAACTTCCCTCTGCCACACTTGATTCCACATATTTCCCCTATATTTGTCACACTTCTTCACACAAAGGATCTAGATGCAATATAAATGCACCTCAAAAATACTTCAGGGCAAAGAAAATGCTGTGCCTTTGCAAGCACAGTCTTCCCTCCTCTTGCACATTTTGCATTGTGACTCATATCAGCTTAATATTATCTCTGAGTAAGAAGCATTAAGAAGATAAATGAGCACAACATCTGGGAGAGTCAATAAACTACTATTCCAATTAATTTGTACTGCATACTGATTCATCACATATAGTCAGCATACAAAAAGTGGAATTAATACTTCTCATTCATGATAAGTAGGGAACCACAATAGTGTTATACATCAACAAAGAGGCTTTCCCCCCTCCTTTGTTGCTCCCAGTGCTCTCCCACTATAATTGCTCCTTTGCCACTGAGATGCCCTTGCAGCTATGGTCACACATCTCATGAGGCTAAATCTCACAATGCTGTTGTGAAAAGCTGTCATTCAACGCCTGTCCAACACTTTGAGCATTACATAATACTGCCTACCTTCTTCCTTAGACAATAATTACAATAACTGCTATTCATAGAAATCTTTCTACACCCCAAACAGGAAGTAAATGGGGGGAGAGCAACACATAATTTATTGCTCTGGGCTTTAATATTATGAAGGTAATGTGTTTTCTTCAAAAAATCTATCACTGGGGCACATACAGCAGCACAGAGAAATGTTCAATTAAATAAATAAATCATCTTGATAGTTGCTGTACATCCTTTTATCTTATGTTACTATTTGAGATTATTTTTAATTACTCCAAAATACTTTAAAAGTACCTGAGAGGAGAGTGGATTTTGTAACAAAGCCTTGTGGATTTTTTATGGTCTGTTCAGCTTATTAATTTAACTTTGAGAGAAAGGCTCAAGGTGAAATATATAACTAAGCTTAAAGGAATTCTTCAACAGAGTACTTCATAAAATATTTCCTGTAGCTGGCTTGATCATTTGCTTCCTACAGATTATCTAAATGGAGCTGTGTCTTTTGGGATTCCTTAAGTTTACAATGACAATACAAAGGTTAATTTTGAATGTTCTCCAAAGAAAGGCACTTATTTCCTTGTTTACCATGGAAACGCAAGGAGTCTTGAAGCAGATCTTCCATGCTCTGATTATACATTTCCCAGTGGGTTCCAAATTAAGAACTTCCATAGGGAAAGTTCCCTCTTAAAGGGAAGTAAGAGACGCTTATTTTCATGAATTTTTATTAAACCCTTGAGGCTCAAATACGGAGCCCAAATTAGAAGCATAATCACTCAAATGACCTCTACAGTCAGTGGACTGAGCTGAATCATCTTCAGTAGGTAACTAAGATCTGCACTAATTAAAAAAAGGTTGCTACGGACAGCTGAACAACTCCCTCCACATGACTCCCTAGGTGCAGCCTAAAGGTATCTGGGGAGATTCTGAGCCTCTGTGCTGCCTTCCAACTCACATAGGTGGCCACATTAGCATTTCTTTAGATAACTGCAGTGCTTTCCCTGGAATCTCTCTTCTCTGCCACAACACATACTTGGCTGGAGTAGGTCTGCGGCATTGCTTGTGACTCTAGTCTTTCTTCCTAACCAAAATTCATTCACAGCTGCCCTGTGTTTCCATACATTCTCTCAATGCCTTCACATCACGTTTCTGCTGTGTCCAACAAAGATAGACACCGATCTCTTGAAACTATAGCAGTTAGAAAAAACATCTGAATTAAAGATTCAGAATCTTTCTTCCATCTATTAGGTACTTAAATTACATGTATACTAAGTACAACTAAGTTCCTGAATAAAATCTCTTCCCAACTCAGAAGATTTCACATCATTCACAATTTATACAGAGATTTGTGTATTTTTGAAATAAACACTGGTCATTATACTCAAGTTTCTAACATGAACACCTAGAAGCAAAATTCCAGCTCTAGAATGTTAATAAAATTAAAGAATAAAATACATCAAGAAATTAATTGTTGTGTTTGTTATCCATCACTTGCCTGATAGAAACTCCTAAAAAATAACAGGAATTGGAGTGATACAGAAATCACTCCCTTTTTATTTCCATACAGTAAATAAAGGAAGCTGCACAAAGAAGAGGAAGAAAAAGAATTAGTAGCTGTCCATCACATTTCTCTTCTTTGATTGAAAGAGAAGATGACAACTGTAGCTACTGGGTATAGTTTCATTGAGCTGCCATCAATTTTACTCTAATTTCTCGGGATACTTCTCTCAGTACAACTGTGCACAGATCCCTGCAACACACTTTCATCTATGTAGAAATAAACATGATGTTTGCAACGTCAAGTATGACTTACGACAGAGTTAAATTAAGAAGGAAGACATAAGGCTTCAGAGATTAAAAATATATGCAATTCACAAGCTCTAGGGCACAGCAGCAAACCTTTCTCAAGCACTGTGTAAAATGTTGCATTTCCAAAATTCTAAGCACAGGATTTTATGATTATGGTACTAGACTTAAGTATCTCTGAAGATCACCACATTATTAACTTCTAGGTGAAAATAATCTGTGGCAGTAAAAATCCTTTGAAAAGTGATATTTCCTCCTCTGGTACAACTGCAATAACTAAGTTTAAACAAACACTTCAAGTTTCACTGAATTTTATGATAGAACAAGTTTGAAAACAACAAGGAAAAAGATGCATACTATTTTGGCACTAAAAAGGGAAAGGAAATGAAACTTCCACAAACCGTTTTTAAACAAAGGATGCGTGACTGTCCTGGTTTCAGCTGGGACAGAGTTAAATTTCTTCTTAGTAGCTGGCACAGAGCTGTGTTTTGGATTCAGTATGAGAATACTGTTAATAACACAGATGTTTTAGTTGTTGCTAAGTAGAGCTTATTCTAAATCAAGAACTTTTCAATTTCCCATGCTCTGCCAGTGAGGAGATGCACAAGAAACTGGGAGGGAGCATGGACAAGACAGCTGACCCGAACGGGCCAAAGGGATATTCCACACCATGGAACGTCATGTTCAGTGTATAAACAGGGGGAGTTGGCTGGGAGCCACCGATCGCTACTCAAGGACGGGCTGGGCATTGGTCAGCGGGTGGCGAGCGTATTGTGCGTCATTTCTTTTTTTGTGGGTTTTATGCCTCTCTCTCCCTTTGCTTCCCTTCTTCATCATCATTGTCATCATCACCATTATTATTGTTATTATTTTATTCTAATTATTAAACTGTTCTTAATGTTCTTATCTCAATCCATGCTTTTTACCTTTTTCCAGTTCTCTTCCCCATTGTCCTGGGGGGTGGGGGGCAAGCGAGCAGCTGTGTAGTACTTAATTGCCAGCTGGGGTTAAACCATGACAGTGACGTAAAGAGCATGTCCCTAAAATCATGTTCTCATCTACACAGCAATGCTGATAGTGCTTCTTCTTCAAGTGAAATTAAAGTTATTATATACCAAGTTCTGATTGCAGATGGATGGCAAGTGATAAAGAACTCAAGCACAGTGTTTGCAATGGCCAGACAAGCAACGCCACAAATCAGACAAATAACCTTGACATTTGCTGAACAAGTCTGCAACTGCATCTGCAAATCTGCACAGACAAACCAAACACCAGAGCTTCAAAAGAGCCTTAAAGGCACTGTCAGAATGCTGGAAAAGAAATCATGGGCCTGAAGGGTTGAGCAGGGGGAAAAGGAAGATTGGCTTGCAAAACTAAGATACGGATAAGCCTAAGAAAAGAGATGTTTTATACTAATGCTGTTTCCCATTTGAAATTAAGAATTCAGCCTTACATGGCATGTCTAGAAATATATGAACCAAGATATATGCACAAATACTCAAAAGACACAATGAAGGGGGAAAAACCAAACTGAAAATACTTTCCTTAGATGGTTCTCTGTGGATCAGTTTGCAAAGTCCTTTAGTAAGGATTAATATTTTCTTCAGCTGCAGCAAAGAATCTTCATTTTTTGTAAAAATATGCTTACTGTATTCATCTCTAATTTTGCTTCTGCCTTCATGAGGCTTTTACAGTAAGAAATAATTAGCAAAAGCTATTTGTATTCACGGTATCCAAGGCTATGTTGTGTATGGGGAGATAGTGGCAGCACTGACAGCCAATTCAAAGATAATATTCTTCTTCCATGGGAATTCTCAGCATTTTGAAATTGCCTTTCATTCCATGGGAGAAACTGTCATTTCAAAACAGATTACAGAAAAACTAATAATATTAAAGCATCTTAATTTAAGTGCAGCTCTTTTTATTAACCTCCTTTCTGGCTTCAATGAGGCAACTTGGGTTTTCAGAGAATGTGCTTCATAATTTAAGGGTTAATTAAAACTACCTTTTTCCATTTTAATCAGTTTCACAGCCTTGGGCTGTCATAGAGCTTGGTTCACAAATTGTTGGCTTCATGCATTTGCAGATAGAGGCTACTTTTAAAACTATTTAATTACTAGCATTGTTTCTCATCATTGTTTTTATTTCTGTTAAGAGAAGCAAGACTGCTTCTTTGTAAAACAAGGCAGAAAAGCACTGAAGCATAATGACTTTACTGACTTGTGAACTGCCTTCATCTTGCTGACCAAACCTCCTCCTCCAGCCCCACTGCATGCAGTTGTTTAGCAAGTAGCCTCCATTACTTACACCCCCACAAAATTTCAAATACCAGGTTTTGAGTTCATAAGGTTGCCTCAACAGAGCCCTGTAACCTATTCTCTAAATGGAAGTGGGAATAAAAAACTATCTTCAGTCAAGATGATCCCCTTACATTTTACTAACTGCACCAACAGGCTATACAATACACAAGCCCTAGCTCCAACACATAAATTAGAGCGTTTGATGTGGAAATGCATGCACAAAACTAGGAAGCTGTGAAGGAGAGAGAAAATGGCTCAGAGAACAGTTGTACCACACAGTTTTCATCTCTATATGACCTTGGTTTGCCTGGACGGGAATTCTGTCTGTTCTACTATTAGTTTGAGTCTCCTGTTCCCATTAGGCACTAAAAAAACTACAAAATAATCTTACACTGCCCAGGTCATACTCCCCAGAGCTGTACACCAACACTAACTGTGGTCTGTCTACAACCATTTTTGCAGGAGGCGTTACTGAACTGTGCAGTAACAAGCAACTAGGGAGGTACCTTGGCAGCAATCTCCCAAGGCACAGTAAGAACACAGAGAAAGGGACTATGAGACTTAAAACTTGTTTTGGAAGAACACTGAGAAAATAGACAGTTTCTTCAGTTTTGCTCTCTTCAGTTCCAGTCTCCAAATCCAAAATGCTCGGTTGCCCCTCCTCGTGTTACCATGGTGTCATTGTTAAAAGGATCATACTGAGCAACAAGAACAGATACTATAAGGGTCCTGTTGAACTTCAGAAACATCTCACTTAGTCTTTAACAGTAAGTTTCTTTTAAATTTTGTCAACAACATCTAGATATTTATTTAATGATTCATGCTGGTTAAATGCTTAGACCAGACTTTGGTTTTCAAAATTGGGTTGCCCAAAATTAGCTCTTGTCTACAAGACAATCGAGAGTGAAATAAAGCAGAAATGGTAGCTTGAAGAAAAGAAGGGAGATCAAGGTTGCAGAGAAGCAAGAGATGACCCGAATGGGAAAGACTGCTTGGAACAATTACCTGAGTTCGGTGAAGCATCACAAGGAGCCCGTGTGTAGCAAAAGCAAGTTAGAACCCCACCAAAAATTTGAACTTGCCACTGGCAAAGCCTGAAGAGCAGCCAATTTCATTCTCAGGTCCTTCCCTTCTCCTCCATCCTGCATTTCCAGTTCAATGTTTCCACCCTCAGGAAATGGGAACATTATGTGCCACTAATACTTCAGCAGAACAGAAATAGTCTTAAGAGGAAATAGGAAGGCCAAGTAGGTTATAGTAGAAAGATATTTCAGGCTCATAGCATCTCTTTCTAATGCATGTTTGTATTATTTTTCATGACAGAGGTGAAAGCAATAACACATAAATCTCAGAGTTCATCCTGCCTTCTCCGTGTCTCAAAGGCTTATTTATACTTCAGTGTGGATGCTGGGGCTCACTGCTCATGTTACAACCACATCCAACCTCAAAACCAAAGGATTACATTTAAAATGGAGCGAGTACAATACACCACTTCCTTTCCTTGGACACCAACCTGTCTTGGTTGTAACACAGCAGATCCAAGATGTATTTTCTGTCAGGAAGGCAGTCACTCTCCCACTTGCTGGTGAGAGTTTAATAATAGAAATTAAAAGAGTGAGGCAGACATCTTTATTTAGACAACATCTGGCCTACATTCCAAGTCAACTGTAGGATTTTTGTCTGTATATTTCTTTAAGCTTTCCTAGTTATTTTTTTAAATGACATTAGCAATAGGACTTCCATGACTTTCTACAATCTACTTGGACCTTTGCTGGAAGAAAACATACCCTAATACTCAACCCTATATGATCTACTTTGGGCAATTTGAGCCAGCCCTTTTACTTTGGCTATGTTGTCTAGAATCCCATCAATATTCTCCCAGGTACTATAACTACTCCAGAGCAACCCCTTTTCAGTCATCATTAAGCTAGTTCTTTTTAATAGCATTTTAAAAAATCCATATAGTCTCCTAATCATTTCTGTTGCTCTTCACTGAGCTCCCAGCTCATCAGCACTGTGACAGAGAAGTTCACACAATCAAATACAAATAGACTATGTGCATTTACGTCATGGATTGTCGAATTTCAACACCACAGGTTCAGAGACACAAAAGAAAATACAGTAGAAAACACCAGGTTGGTCTGCTATGATCTGGGGGGTGGGGAACAAAACTGTTTTCAAAAGAATCATCACCATTTTAAAATAACTTCCGGGGGTTTTAGGGCAAGTTCCCCCTTCCAGTTCCAAGTTCTGTACACTTAACTATTTATAACACTGTTAAACACAGTGGGCTGGTACAGACCACCAGCTAAGAGAAGCAAGACAGGTACAACAAACCAACAAGCCTATTATGACCATTTCAATTAGGGTTGTCCAGTAGGTGTTAATTTATCAGACAGAATAAGCCTTGTTTTAGTTTAGTTCTTTTAAAGAATTGAATGCCTTTATTTTTAATCTGTTTCCAAAGTCTGATTTGCTTTCTTTACACTCTGTCATCACACACACTCTTTTGGGGGTAATTCATTAGGCACAATGAAAAGAATCTACTCAGGAAACAATTTGTAAGTTATTCTCTTCAGTCAACAGTGATTTATTTACCAATTTGATTTCATAGAATCATATATTAATGGAATGGTTTTTGTTGGAAGAGACCTTAAAGATCATCTAGTTGCAACACCCACCCCTCCCATGGGCAGGGACACCTTCCACTGGACCAGGTTGCTCAAAGCCTTATCCTGGCCTTGAATGCTTCCAGGGATGAGCCATTCACACCTTCTCCGGACAATCTGTTCCAGTGCCTCACCACTCTCTGAGAAAAGAATTTATTCCTAATATCCAATCTAAACATCCCTCCTTCAGTTTAAAGCCTTATATGTCCTGGTCAAAAGTCCCTCTCTGACTCCCTTGTATTTAGGTACTGGAAAGCCACAATAACGTCTCTCCAGAGCCTTCTCTTCTCCAGTCTGAACAATCCGAGTTCTCTCAGCCTGTCTTCACAGAAGAAGTACTCCAGCCTTCTTCTTGGCCTTCTCTGGGATGGCCTTCCCTTCATGGCCCTCCATGTTCTACCCAAAGTTGTGTTTAGTGCTTGTAAGAACCTGCAGCTTCCTGAGACCACCCAGAGTCCCTTCTAATTCCAGACTGGTAAAATTATCCATGAGAAACACGCAACTGTCAACACAATTCTTCCAGTCAGAGTTAAGAGGACTTTTGACTAAAACAAGGAGCACAAATCATGCATCATTCCCCTTACGTTGTTTCACTAAATGTGTTTCTGGTGCTCAGCCTCGGGCCCTGAGCACAAAGGTAGCTACAGTAAAGCTCAAAATGAAAACTAATTACTCTTCAGCACCTGACTCCACATACGTGTCCCAGCAGAACACATCACCAAGGCACATGAAAACCAAGAAAATTCCCTCTGTCAAGTGTCCATCTATCTCCTAGATTTTAAGAGACGGTTGACTTATACTGAAGTCACCAGAATTTGTTCTCAAAACGTCTTGTACCGCTCCTTTGTGCATTTCTAACATGCCTAGATATGGGAAGAGTAGAAGGCCACTATGATCCTCTCTGCACTCATAATAAAATGAACATTCCTCAACAGAATTCTTCCACTGCTGAATCCATAGTGATGGCGGTGGTAACTGCTGATATGGCAGCCCCCTTATGAAGAATTTGTGCACCAAACAGGATTACCAAACTCACTGAAAAGTGAAAATGCCAGTACACATTCACATTCTCTTGCTGCTGGCACCAGCTGAAAGCCTACTGACATTAGCAAGGGAAGAGACCATCTGGGAGACAACTGCAGGCAAACATCCCAATCCAGCTGTGTTTCCAGCAGCTTCTTCCTGGCTCAAACCCAAGAAGGAATAATTTCAAACATCTTCCTGGTGCAGAAAGCATTCCAGATTCTGCGTACTGGAATCAAATTGATCCTAGCTGTGAGTGAAACTTAACATTTGGAAATTCAGTTTTATAAACAGTCCAATTTGAATTTCCAAATTGAAATTATTCAAAACCTGCCCAGAAACCTCCACGATACTATCCCTCGTGTGACATCCCACTCTCTTCTTAAAGAATAGTTAGGAAGATAAGAGAGTTCTGCCAAGGAACTGTGCTTCCATTTGTAGAGGTCCTCAGGATCTGAGAGAACCTGTGGTAAGCCTGATGCTAAAGGCCTCCACACAGGCGTCTGTATCCTACACACTGCCTCTGAAGTGGTCAGCTGGGCCAAACAGATTCATATCATGTGAGTGTTTTGCAGTAAGTGGGAGAGAGATCAGGTCATTTAGGGAGCTTTGAAAGCTTTACAGTAACTTGAAGAAACATCAGTATGCTAAAACAGAAATGTTACAAAGAGTCAGTAGTCCTCCGTCTCTAGCTTCTAGGCTTTAATTACATGATTTAGACACATTGGATATTTTCCAGAGACATGGCACAGAGCAAAAAACTGCACTTTGAAACTGCAGAATCAGCAGAGGAATCATTTACTTGGCAAGCTTGAGCAGACAGAAAAAAAAGCGCCTCTCTGAAAATGAAGTCATATATGTTTCAATATGCAGGTCTGGGCTGGCGAGAATTTCCATCCTAAGGTGAATCAAGACCTTAAGGACTCAGCCTTTATATGTAAGGCTATAGTTTTCCAACTGGATAGGCTGTGTTCTTATAGTATCCAGCATCTTCTCTCTTCCCAGGACAGCACTTTTTTTAACCCCTTTACCCATTGCTCTGTGCACACACAAGCGTGCGCATGCACACGTGCATATGGGAGTGGGGGCGTGCATATGAAGTGTTTGAACAAAAATTTTCTTGACAAGCAAGCCTGAGTAGCAGAATGCACAGGGGCCTCTGGAGGCATGGAAAATTGAAACCAGTGACTAGAAGAGTTTTTTTCAGGAGTGGTCTCAAGAACAGTCTTCAAGTAGGACTTCTGTGACACAAGCATGGGCCTGCACCATAGTGACTTTTTAAGAGGCAATACAGTGCCTTCAGTGGGTCAGTACCTCCATAAAGAACATACTTTTTAATTTTATTTTTTAAAATACAACATGTGTTAACAGTACACTTCAAATAAAATTCTATTCCTGGTGGCAGAGGAATATTTCTTGAGAGCACAAGATGCCTCTGAGAACAAAGTACTAATGTAGTTCTTCTTTGTTAAGTTTGAAGCTCCTTGTATACATTCAAAGGTGAGAAGAGCGACAACATGAAATGGAATTTTCTTACTCAGATTTGCTGGTCACATGTTAGAGTGCCATGGTTGGCATGAGTAATTAAGGAGTTTTTATCCTTTTGGGGGTCTATTTACATAACTGTCTGTTTACAGTTGGCAGCACTGGAGACAGAGAGCTACTTTGCTGCTGTGCAACATCTACAGGATTATTTACAGAATAATAATGTTAAACTTGTGCACACCCCAGAAGTCCATGACACTGCACGGTTGCCAAAGAGAGTAAATATGGGGAGAAGAGGGATGTTCAGCCCAAGTCATGCTCAGCCAAAGACTTAACACACAGAAGCTACGCTATTAAGGTTGCAAAGAGCTGGAAAACCACTGAAAGTGTGGAGTCAGTAGCTGGAAGAAGTACTTTAACTCTATTGCTTTAAGATGATACAAAACTCGCAAACAAAATATATTTTTTTATTTTTTAAACAGCAAGATATAACAGTAATATAATATTAAAGCAGGTTTAAGAAAAACATGACTAAATAATGACAATATTTATAGGAGGCTTATCAGTTTCCCCATAAAGTTTTAATAAACTTTTCACAGAAATTATTCTTTTAGCTTTTTGAAAAAAAAAATAAAATTACATGTTTATGACCAAGAACAGCCAGTCTGGAATATTGTTAATAAACACATTTTCATGATAGCACCCTTTTTGGGAGATACTGACCTTTTGTTCTGGTGGCTAAACCACATTATAAAGCTCTAGCTTGACCATACACACCAATTTGTACTTCTTCCATATTCTACTGTTTATGTGTGCAGTAAACATGTGCAATATGGGCACAGAAATGAGAATTAAAAATAAATTTTGCAACCTCAAATGTGCTTCAAAAGTACTTTGCAGTCATCTGTAGGGACTTCAGGATAACCTCTGCACTGCTGAGAGATAATGTGTGAAACACAAGAAAAGAAGGTTTTAGGGAGAGCAGATCTGTAAAGGGGAGCATTCCTGAAGCCAGAGGAAAAGCATGCATAGATTTTGTAACAGTGCAGTTATCCAGGAGAGTTGACCACAAAATCATTTTATCTTAATGGAGGCGCACAAGATAAGGGGTGAGAAACTATACTTATCTCTTACATGATTCTCTGCATATGGCACATGCAATATCAAAGGGGAGAAGGGGGAGACATCTGCAACTGGGCACAAAGAGGGATGTGAATTTGTACAGGTATAATGAAGACAATTCTCAATGGACTGAGGGATCAGCTCCCTTGTCAGATACATCTGCTGGAAGCCTATGGGAGCATGCTGGAGAATAAGCAGCTGCCTCCTTGGAGCCACCAGCTGCCTTCCCCCCCAAAAAGGATTTACACTGTGCCATTGGTCAGCCTGCAAGTAAAATACAGAAGGTGAAGAGAGTAATGACCTTGGGCAAAGAAAAAGACAGGAGGCATAGCTCCACCAACCCTCTCCAAAAAGTCTCTATAACCGAAGCTGTTCTTGCCACAGATAACAGCTTGGAAGAGCTGAGAACCTCAGAACAATGCAAGAAGACATGCCCTTCTGCAGGGTTTCTGTGGTTAAATTAGAGAGAGATACAATCATAGTTCATACAAATCTCCAACGTCTCATAGTAATGGTCTTTCCAACTATCAAAATATATGGCCATGTAAACAAATCCGAGCAGCTCAGTGTAAGCCAAATAGGAGGGAATTCAGAAGACAGGAGAAAAATATTTAGGCTAAGACAACATACATGGAAAAGTCAATAAAGGAAAGGATGAAATTACATGCAGTTATCTGAAGCCTGACAAAACACTAGCAAAATAAACTGAAGTAGTGGCAAGGTGTTGAATTTATGGAATGAACTTCTAGAGAGAAACAGATAGTATTTTCTTTCAGCACTGAGATGGGGTAACATTAATGGAAAAGGAATATTAGATTGTGGATTATCTTTTCCTTTCCTTCTCCCAGAGGAACCTCAGAACTGGAATTATTTTAAACCAGGAATAAAGAAATAACTAAAAATAGTCAATAAATCTTGTATTAATGGTTTAGGGCAGGTGGATCAGCTATGACTAAACAAGAAGTGCACCCACATCCAGTTCCATGTTTCTGATTAGAACCCACATAACAAGGAAAAAGGGAGCTTCCCTCCATCCCAGCTGAAGTTGCAGATGTGTCTCTGTATCAGATGCATCTGGTGGCAGCAACTTTTATTGACTTTGTTGTTTGCATTTGCCCTCTCACTCTCATTCCTCATGAAATTGCATAACTTGGTACACTGACAGTGAAGGATGACCCCAGGGAGATTTGCTTCCCCATCTTTAATCCCTGACTTTTAGAACTTCAAGGAGAGGCAGGTGATATTCACCCTTCTTCCCAACCGAGTGAGTGTAACAGCAGGAGAAACTTCAGAGTAAGTGAAATCATCCCAGCAGATCCACAAAAGGCAAATTTAAAATTATCCATCACAACAGCCCCTCCCACATTCACAGATTTATTTAGATTGAGTAGTAGTAACTTGCATCATGTCCTTGAAAAATAGGTTAACATGGGTTTTCTCTGCCACAAGCACTCACACAGCCATCTGTCCCCCAAAAGAGCCCTGAACAACCCTATCCACAGACAAGGCCACAGCCTTCCACGTATCGTTCCATGAGAATCGGAAACCTACATCAACATCCATCCACCCCTACTTCAGAGACTTCAAAGGCAGCAATTCCCTGTGGTTCTTCAGAGAGTTAGAGAGAAAGGGAAACAACGGGCATGGGAGCACACCAAACGCACCATGCATCTGTGGAACTTGTCTATGTGTGATAGTAATTTCCGTGAGCGGAAAAGCCGACCCGATTCCCCACATCTGTCCTCTCCGTGACCACAGACGGCACCTGACAGCAGAAGTGCGCTTGGGGGAGGGTCCCAGTAACGCAGCCTTTGAACAGCAGACACCAGGAGAGGGGAAAAAACCCCACATAAGCTGAGGAGTTTTAATCCCTTTCGAAGTAGTGCTCGTTTGTTCTGTGTCTGCCCCTCCCTCGGATGGCAGAGACCGGAGGGTACCCACGACCACGGCCCGCTCCCTCGGAGCGCTCCGGTCGGGCTCACAATGCCCGTCCCCGCCGGCCCGATCGCCCGCCACGGTACCTTGTGCAGTACTCCAGCAACACCCTTTCCACTTCCCAGCAGTTTTCGCAGGAGCCCTTCCCGCTAGAGCCGTGCCGACCGGCCTCCCGGCATCAGAAAAGTTGGACAAAGACCATTTTTCATCGCGCGAGTTGCACCATCCCGACGGGCCAGCGCCAGCTCCGCCGCTTTGTCCCCCGGCCCCGGGCACAGGCTCTGGCTGTCGGTCGATGCCGTTCAACAAGTCGGATGCTCGCAAGCAGTCCCGTTCCTTTCGCTACTCCGGGAACGTCCTCTCCCCGCCCAGGATCCCTCTCCTGCAGGAGTCTCTCTTCCTCTCGCTTCCCAGGATCTGCCTTGTCCCTTTCTCCGTGCTCCTCGCTCTCTCTCTCTCTCTCGCTCTCTCTCTCTCTCTGTCGCTTTCTCTCCCCCCTGCCTCCCTCCCCTCCTCCCCGTGCCCCTCCTCCATTCTCTNGGGCCCCGGGGCGGCACCTCCGCGATCCCGGGCTGTGCTGCTCGGGCCCCCTCCCGCTGCCCCCACCCAGTCTCTTCCAGAAGGGGGGTTTTCCAAGTGGGTCTTCCCTCGCCGCAGCTTCAAGGTTGCGGTCGGGCGCCCTCTGGGGATCCCGAGCGTGGCTGCAATTGCGCCTGCCCCTGCCCCAGCCCCTGCCCCAGCTCCTGCCCCCTCTCCTGCCCTTGCCCCTGTCAGGAGGTTCAGGTCAGGAGGGACAGATTGGCCGTACAGGACCGATCCTTGGCCAGTCTCTTGACACTGTTGAAATGATGTTACTATGTAGCGTCTGCTGCTGTTCGCGGCAACCTCGCCTCAAGTTAGTGCATATGTGCTTACTTGTGTTCTACCTCCAAATGCTCTCCCTCTACTCAGCCCTAGGGAGGACATCTGGAGTGCTTTGTCCGGTTCTGGGATCCTCAAAACAAGAGAGAGATGTGGTGCTGCTGGTGTGAGTCCAGCAGAGGAAAGGCTGAGGAAGATGGGCCTGTTCAGCATCTAGAAGAGTTGTCTGAGAGGGGACCTCATCAATGTCTATAAGTATCTGCAGGGAGGGTATAAAGTGGAAGGAGCCAGGCTCTTCTCAGTGGTGTCAAGCAATAGGACATGAGGCAACAAGCAGAAACTAATGCACAGGAACTTCCTTCTGAACATGAGGAAGAACTTTGCTGTGTGGGTGACTGCACTCTGGAACAAGTTTCCCAGAGAGATTGTAGGGTCTCCCTCACTGGAGATACTCCACAACCATCTGGACACAACCCTGTGCAATGTGCTCTAGGATGACCCTACTTAGGCAGTGATGACCTCACCAACCTTATCCATTCTGTGATTCTGTGAAATGTCACAAAGGCTAGGTGCTTATTTCATTCTAGGTACTAAGAAACCTCAATCATTGGGGTGAATCAACCAATTCTCCCAAAGCAGAATTCTCCTAAAGGAGAACCACAGCTTCCAATGTAGAAACAAAGGACTGCAAATGTCTTTCTGGGTCTCTCCCTTCTCATTCTGCAACAGTCATTAGGCTGAACACAGAGAAATGACTTACATAGGCAAGTGGAAGAAAATGAGGAAGGGTGCAGTGAGCTACAGTGTAAGCACAGTGTGCATTAAGGACTGAATGGAAAATATTTCAAAACTCAGTGGCTTACAATTCATGAATAACTTGATAACACAGAGCAGAATTCTGAGCTTCTGCTGACAAAGTGACTTCCTTTGGTTTGAAGTATGAGCTTCACATTATATGTAATAGAAAGTGACTGTGATTCCCTTCCACATAGCACACTAGTACACATACAAAAGGACAAAGCACATTAGACACCCCACTGCATGAAAAATATATAAAGTTCTGCTTAAAGCAAGTACCATCAGCAGATAATGGCACATCTCAGCATTCAAAAACTGAGGGCTTCTTTCCACACAGCACAGCCTTTTCTAGCAGTTCTGTATATATGCAGAATAACACAAATACCTACGTCTTCCCAGACAGCACAGTTTCTTTCTTAATCCTCTCTGTGGGGGTTTCTAGACACCAATTACAACAGACTTCTTTCCTTCCAACTTCCCTCCCCCCCTTTCTCCCACCTGATTCTAAAAGAAATTTTCTTCACCAGAAATTGCAGGTATTCAGCTTCTCTTGGAATCTGGTCCTTACTCAGTAGGGTAGTAAATTTTTACACATATGTTTTCCTTTCTTCCTCATTTTTGTACTAGGAGGAGCATCTGGCCCCTAGAAAGGAGCAGTGGGACTGTACCATTGCACTGGGGTCGGGAAAGAGGTTAACAAGCTGCTTTGTTCAATAGCTGCAGAAACACTTCCTCCCCTTTATGGTAACGGAATATTCCCCCCAAAACCTCCTCCTCCTTCTTGTGGAATGAAAGCCAAGCATGAGCAAACTTCTACACTGAATGGGGAAGTCTGGGAAAAGTTTCTGTGCACATGTAACATCCAAACTGTGTTTTAAGCCTCACTTGGTGAGCTGACAATTAATCTTTTACAAGGGATTAATTTTATGGCAGTGTTTAAATGTTCTTTCTTCAATGTTGCAGCATTTTGCAATACTGCATCATTTATATATTTAAAAAAAGTTTCCAGTTTCTGCAATCTCCCTCTACTGGGCAGATTATTACACCCTACCAGAAAAACTCACCCCTTTCAATACAAGAAGAATCAGAGCCAACATGACAGAAACAGAGAAGCAAAAGCTCTCCATCCAAAACTACCGTGGGTGGATCAGATTCTTGGGATAATCTTAAATGTGACAAACGCAGCATACCTCATGCAGCAGTGTGGCTGCATGACAGAGCTGTGATCTCTGAAGTGTGGTCCATGCCCCCCAAGGGGTGTGCAAGACAACCCATTGGGGTGCAGGAGAAAAATATTAGAACTTCAATAGTACATAATTTATAAATAAGTAAATATATGTATATTGGGAGTGTATGCTAAAGCCTTTTACCAAGAGGGGTACATGATCACAAAAGTTTGGAGAGCACTGATATAGACAATCGTATACTCCAAATTACATAGACAGACATTCATTTTATAGACATGTGATTCCACAAAATACTGAGTTTCAAATATCCAGACACACAAACAGATCCTGCAATATTTGAAGAAAAGAAGAAGGTGCAGTTATTAAAACGATGGTGAGGACAGCAAAGCATTTCTTAAAGTATTTCTTAAACACTCTCTTCACTGTGTGAAACATGTTGGGTCTTGAAGAGAAAAGAATTGGAATGTGCAGGGCAGACCACACAAACCAAAGAGAAGAAAACCACCCATGAGAGAATAGTTGAGGAGGATAAAAGGGAGGGGTTGGGTTAAGACAAGGGGAATAGAGTTTCAAAGAAAAAAGAGAGAAAAAGAAGGGTAAGAGTGAGAGAGGTGGGAGACAGAGGTAGAGAAAGCAAGATACACACAGAGCAACTATAAAAGACAGACAAGGAAAGAAAGGGATGTGGAGAAGAAAGGGAGGAGCTGGCAACAGCAAATAGAATAGCAGGCAGAGGAAAGAGTAAGAAGGGTACTATTTATACATGAGAGGACATGTTTGACAAGCAGTTTTGAAGCAGAACTATTCAGTGGATAAAATCTTCAAGAAGATTTTTTCAAGGGTAGATTTAACACCACAGCTGTCTGAAATAGCATATTCTCCTTTACAGATTTCTGAAAAATAATCATACATCAGTAAATTAAAGCCTTGTAATATCTTCTGGATACCATATCTTATGGACTTGTTTTATTTGTTGATGTGTTTGGTGAAGTAAAAAATTATTTTCTCCCTAAGAAAGACCAACAGAGAAAGAGGAGAAGCTTATGTAAAATTCATAAGGGATAACTGAAAATAATTTGGGGAAGCACAGAGCTGCAAAAGGAATGAGGGGCAGCCCAATACGGGGTGTGAAAAAACAGACCTTTATAGTCTCCACACTGGCTCTTGGGAACCATTAGTATTCACCCCTGCTTAGAGCTTTGTTTCCTGAGCTTTAATGGAAATAAATCTAAACCAGAGAGGGCAGAAAATCCAATCTACCTTTGCTAACTATGCATCCACCTGTATTTTTTAATTATTATTTTTATTATGTGTATCAGTTGTTATGAAAATTACCTTCCTGGATTATTATATCAACCAGTCTTTATAATATGTCAGTGTATTAATTTTGTTAATATGCATTAATTCACATTATACACTTGTATTGTCATAAAGTTCTGAAATTTTACTGAAGACATTAGTATTGTTCCTGCTTAAGTGAAAGAAACTAAAGGGTGGCCTAGTCCTGGAAATAAGGACTTTGCTTCTTGGACGCTTGCCTTGTCCATGAAGGATAAAAAATACCTGTGGACAATCAAGATAATATCAGCATCCTAGACCACATCTTCGAAACCTTCCCAGCATCACCTGACATCATAGGTAAGTAACTATAACAAGACTGACTCCAGGGATGTCTGCATCAATAGATAAGCATTAAGAATTCTGCAAAAATGCAGATGCTTTGCAGAGGTTTACTGTGATTAATAATCAGTAGCGTGGGTGTTAGTGATTAGTCAAATCATGTAGTACCTGAATGCTTGAAGGGTATAAGAATTGTGTGTAAAACCACATTCACGTTGCCCCAATTTGTCTGGAACACCTCATGCACACGAATTAATATTTACCTTTTTAATTTTATGCTTTGCATCCTAACCTCTCTCCTCAGTTGGCACATTCCAGTTGCAAATTTTCGCAACAATCTCAAAGGTGAAGAAACAGTTATCGACTTCTGCCAGTTCACTGGAGCTACGACCTAAATGTTTATCTATCAATTTTCTAGCATTCTCCCTATGTATTCTCCCAAGCATTTTAACACAGTCATCACACAGATTGAGAGCTAGTGTTCATGATGCTAATATCCAGGAGGAATGCCAGTCATTTCTGCTGTGGACCAGGATTTGGGGAAATTTAATAAGATAAGTAACTGCCTGGGAATCCATGACTGGGTTTACAACAAGCCTAGTTCCATGCTGGGATCAGACACTGTTTAGTCAATTCCATGCAGACCTGCAGTCCAGCTGTGTAAGTTCAATACTGTCTACCAGGCTTTTACCTGAATGCCCAGACATAGTAAATTAATTTGTGGCTTACTGGAACATGAGACACTACAGGGTTTCTGAAGCTGCCAAAGTGGTAAAAAATAAGATTCATGAGCCTCACAGCCATGGCTCAGGAACAGAAATGTGCAGTGAGAGAGATGCATATTTATCTTGTTTATGTTGTTACTAAGGTCATCAGAACTGTCTAGAAAGTATGAATGTATAGGTATATATCTCTTATAAAGGTAGTGAAGTTGTGAATTTGTATGTGTTGCAATATTCTCTGTATTCCAAGCTTCACTCACTTCCATTGAAGGTGTGCTGCAACCACTGTTCTTGACCAAGCATGAAATTTCTCATTTCTGCTCATGAAAAACCGGAACTTCAAACTCTTGTTGGAATAGCATTGGCAAAGTACCACTGTACCTTTTTTGGTATTGTCTGTTTAACTTGGAAGGGAAGTGAAAACAAGTTGTAATTATCCCACTGTTTTGTTGCTTCCATAAAAGTGAAAGTACTCCATACTTAAATCAGATCTGTGTTAGATTCAGGTGACTGTTGATCATCTGAAAAATTACTCCAGAAAGCCACATAAGATTTCAAAAAGCTCTGCTTTTACAGAGCTTATGCTCTAGTGGAAAAAAACACCAACAGTTAAATAGATGGAAAGGGAAGTTGCATTTTCTAAGTGCCCTGGGATTTAAGCAAAATTGCCCTGCTAAAAAGGTCACATAACATGGAACTTTTTCTTGGAAGCCCAATAGAAAAATAAGGACATTAAGTTACTGGCGTTGAAAGGCAGAGAGGTGAAGGCTAAACATCCTCAGGAAGCTGAAAGGATTGGAGCTGAGGTTCTGTAGAACTTAACGTACCCACGGTCTTTTTCAAACTGGGCAGCTTGCGCCACCTTATGTCCAAGTCTGTCAGTAAGGTCTCTGAGCCTGCTCAAACTCGCAGCGAGGGGTTATATAAGAGACTGCCGTTTCCGTTTAGCTCTTGGCTGAAAAATGAATAGGGAGGGTGAACTACAAATTTAGTTTGGAATAAAATGATTTATTTTCTTTCTGATAGAAAAAGAATGTGGGAAGTGTTAAAACAATTTTGTTTAGCCTGAAACCCCATTTAACTTAATTATTTCAGGAGTTCTTCAGAGAAGGAAATGAATAGCTAGATACATAAAGCTGCTGGCAGAAGATGTGTTTCATGAACAGAACCAGTCTGTACCTTGGCAGTTCCTGGGTCCAATTCCTGGTCCAATCTGTTGCCTGGGTGCCAGTTTCTTCTCCGGGGAATGCTTAATTACTTGTAAGGTATGGAAACATCTCAACAGGAAAATTAACTTCTCCCATCATTCATTCCATCTCCCATGCAGAAATTGGCATGCTCAGGAATCTGGTGGTAGCAACATATTTGTACAAATATGTGCAAAATGGGAACTTGCTACTAAGGCTGTAATTCCACAGACATTTCAACCCAAAAAGAATATGAGCCTATACAGAGATGGAAAACCTTAAACTCTTTTTTCTCTGCCCTAAGATGTATTTTCTCATCACATTCCTTGTACTACCAGCAGAGATTTGTGCAGTGCAGGAATTGGTGCAGGAATTGATCTGTCTGAAAACTAATTAATCAAAAATTGTATGTAAAATTTTGGAGCACATGTAGGAGACTTTAAACACTACAGCTAGAAGATGGATGGGAAGGCAAAGTGTGTCCAGGTTGGAGAGGGACAGTTAAGGCCACCCCTTTCAGCAGCAACCTAGTCGATGTATGTTTTAAGTGGACATATGCTGGTCCCCAGAGTACAGGCCTTTAAAACTGAGTATCCCATAATAGGGATATGTTTTCATTACCCCTTGCTCTTGAAGTCTGTGTATGAAACTGTTCTTTTCCCACCAAAAATAAAGCTGAAAAAAGAAAGTAAGAAAATCCATAAGAAACTATGCATGAAAAATCAAGCTAAACCTGAAAATGCCTCCCGAAATGGTTGACATGCCATTGTTCTATAAATCTGGAAAACACTGAGGGTGTGGAGGTGTCAAATCACACAGGTTTAGCCACAGTCTAATATGAAAAGAGTAAAACCCCTATGCATTAGGCAGCGCTCCTGCAGAAGGTGAGTAAGCACCTCGAAGGTAACAGTAGCAATGAACTGCTGCTTCTGTTCATCATATTGAGGAGTGATCCATTATAACCACCTCAGCTCTCTTGCTTATCACCCTGAATCATAGAATTATAGAATCACAGAGTATCTTGAGCTGGAAGGGACCCATAAGGATCAGTGAATCCAACTCTCTGCTCCTCACAGGACTACCTAAAACTGCTCCTTGAACTCCAGGCTTGGTGCCAAGGCCACATCCCTGAAGAGTCTGTTCCAGTGACTAACCATGCTCTCAGTGAAGGAACTTTTCCTAATGTCCAATGTGAACTTCCCCTAATGTAGCTTCATATAATTTCAACTAAATGAGAAGAAAATAAAAATGTTTTTATTAATCTGTCAGCAACAAAAGGAGAGCTAAAGAGAATCTCCATCCTTTATGGGATGCAAGGGCAAATGTAGTGACAAAGGATGGGGAAAAGGTACATAATGCCTTATTTGCTGCAGTTGTGAATAGCAAGACCTGTTGTTCTTTAGGTACCCAGCTCCCTGAGATGGAAGACAGAGACAGGGAGCAGAACGCAGTTTCCATAATCCAAGAGAAATGCTCAGTGACCTGCTACACCACTTAGACACACACAGGGCTTTGGGGCCAGATGGGATCCACCCGAGGGTAGTAAGGGACCTGGCAGAAGAGCTCACTGAGGCACTTTCCATCATTTATCAGCAGTCCTGGCTCACCAGGGAGGTCCCACGTGACTGAAGATTGACAAATCTGGTGCCCATTCACAAGACAGGCCAAAAGGAAGATCCAGGGAACTACAGACCTGTCAGTCTGACCTACATGCCAGAGAAGGTCGAGGAGAAGATCATTGTGAGTGACATCACATGGCAAGTGCAAGGCAATCAGGGGATCAGGTCCAGCCAGGATGGGTTCATGAAAGACAGATCTTGCTTGACCAGCCTGTTCTGTTTCAATGACATGGTGACCTGTGGATGAGGGAAAGGCCGTGAATTTTACCTTCGACTTTAGTAAAGCCTTGACACCATTTCCCACAGCATTGTTCTGGGAAAACTGGCTGTTCATGGCTTGGGACAAGTGTACTTTTCTCTGTAATAAAAAGTGGCTGGATGTCCAGGCCCAGAGAGTGGTGGGGAATGAAGCTAAATTCAGCCAGTGGAGGTGTTTGAGAGTAATAAAATTTTCCTTGCACTGGAGTTTGCATACAGGGGTTCAGAGGCTAAAGAACCAATGTGGCGGGTTCTAGTATTTCTCTAGTTCTTCCAAGAAAGCATGGAATTGTAGTTCGCTGTGGGTGTAAAATCACACAAAGTGTGCAATTTAGGAGTAACTTTCAAGAACTATGCGTTGGGACCGGGGGACGCCACTTTGTGTTTCCGTGGCCGACAGTGTCACCCGGTGGACAGAGATGGTATTGCTGGCAGAACACGCCGAGAGACATCCAAGCATCCCAAAGCATAAACTGAACGCATGGGATCAGCCTCCACTGACCTGCAGCTGATGCCTCACGAGTGCCGTTTACTAGAACCAGAGATATAAAAGTATTTTGTATACAAATTTTAGAAATTCCATAGGAAAACCCCCACAGATTGGAAAAGTACTAACCCTCTGTGTTTATGGGTGTTCACTAGCACTGCACAGTTCAGTTCTCGATAGAGAAAGAATTTTGAAACTACCTACCTTATCTCCAGCATTGCAGGGATACCCAGGAATTCTAAGTGACTATGATTAATTATTAATCATTAACTGCTGCTCTGATGGGCTTTTCTCTGCTGCAGAAATTATCTTGGAGCTCTCTGTTTAAAGCCAGCCTTATCCCAGTGACACCGCATTTTTTACCAAAATGCAGATATTTTTCTCACATCCTATTAGCATTACTACGACAATAATTCAGTCCTTGTACAGACAAGAGCAGCGAGATGTCACCCTAAAAATACAGTAGGTTTTATATAAAATGTCATGGAACTACTTCTACAAGGTCTATCAATGAGAGTCAGGCTTCTGAGTACCATGTGTCATTAGATCTCACCTGCACATCTTCAATAGGTTCCACTGTGCCAGGCAGAAGGAACAACTGGCATGGCTGTAATCTTAACTTTACTGCAGGCTTCAGCTTTCATATTTCCTTTACTTTTGAAAATGCCATTGATTTATTAATAAAAATACTACACTTTCTCTTTATGCCTCAACAAAGCAAAGATAGAAACTGTAATGCCGATGATACAGAACCATGCACTGCAGCTCACTTCCTGCATAAAAGGAGTAAGAATTTTGACAAGGTATAATCAAGTGAACAATAAAGAGCTGCAGAAAAGGAAGGAAAAATGGTGAACTTGTTGCTATGCTTCACATTAAGATTGGACAGGTCATCCAAACAAAAAATTAAATACGATTTGTGCATGCAAAATGTATGGTACAGTTGTTGCATCCTTACAGTTGATTTTGTGCCTGCTCAGAGAGGAAGATATAGCAAACAGCTTGTCTGGGCACAGAATGAAGATGAGCAAGAGGACACCCCTCCTAAAGAAGCTATTGTAGCCTTGCAAGGAGGTGCTTTCTGGTTTCACATTCAACAAGGGGAATATGGATGTGGTTGAAAGTTTTCTATCTGTCCTCCTTTACTAAGTATTCTCTGACTCAGAGAAAAGAAATACCTTCAAGGAAAGGCTGCAACTTCAAATAAATGCAAGACTGTTTTTAAGGGTCAGTTCTTAGACTGTGGCCTGCAAAGAAAGTAAAGCTATTTTATCCACAGCAATGTGGATTTCTTTCTTACCATAAATAAACTAGCCTAATGTCTTGCCTTCTACCTCAGTGCCCTAAGGACAGGCCTTATTCCCAAATTATCTTTCTTTTTCTTTCTACAGATCTATTTTTATTCTCATTCCCATTGATCCTAAAACACAGCCTGTGTCCATCTGCCTACCTTAAAAGTAGTCTATGATAATCTAGTATTTCTATCTAATGACTTTCTGTCATTCCCTTCATATGAAGTGCTTTTTAATGAACTGATGAAATTCTTCATTTTCCTGGACTTTGAGTTACTGCCTGAGCAAGACCAAATCAATAATTGTTTTGAGCAAATCAATTAAGAGGAGAGGTAGTTGTCACATGCAAAGAGGTTCTTGACTGACTGTTAAAGAACTGACTACCTAGTCAGTTCAGGGTATTGGCATCCTATATTCAAGTCCATTTGTAAAGAACAGAAATGAATGTGAAAAAATCATGTTTAAATTAGATTTATCTCTTCTTTCAAAGATGGAACATAACTCATAAAAAGAATACTCCAGGAAAATGTGACTAATGGGATACACATTTTTTCAGTAATTGTCTGGTAAAATGATTCTGTGGAATCTGAATGTTGAAAAAAGGTTCACAGAAAAAGTACTGAACTCTGATTTTCCAGGAAGTCAAAAAGATAATTGAAGAGGGAGGATCAGAAATAAGTTAAAAGAGGGAAAGTAAAAGCCACAGCACGTGCAAATAACAAATCCAAAAAAATGAGTTAATGGAGACTGGGAAAAGGAAGGTTTTGTAGGGAAACATAAAATCAAGGCAACAGAAAGAACATCTGGCTTCAAAGTCCCTGATTGCTCTTGCTGACATCAGTGCTGTTGCAGGACAGGAAAATGCTGACATGGTTGTTGTTGTTGTTCCTCCTTACAGATGTTGAATGGAAAACCAGAATGGAACTGGCAGGACCAAGAGATGTGTCTTCTCTTCTTTTTCTCCTTCCTGCTTTCAGGTGTGCACTCTCAGGACTGCTACTAGCCTCCATGTTTCATTTTTCATCTCCAGGGATCATCAGTCCAGCTTCTTGGAAAGCTAAAGTGGCAATGCTTCTATGAACTAGCAGTTAGCCCACAAGGAAGCTTTCCCAGCTCTGGCAGTTTGTGCTGCTCCAGGTACTGCAAGTATCCTGCACAAACATGTCATGGCTTGTTGTCAGAACAGTCAGCTCACAGTGAGCACAAGGAGTTTTATCAGCAATGACACAAGAGTTGTGTTACTGGTACCTGGAGCTTCATGCTGAACCAAGCTCTTGCACAAAGCTACCTGAGTCTCATATGGCATTTCCTACCCTCGCTGATGGTAAGGGCCTCAGATTGCCTCTTGATAAATACAGGCTATTTACCTTTTGTTAGTTCTGAAAGTTGAATTAAAAAGGAATCCCTCATTACTAAAGTCTTCTCGAGATTTAATTCCAGTGAAATTCTAAGTTAATCAAAAGGCTTTTTATTGACTTTTACCCATATCTTCAATAATTTTTGTTCATTTTTTCTTCGTTATTTTACATATAAAGATGGGAAACATAGAACTGCCTTCTCCTCCTTGAGAGTGTTCTTTACGATCTGCATTTTCAGGGTGTATGGAATGTGGTTCATCCACCTCAGTATAAGGAATGCTGATCAGTGAGAAATCCACAAAAACGTGAGCCCTCAAGTGTATTCATGCCCTAGGGGAAGGGGAAATAGGATCGGCTCACGATCAGCTTAATTATGTGTGGGAGGGACAATTTCTTTTGACTCATCCTGCTTATATTTATGCACTGTTTTGGCTAACACAGCTCATGCTAAGGCCATTACATCAGCATGAGAACACCACACAGGCAGGAGAGGTGACTTGAAAGAGGTAAAGGGCCATTATGCAGCCATTGTCACCTGCAGATTGCTGGCTCCTGCAGCCATCTTCTTTGTCTGGCAGTTTCTTCAGAATGCGCTGACTTTTGAAAATGGTGTAGACCAAACTTCCAAGCTGGAAGATGAAAAAACACCAGCTTATGCAAAAAGCAGATACAACAGCAGCTGGATTGCTGAGACTTTCATGTTTCCCAGTTTGATACAGGGGATGTCCACACTATGATGGAAGAGGAAAGATGAACACTCACACCGTTGGCTAGGTCACTAATATTTGTTGTAATATTAGTTTTTACAACACTAAGCATGTGGGGATTTTTTGCTTGGAATTGCATCAATTAATGATTATGAGTTCTAAGTTATGAAAACTTATGATTTGAATGGTAAATAAGTGAATTCATGTGACAGACCAGTCTAGGCGAAAGGGGATTGAACCCCTGTTTGTCATATTGGTTATATGACTCAATAAGCTCATGAAATAAAGTTTAAATCACAGGGTATTTTATCCTGTAAATTTGGGAGATCCAAATGGACCATGACAAGGCATTTCATTTGATAGCTCCTCAAAACATGGAGTATATCCTAATGTTGCTCTATATGCATTCTTTTCTAGACATCCTCTTGACGTCATCTTTTCTTGATACCTTCCTTCACATCAAGGAAAACAAAAGGTTAAATGATACATAGGAACTTATTTTAAGGACAGAAGAATATTGAAGATTTTCAAGTAGAAAAAGCTTTGGTTTCTACTTTCTTTTATATTATATTGATACAAGTTTAACTTTAGTGAATAATATGAATAGGAAAACATCTTTTAGCCCTAGTGTTGTTAGAAATTCAGCCTAGCTGTTCATAAATCATCTTATGTAACTGCAGAAATAAGACATTCATTGATTTTAAGTCTTTTATATTATTTGTCAATTTGACATTTATTTGTTGCCAGCTTTATTTCATAGAGTTGGATTGAGAGAAAATTGTGTTGTCACGTTTTGCATATACATCAATATAAGTTCATTCCTATAACCACACTGCTCCCCAAACTCTTTTTTGGTTTCACTAAACAGTTTCAAAATCTTGTAAAAATTTAATAAGGATTGTTCTGTGGATTCAAATATATTTGTAAAAGTCAATAGTGTTAAAGCAATGGAGAAGCCCACGTACATCTTAGTGATGGAAGTTTATTAACACTTATTTAAAATCCTCAATCTTTCTCTATGAAAAAGTCAAGATACTCATGTTTTCAAATGGAGAAGTAAAGTTTATTTGTGTTTTAGCTTGGGAGATTTTTTTTCTTGCAAGAAGTATTCTGATTACCAACAGAACATCAAACATCACCATAAATAAGGGTGTTTATGGACCTAACTCTTATTTATGGTTCCCTTCTTCTTTGCCAGAGTAGAATTGTTTTCAAATGGCTGTGACTAACTGCATGAGTTCTTTTCTCAGGGTGTGATAAGAATTATGAAATATAATACGGTTTGTGTACATTGTTGCACAGTGAAAGTGGCCTGACAAATAGATTATGCTCATCTAACTACAAAAAAAGTTATGAATGTCACTCAGATTCAGCCAACTTTCACCTCAATGCTTAACTGTTCGCAGCTTCTAGTCAATTTTAGCCAATATGTAATAACATTATTGGAATAATCTGAAGAGTGCTAAAATGGATAGTTGTGACAGATATAGAAATAGTCATATTCTTTCTCAACTACAGTCTGAGTGCGCATACCAAATAAATAGTTATGTCTGTTAATTTAAACTACCTTAAATATTGTTGGTTTATACCTCTATCTTGAGGTATCATCAGACAAAAAGACTTCTTCCTTCTCACATACAGTCCTGCTAGCCTCATAGAAAGCAAGCTGTGTTTCTTAATCCTGCCTCACTTTACTCACTACCTGGTTATTGTTTGCAAAGTCAAATACTTTGGGTGTAATTCTCTTTTTTTATCATATGGGTAAGACTGGGAGCAAATAAATTAATTTCTTTTAGTGGTCATATGTGAGATTTTGTACAGAGGTGCCAGAAAGCAAACTCTGCTGTTAAATACTTCTAACACCATGTGATAAAATACAGTTTCAGACTGGTTTTAAGGTTTTGCTGACTTGTCTTCTTTCCTTAGTTTTTCTGTAATCTGTGGAATAGTTAATGAGCAGTATCTTCTACTCAAGAATGCATGGCAGGCAGCATCCTTTAGGTTTTCTTTGCAGCTGTGCTGTAAAGCATACTTCTTCACTTACACGAGAATTTTGAGATCTATAGCTTTTGCTTCCTCTGCAAAGTCTTTTATTGACTTCAGTGACAGCAAATTTACTCAAATCAATACTTTGAATGTTAAGCATTGCTTAGGTGAAGGGAAAGCAGATATACTTGCTGGATCTCAGTCTGTAGCATTTCAAGTTGACTAAACATCCTTTCCTTGACTTTCTATTTTCTTTATTTAAGCCTCCATTTAGCTCTCTTCTGAATGATGCAATACATCTGTCTCCTGTCTGCTATTTCCAGTGTTGTCCACTCTCTCACCAAAGTAGTTGTATTGTTGATAGACAAGAGGACTTATCTTTATGCCAACCTTTCTCTTTTACCATTTGACCCCTATCCTAACGGTGTCCATTCTCCCACTAGTTCTCTTTTTTAAAGCAGGCACAAGCTGGTCTTTTGGCAGAACCAAAGGATGAATAGGCTTGCAACATCCCTGATGCTGGTAGTTAAAACAGAAGGCAGAATGTAATAGGAGTTGAGATCAGCTGCCCAAGGAGTCATCAGTCCTCCAGGACAGGATTTTCATGGCTTCTAAATCATGTGATATGAAAGACTAAACCTGGATGAATTGGAGAACATGGTGTATTCTAGTTTTGATTGCCAAACTGAAGGAGGCTGTAAGTATAATACCTCTCATGCTGCATTTGAAATGTATGTGCATTTGAAAGAACAGAGGGTAGGATTTGTAGGATGAGGCTGTGTAGCTGATCAGACCAGCTGAGTGGGTGGGGAAGTCTGAGAGTTTCTTGTGTTCTTAAACACTTGACAAGATGACAAAAAGTAGTAATCCAAAGATCCAATAATGGAAATTTTCAATGGTTGCTTTGTTATCTGGAGACCAACAAAACTACAGCCTTATCACAGCTGAGAGGTTTGGCAGTCCTAAATACAAAAGGACTGTGTAATTGGCATAGGCACAGAAAACATGTTTAGAAATGATGAATTTTAGTTGAGTGAGAAGAGGAAAACTAGGATGAGAAAAGGGGAAAGTGGAAGTAATCTGTAAGAATGTTGTATGGGAATTAGAGACCACAATAGAGATAAGCATAAGGATATCACAAATGGCAGGGGGAGACAGAAAGTCTGAAACAGTACTAGATTCAACTGATCTGTAGCTTTTACCTGCCTGGAGGAAGGCCAGTTATCTGAGATCAGTGATGTTGAAGGAAAGAAAGGTACCTGGGTAGCTATTGCTTCTTCTTTTTATCATGATATTCACTAAATACATGAGCAGAAATGATCTATGCATGAGAAAACCTTTTCTCTCTTTCCCCCCCTCTCCCCCCCCCACAACTTCTTCCATTTCTTTCTTCTTTTCTTTTACAGGTGGATTCCCTGATTCTCCACCAGGAGGGGCACAGAGACAATCTTGCATAAACTGGTTCCAACAACTGGTTCAGGGAGTCAAGAAAACATGTTTTAGTGCAGGCCGCAAAAGAAGTGGAGGATACACTGAGAATAAAACCACTTTATCAGAAAAAAAACATGGGGATGCATTGTTGTGCCAGGAGCCTTCAGTATGACCAAGCACATGCAGGTCCTGCAACAACGAAAAAATGATCTTCTTTACTCTTGACTGTGAGTGGATGAACAGACTAAGTGTCAGTCAGTAGACCAGTTTCTTTCCCTTCCACCCTCACCAATGGATGTTCCTTGGGATATACAGCCAATTCCTTAATTCTGTTATATCTGCAATAAGAATTTAGAACTGGTTCAAATGAAAAAAAAGAAGCCACACCAAAAAAAACTGGATTGAAAATCTAGGCCTGAGTAGGAGGAGGATAGTACCAAATCCACATTGCCAGTAGTCTAATCGTGATAACAACATATCTTGTGCTGTGCTGAAACTTCCAGTACTCTCATTGAGCAAGAAACACATAAGGTTTTGAAACAGAAGCATCATCAAGGGATCTCCTGAAAGCAAACCTATAACTTAGCCCTAAATAATAGTAGCATTCGAAATTCTATCATGAAGTGTGCTAGGAGATTTCTGATTTACGAGATAAATAATTTTGCAACATCTCTTGATGTTATGAAATAGAGGAAATCCATGCTGAAAGCCACACTGAAATCCTTCATTATATAACTCATCCTCACTGGAAGAATTGTTTGAAACTGAACCGACCAGAAAGGAGGTTATGGAATATGCAAATGATATTGAATGCCATTATCAGATCTTATATTTTTTCTAAATTTTTGTAATTGTAGGTGTAATATTGTTGGGTTTTTTTTCCCTAAAAGATGTATTTGTATTTACTGGAGCAATTCTCATCATTTTTCGTTCCTGTAAATATTAGCATTTGCTACTAATACATTTTTTCCCCACACAAAAATCAAAAAATGACTAGCTAAAATGATAATCCGGGTATTTGTTGAGAATTGTGCAGCTGTGGGACATGACTATAAACAAGTTTTCCACCTGAAATTCTTTCACTTCGTATTAAATACTTAAATATTTATTGATCAGACATAGAATATGTTCTATGTGAAAAGTCTAAGCTATAAATTTATATTTTTATAGAGTAGAAAAACATTAGTTTTGGTGATACCTTCTTGGTGATACCCTACAAAACTGTGCACTACAGAGTTAGTTTGTCTGGATTCAGATCCACTCTTGAAATACCAAAAAGATGTGATTTGAGTCTAGATATTGTCCTTGAACATTTTACCTGTAATATTGCTGCAGACCCCTTTTCTGCACACTGTCCCACATAAACCCAGAGGAAAACTCTATGTGTTCTATGTGAAAAGAGGTTTCTCCTTCCAGCCCATTTACCTGGATCTTAGGGCAACTTCTACAGCATATCTAGTTAGATATTTCATCAGCTGCTTCACACACTAGTTCTCATCATCATCAGCATTATGTTGGCTTTGTGAACTCCTGTTCTCAATGCCAGCTTCGAGATCTTTCTCCTACAGAAAAAGAACCTGTGTACTTTTGAGTCAACACATTGAATTCAACATTTCACAGTCTCCAGTTTCATGACAGACATATGTATCTCTGCTACAATAGTTCCAGTCCCTTTTCCACGAAGTTCTGCCAATGCAAAAATAAAGAACTGTGGAAAATACAGCCCCAAAGACCACTGTAAACACCCACTCATTCCACCAGGTGGTATCCTTTCACTTAAACAAGAAAGAATAGTTTCAGTAGCACAGAACTTAGGTTGCTTAATATTAGCATTGGTCTCTGGGCCCACATTTCACAGCCATAGACGGCAAATATGGCAACTCTGTCGGTTCCCACTGTGCACTCAAAATACCATGCTAGGATAGTGATGAGTCTTGTTAACACAGGTTAAAATATTGTGTCAGAATCAGTGGTATCACTCTGGAACCTGAAAAATGCATTCATAATTAGTACAGGTACTGCCGGGCAACTACAGGACAAAAGGTCGCTACATATTTGCTTCAGGAATAACCCAAGTTTCCTTCACTTTTCCTGTATGCTAAGGCTACAACAGGCTCCCATATAAAGCTCTTCCCAAATAATATCATACATGCTTGTTCTAAAAGGCAGAAAAGGAAGAAAAATAATTAAGGTCTGAACATATGTATTATATTTTTCCAGAAAGAAAAATTCCAGCAGTTAACAATACAAAAATAGAAGTACTTTATTTGGTTGCACTAAACATTTTCTGCTTTGTTCTGGAAACAAAATAACAAAAGCTAAAATAAAACATATGAGGATAAATAAAAAGACTGTTGTCATATATGACAATATCCTGTCTGATAGAATAAGAAAAGCTTCTAGCTGAGTCAATTCGAAAGTTTCTGTGTGTTGTCAACACATGCATAAACAAGTATTCGCTTGAAATTTCTTGCAGGAAGGAGCTTGTTTTCTGCGAAGATGTAGTTGTTACAGACAGCTCTGCTATTGGTTTAAGCCAAGCCTGTGAAACAGACCCATATAAGTCCCTTACAGGGGTAGGTTCACTGACTTCCAAGGCAGAAATGAGGATGTGGACTGCCTGGTGTGTGGCCATGTACTTCTTTGGAGCAAGTAAGTAATCGGTACAGCTGTAATACCTGCTCTGCTGCTGGGAGAATGTAGCTTACTTGTTTTACTGCATTTTTTGTTTTGTTCTTTCTTATAGGAGCTAAAATCATCCAAACCTCAAGTCTTGTGGTGAGAGAAGATGAGAAAACTACTCTGAAATGCAGTCAAAATGATAAGCACAATTCTATGTACTGGTATATGCAGCAGCCAGGGAAGGGGCTGCAATTGATCTATTTTTCCTATGGTGCAAATGACAAAAAAGAAGGTGACATTCCCGAAGGATTCCAAGCTAACCGGCCAAACCTTACAGATTTCAGTTTGGATATTTTATCTGTGAAGATGAACAATTCAGCTGTCTATTTCTGTGCCAGCAGTTTGGACACAACACTTCAAAGTCACTTGCTTTCTTTACATAAACCTCTCTCCTTTCAGAACTTTCCCTCCAAAGGGAGTCACTCTCAGCACTCTCAGGAAAAGAGTGTGTAGGCTAATAACCTAAACAAGGTCTTACCAAGAAGTTGGAATGAGAATAGGTAGAAAGAAGAGCTAGGCAGAACAGGTACATGAAGTGCAGGCTAATTGCTGAACTCCTCTTCTCTGATCAGCCATTTATCCCCTATCTCATCAGGACAATCAATAAAGATGGTTAACCAAATGCAGACATAAAATAAAGGAAATGGAAACTGCAATCTACACACAATTTATCATCCCATATGCCATTTTCTTACCTGAAACAGAACAGTTACTTGATACATGTAAGTCTGAAATACTTTGTAGATAGTGACTTCTGTGGGCAGTCTCATTCCTTCCTGAAGATTATCAAGTAGTGAAAACCATAATGTTTTTCACTGTGCTTGAAAATATTAGCCTAATCACAACAAAACTGTAGAAGTACCATTGTCAGCAGTGATGAGAAGGAGCCTGAACAAAAGATGTTTTAAGAATAGAATTAATATGCAACAGATTGAATTAAAGTGTCAGAAGAGGAGCCATTACCATGGCCTGCAAGTGCACTGACACAGTCCTGAAAAGTTATATATATATGGAGGATATAAAGTAGAAAGGGAGATGGTCAAAGTAGTAAGCAACTTTGAATGAATTTTTTATTTACTACATAACCTCTCCCTGATGGAATACTTAAGGTTTGCCATCAAGAGTCTTGTGTCTCACACAGAAAGACTTACCAGTGTGTTTCCATCACCAGCATTCTCTCAGGTAGTGTCATTGATGCAGTGGGAGTACTCACAGCCTGAGCTACTCTTCGGTGTAAGCTTTCCATGATAACTATATAACAAATTGTTCTAAATTGTCCTAAACCAAAAAAGCACTAAGCAAGGTTCTTGTGATGTGCAAAAGTTATTTGAATAATTTGCTAGTTCTGAAATGAAGAATAGTGATGTGTTTCCAGTTTTGGAAAGGTTTAAATAAAAGGTGTAGAATGGAAACATTCCCTTTATAGACACAGCATCCACAAAGAGATTATTCTTATAAATCCAAATTATGTCAAATTATATTGTAAATGTTGTAGGGCAAAGGTGTATTACCATACATGAAGGATAACCATACTGATCTTCAAGGGAAGTTTTCAACTTGTGATTATTGTGCAGCATTTCTTCATTGGGAAGGGAATTATTGGATTAGAGGCACATCCCTGGAGAAAAGGTGGAAGAAGCTTTATTTGAGTCCTTTAAATATCAGCTGACTGGATAGAGGGCAACTTTGCAGAAAAGCAATTGAACATGAATAAGCAGTAAATGCTTTCAGAAATGAAAGCTAATTGTATGTTTGGTTGCAGTAGCAAGAATGCAGTTGAAGTTGAAGCATGTTGAAGCACTTTAGAGACCATATTTGGAATACCACCTCTATTGTCCATATACATCCCTGCCCCAGTACAACAGAGATATCAAAAATTGTGGAGTGCAGCAGAGGGTCACTCACTAAGATGATCAGGGAACTGGAACAGAAACATAGGAAAAGAAGTTGATGGAATAAATGTTGATCATCATGGAGAGAAGGCAGCTAAAAGATGACTAACTGCATCTTAATTGCGTCTTAGAGGGGAACAATAGAAGCAAGTGGGAACAAGCTGCAGCAAGATAAAATGTGATTAGACGTAACAAAAAACACTTAGTCTTGATGATGCTTCAGCACAGGAACAGGTTTCTAGGAGATCTTGTCAAATCTTTGTCCTTGAAGATATTCAGAAATCACCTGGACAAAGCTCTGAGCAACATGATCCAGCACTAGATTTAGCCCTGTTTTGAACAGGAATTTGGATTGAAGAGACCTCCAGAAGTCCCCTCCCATTAAAATTTTTCTACAAATTTGTGATTGTCTTGCTTTGCTGATTTGAGACGCCTAAAAAAAGTGTGAGGATTTTTTTAAATTGTAAAAGCAGATCACCACCTCCCCCAAACCCACAAATCTTTAATTTTTTGTATGTTGTGCAACAGAAAAGCAGCTGCACATGCAGGAACCCATCTGCAGACTTGTATGATAACTTGACTGTATGATAACTTGAGACAAAAAACCCAACAGCTTTCATAAGGCCCCTTATGTGTGTGTCACTGTTTCTGTCCAACTGTAAAATGGTGAACAGAAAGCCACATCCTGTGCCTCATCCTGAGAGGCTTAGGTGGTGTTGTGGTAAGAGAGGCTGATGTGCTATCAAAATGGATTTTTTTTTTTGAGTAAATGTCAAACCACATCCTGTTTTGCTAAAATTCAACTGCTGTTCCCTTAAAGAGGTATTTTCAAACACATTTTGACATATCACCTGCTCTCATTCTGAGGTACCATTTTCTGTTAAGGCCTTCAGAAACATTTTCCACTGCTGCTGACTCTATACTAGACCAAAACTCTGTTCAGGGTCTCCACTCTCTGCCTCCTACTCCTTCTGCCTTTCTATTGCATTCTCAGATATTCTGCTTCCAAATCTCCCCAAGCACTCCTCTACCTTGGTCTTCATTATTCCTACACCTGTTTAAGGAAAATAGCAGTGCCTGCCAGCAAAAGCAAACACAGGCCACATTGAGACATATATACTCAAGTGACATCTCTCTTTGCATACGCAGGTGTATATGCAGACAAACAAACTCACTGTCAAGAGAGGAAAACATGAAGGGTTCAAATTTCCATTGAAGACATTGCAGTAAAAAAAAAAAAATAGAAGGAAAAAAAAAGGAGATATTATTTGAGTTCAGGTATGCATCAGCCCCTCCTTTAAAGTGCCCTGTTTGCACAATCATTTGTGTAATAGAGAGGCTGTGTGGGAGCAAGGATTACATGGCTTGGAGCAAGCTTGGAGAAGAACAAGATTGGATTCCTGTGCTTGGTCTCAATTTCCATGGACTGACAGATACAAGCTCAGTGTAGGAATATTCTTTTTATTACAGAATCTTAAAGGAAGTCTCTGTTATTTGCCGTATTTTTTTCCTACATTAGGAATTTTAGTTGTGTCACTCCTTCAAGATGTAGCTTGTCTGCTGCAAAACACCTATCCTCAAGTTTGTCCTCCATTCGCTTTGACCACATTCTGCCACAACCACTTTGCAAATCTATGTGTGAGGTCAAAATTGATCTGTGTTTTTTTGACAGGCTTGATAAATGCAGCCATTTCCACCAAATGTCCTTAGAAACTATATTCATCTTAATGTGTTCCAGGCTGAGCTGGAATTATTTTTTAATATTGCATTCTGCTGTGCTCTAGTCTGTTCTAACTTCATAGAACATGAATAATGAAACATCTTGGGAAAAGAACCCATCACCTGAATCCAAAAACTTTTCTTCGTGTATCTTTATCACACTCCCTGAAATGTGCCCCTTGCACAGCCTTCTCATGAGTCCCACTTGCTGAGAACGGTTGCCTTTTATAATTCTCCAAAATATTTGATATTAGCACAGGAGAGCCTCATAGGATAATATCAAAAATACTCACACCTATCCTGGGTTAATGCTCAGTGACAACCATGTTGAATCCTTAAATACATTTTTTTTTTAAAGAATAATAGCCAATTAATAGCATAAAAGCAGCCCTCATTCTTACATTAGTAGTAAAGTACTCTAGTGTCTGGTGCTGTAATTTGACATCAATATTCTTAGGAATCATTATCTATACTGTAATATCAAATCTCTTTCATTTGAACCCACTCTTGTTTTCTTTCCCTCCAGCCTCCCCATCTTTTGGCAGTTCTTCTTTTACATCCTTCCTAGTCCTTCTGCCTTTTTCATTTCATTGACACACATTCAATTTTAAATAGGACAGTGGGAGATAGACTGCACAAATAAGAGGGAATCATAATGATTAGCTCATTCCATAAGCAATTTAATTTTGTGACAAAGACTTGGTCAGTCACACAATTCATTTCTTCTGGAGGACAGCCAGTAGACTGAGCACACACTGAGTAGAGTCTCTGGGAGCTCTGCATTGTAGAGGTAATATATATTCTTCCAGAATGCACTTATCTGACTTGAGGTTTCTTCCTCTTTGGTGTTGTCTCAACCTTCTCATTCCCTTCAGTTTATTCTATAAAGGTTGCCTGCTTGCTAGCTTCTTTCACAGTTTTATTCATCTGTTATTTTTAACACTAAAATGTCCTATTCACAGGTCAAATTTTTGTTTGATGTGTAGCATCCTCTTTACCACAAACCTACAAATATTGCGTTTAGGCACAGGATTTAGCAAAACACTGACTGCTAAACACCCCAGACAATGATTTTTCTTTTTTTAGGCAACTTGTCATATATCCTAGCTTTTTGCAGTCCAGCAGACTGAAGTGTAAACACACAGCCTGACATTTGCCCTCATTCCTTACTTAATTCTGTAGAATTCGGAATCACCTAATGGTAAATTCCTTACCCATGGACTCATCTTCCTGTGATTCATATAACAATGAGGTGTTTAACTCACAAACTCTGTTTTCTATTCTCCCATAATTAATATTCTGCCTGCCTCAAGCGAGGAAGGACAAAACCAGGAGTATTTTTCAAGTACTTTTAAAGTTTTGTCATAGCCACCAGAAAGAATTTCTACTGTACACATTTCATGAGAGATGTTGCTTGAGATATGAAAAGACTGGCTCCCACAGGAAGCTCAGTACCTCTGGCATGTGCTAACAAAAATGTTTGTCAAGGAAGGTGCGAGAAAACCTCAGATGCACTCAGCTTTGCTTTCAGCCTCTGCTTATTACTCACAGTAGTCACTGAGGTCTGTTGTCTGAATTTGAGAGAGAAACAATAAGAAAATAATAGTGCATATCTGTTGTAACAGTTAAGGTTTTGAAGGGTCAAGGACAAAGAACCCTCCATTAAATCTTTGGTTCCCTCTCTCATCACCCTGCCATCTTCTGTGATCTAGGAAATTTTGGGCGCAGGAATTCACCAACTGCACGGAGTATGGAGCTGTTTATTTTCTGTTTGCAGGACCATGGAATACTGACTTGTGCCAACAGATAATTTCCCCCTATTCCATGCCCCACTTGGCACAGAAATTGCTCATCAACCTTTTTTCTTCCTTCACTTTACATTATATGCTTCATCTTTTTTTTTCAAATGCTATTTCTTAAGTATATTATTTTGATTTTCAGACAGCAGTTCCTTGTCATCAACCCTTCTTCTCCTCCTAAAATACATAATTAGAGGCCTCTTTTGCCCCTTAGTCTATCTTTCTGTTCCTGAATAGAGTGTTAGTGCTTTGATCTGCAAATTAGCTTATGATTTTTGCTTCAAGAATCAAAACAACTTATTCATTTTTTCTAGAGGCTTCCCTAGAACATGTCTGTGTTTCTCTTGGGGTTTTTTTCCCTTCTTCTGTATTGTTCTCTATTTTCTTGAATCTTTCAAAAGCAAAAAGGACCTAGCATTTTACAATGTTGAGGGCAAACATGGGAAAGAATATTTACGAAAACAACAATTGCAACTTGGGAGATTGATCATCGACTGATTGTCTATCTCACAGATACATAGTAGAACTTAAACATAACTTGACTAATATAGAAATTATAGATATAAAAAGAAATAATTGAAAGAAAAGTTCTTTCTGGGTTTCCTTTGTTTTATTTCAAACATACTTGGTAAATAGCATTTTATTAATTGCAACAGTCAGCTTGGTTTCTCTTTCAAATTGCAGTGGTTCTGTGTGAGCACAGATAAAAATTATTGCTAAAATTTGTAAAAGCTCATAGATAGGTGTCCAAACAGCCGAAATTATTTCTCTGTGCTTAGTTTGTGTAATGGAGAAATCGACTCAAATTTCCTTCTTAACAGTGAAGCAAATGCTAAGACTTTGTGTGAATTATTGAGGGACAATTAAATTGTTTGGTAGAGGATAACAAAAAGTGCTCCATTTCACAGAATCATAAAATCACAGAATTGTTTAGGTTGGAAGGGATGTAAAAGATCATCTAGTTCCAAACCCCCTGCTGTGGGCAAGGACATCTTCCACTAGACCAAGTTGTTCACATCTTGTGAATGTGAGACCCATGAAGACATTTTTGAAAAAAGTGTTTTCAGGAAACAGTTCTCCATTTTGTTTGAAACAGTCATGAGACTACATAAATAATTTCTGTAATTAGAACACTCAATAAATCTCATTGTTCAATATGGTATTTTCTCTTGTTTTGAAGTGTTTAGAGGAGATTAAAGGAGTGATACAAAGCAGGAAAAAACCCCCCATTTTATAGGATTATACCCATCTGTCCTCTAGCAGTAAGATATACCTTTTTTTCCTTTAATGACATTAAATCTGTCATCAGATCCTTTTGAAACAAACACATTAACTGTCAGGCGATTTTAAATCTATTAATAAAATTTTTCTTCACTAACACAATGAGTGTGGTGCCATCACCACTAATCTCAAGTAAGAACAGACTGAGAGGGAAAGCAGCTACCATGCCTCTCCTGAGAGAGTGTCACTTCTTGTGTGGCTGGAGTTCTGTTTCCTTGTCTGCCACCTTTGAATTATGCATCTCTTTTGGCTAGAAATCAGCCACTGGAGTGTGCAAGCCTCTGCAGCCTTGCTCCAGTTGTTGGTGCACAGTCTAAGTACCGGATGAGTCTTCTTCTATTCCCATAACAGATAAATTATTCCTATAAGGATTGTCAGTGAATGATCTTTAATGTGAGTTCCTTACGACACCACTCATCACTCAAAGTTGTGTGGTTGGACATTATTACTACGAAAGATCAAATTAAAAAACAACAACTCATGCTTTTTCAATGGAAAATAAGCTAAAACTTTATTCCTAAATCAAGGAGCTGAGTTCTCACCCTGTGAGCATTAAGAAGGTGCTAGTTTTGAGACAATACAATATAATACTATATGATATGGATGCACAGGGAAAATCCAGCAGTGAGTACAACAAAATGGAGAACAGGAGTGGAACAAAGAATCATCAAAAAATATTTAGAAGTTCTTAGAAGAATAGATCCTTTGCTATGGAAAGATGGAGGGTATAACTTGTTGTGTTCCTGCTGATGTGATGAAGAGGGGTCTTCATTTATTCTTTATACAATTTGCCACCTACCTAATTGAAAACAAAACAGAATAAAAATATTTTTAAAAAATGATAATAGCAACAACAACAACCACCAAGCAAATACAAGAAACAAATACAGGAGTTGGCTGGATGACCGTGCCAAGAGAGTTACCATCCAAGCAGTAACCAGTAATGAATGGTTTCCCTCAAGGGCCTGTACTGGGACCAACACCATTTAATACCTTTGTTAATGTGTCATTGATACTGGGATAGAGTCCACTCTCAGCAAGTTCACAGATGACACCAAGCTGAGTAGAAGTTGATATGCTTGAGGGAAGAGTTGTCATCCAGAGGGACCTGGACAGACTCAAAGAGTGGGCCCATATGAACCCTGCAGACACCAGGATCAGTACAGACTGGGGGATGAATGACTTGAGAGCAGCCCCGTGGTGAACGAATTTGGGATATTGGTGCACGAAAAATTTTATGTCAGCCAGCTGTGTGTACTTGCAGCCTGAACAGCCAACCATATCCTGGGCTACATCAAAAGCCCAGTATGGCCAGCAGCTTGAGGGAAGTGATTCTGCCCCTTTGCTTGGCTCTTACATGACCCCACTGGAGTACTGTGTCCAGCTCTGGACACACCAGCACTCAAAACATGCTAAAGCAGATCCAGAGGAGTGTAACAAAAAATTGTCAGAGGACTGGTATGAAGACATACTGAGAGAACAACCCGTCTTCATAAAGGAAAAGAGAAACCTCTGGGAAGACCTTGAGGCCTTTCAATATACAAGAGGACTTTTAAGAAAAGAGATGTTTTACCAAGGTCTCCAGTGACAGGACAAGAAGCACTGATTTTAAACTGATATAGGGTAGATTCAGATTAAAGGAAGAAATTTGTTATAGTAAGAGTGGTGAGACAGTGGAACAGGTTGCCCAGAAAAGCTCTGGAATGCCCAGCCCTGGAAGTGTTCAAGGCTAGGTTGGACAGAGCTTTGAAAAATCTGGTCTAGTGAAAGATGTTGCTGCCCATGGCAGGGGGGTTGGAACTAGGTGATCTTTAAAGGTTCTTTCTGGCCTAAACCATTCTGTGATTCTATGATTGTGATCCAGTAAAACACAAACCTACTCCCTCTATCCTTGGAAAAGGTCCAAAAATATAATTGAGATTGTGTTCAGACTTGCCCTCAACTCTGCCAGTTCACTTTTCAAATACATCTCCCTGTCCTGCTTTTAAAGGGACAAGTGCTGAGGTTTCCACTGCTCTCACTGGGTATATCTTTCAGCCATATGAGAAGCTTACTAATAAAAAGTATTTCCCGGCAGTTAGTTCAGCTTCTCCCATTTGTTCACATTTATCCCACTATTCTTTGTAAATATTTGTCAATATTTGTTCAGATTTATCCCCTGTATCGCTTCAAAAAACCTGCTTGTTATTTTCACTGCAGTCATAAGTCCCTTTTTTAATGTCTACAGAAAAGTACGATATATCTGATATTTTCCTTCTTTACTTTCTACAGAATTTGTCCCTAAGCCTCATCTTTTTCATGTGTTTAAAGAGTATTTTGAGAAGGATTTTCTCTGCTAGATAGCATTGATTTTATTTGAGTTCTGGAAAAAGAGGAATAGAAAACTCATCTCTCATGATTTTTCAAACTAGACATCACAAAGCCTGGCAGAGAACATGCAGAAAAACAGATCTACCCTGGATCCACTGATCCTTGACTAGTGAGTAAGCTCAGCCTTCAGGTAGCACACTAGCTTACCTTGGCTCTCCACACCAGACTGCTCACCAGAACTGCATAGATCAAGGCTTTGCCACAGAGAATGAGGTAAGTGAGCTTCACAGAATTTCCATACCGCAAGTACGAGTCTGCAACGCAAACATCATTTATGTATTGAATTGTCATCATCACGAGATACGAAATTTAATGTAGTTTTAATAAAAAATGAACCCTTGAAATCTTTAGCTAAGTGACATGAAGGAACTAGAGTCAAATGAATGTTTCTGTTGACACCAGAGAGCAGGGGATGTGAAAGAACACAGTAATCCAACAAACCAAAAGAGAGAGTAAACATGGGAAAGACAAAGATTGGTTTATGCTAAGAAAGTATTGTGTTGCCACATCTAATGAAAACCTAGGCTGTTCATCTGAATTCCCTCTTAGGAACACAAAATAAGCTGAATCACAAGATATGAATTTTTTTTCTCTCATTACTGTCAGTGGCCTTACGAGTGCTGTTGACACCTTAGGAAAGTTTTACACAGCCCAGAATAACATGGTATCTAGAACTTTAATTCTTGTAGATTTTTAACTCTTAAGGAGTTGCAGTACTATTGAGATATCACCTCAGTGTTGGTTCAACCTTAAGATTCCTGAAACATTAAAGAAGTTGGTGGAAAACAGGAGTGAATAAATATCTATTCATGAAGGAAAGAAACGTAATTTGTAATCTGGATATCCTCCACACCTAACTCCAACTTGGAGGGGGATGTGAATTGCCATCAGAAGTATATAGATGGCTTTCATGGCTGAGCAAGAATCTTCCCAACAGAAGGCAGTCTTAAGGACAGGAGGAGATGATAAAGAGCAAATTACACTCTATGGGAAGGTTCCACTATTTCTCCTGTGTTTTCAAAAGTGAATCATAAGGAACAGTTAAAACCCAACACCATTTCTACATACTGTATGCACAAACAATCCTCCCAACTTCTTTTCTTCCTTTTTTCTTTTTTTTAATCTAGGGTAAAAATCACTTAGATCAGTAAGTAGAAGCTATTTATGTAGTAGAAATCTTACACACCTTGTACTTAGTGTCAGCAAAACTGGAATTAAAATACATACAAATATTTGCCTGTGAGAAGACACACGTACCTTCTGTAACTGCACAACCTGAAAAATAAAAATAAACTGAAAGTCATGTTTCTCTTCAAATCGAACAGAACACAAATTTTAGAAGTTGCAGTTTATAAAATACTGCCTAATTAATTATAATTCATTAATTCAATAATTAATCTTAATATAATATATATTTTATTATACTACAGAGATTTCTCAGTGAAAAGCTGAAGAAACTATAGATGTATAAGGCTAATGTAGATAGAGAGGCCCAGGAATATGACAAGACATATGCTAATATCTACATATTTAGATATATATTTTGCCATAATGTGTGCCAGGGTGTGTAAAACCCTGAAAAGAAGTTTTACACAGATGTGTTTCATATCATAGCACACACTCTTTTGATTTGTGATTTCTAGTTTGTCCTACATGGTGATACACAATTTTACCCACCAGCATCACCAGAGATAGCTTTGCTTATGGATTCCTCTTTTCCATTCTGAAAAAATTTGGCGACACACATGAACTTATTCAAAGGGTTGAACCATTCCCAGGCTGGGATCCTCAGTCGGCTGGTCAGTGAGTAGGTACTTCCATTCCGTGTGGAGAATTCATCTGTCCCCACTCCTTTTGTCCTTTTAACATCATTTACCATCCAGACCAGATTCAGGTGGTCAGGGTAGAAACCAGAGGCCAGGCACACCAGTGTGGCCTTGTTCTTCTGTTGGATCTCCTGCTTTGATGGGGAAAAGATGGCCACAGCTGGAGGTATGATTTCCTTATCCTTCTCTGAAACAGAAAGCAGTATGACCCAGAGCCTCAATTACTCTATTCAATCAGAAACTCCTTAAAATTGTACTGTATTTGTGTTGTGTTACTCCTGATACACCTGGCCTTTTAACAACTGTCTATTAGAGAACTAATATCTATTAGATATTGGACACCAGGAAACTGAAGAGATTTGTTTTCCTTTATTACACAGAATTATAAAAGGTCTGGCTACAGAACTGCATGACTACTTGAATTTCTAGTATTGCCTCTGTCAGAAGAGTAGGAGAGTCGGAATGAGGCTGAGCTAATAGGTGGGCAGAAAAGTTATGCTTTAAGGTCTGTATTTGTTAGGCCAGTTATAACAGACCCAGTTATGCTGTAAGGTCTGTATTTGTAATACTGTATTAATAGATAAGGGAGTCTGTTCTAAGGCATAAGCATCTTCAAGGGACTGAGCTACATTCCTGAAGATGTAGCTAAAGCATGATGGTCATTGCAGTGTTCAGAATTATACTGTCATGTGGTACCCTACTTGGACCCCCTATCTAAGAGCTGACTTGAAAGGAAAGAGCTAATCTTTCTCACCATCTGAAGTGAAGAACACTTGAGGTAGGTAATAAGAATCAGCCTGGGACAAGTTTTGCTTTGGGTCTTAACTTGCCATTCTATTTTAAGACTAATAAATATCTCTTTATGCAATTTTTTGTTTAGATTATCCTAGGTATGAGAAGCCCTCATCCTAGATCACACATCTTCACAAAATGATGCAAGATTCTATACACTACAAACCAAAAGTTATCCCCTGTCCTCTAGTGTTTAATACCTACATGTAAGACTAATAACAACAGATTTCAGTCAAAAGGATGTACAAGGCAGCAAGGAGAAGTCACTCAGAAGCTAGCCACTGACCCAAAAAGCCATTTTTTTCCCAATATACCGAGTAGAGTGCCTTTTTTACTCATCTGGTACAATAAACTCAAGAGGTCTGCAGAATGCTTGTGTAAACAGAAAGGCAGAGAGAACTATGGAGCCAAAGAGAAAACTATTACTGTTCTTTCAGTGTGAAGGCACCATAAACTCTAGATGTCCTTCCTGATCACTCTCTCCTTTGTAGAGTAAGAGAGTTAGCAGAATTAGCAGAAATTTATATCTTGCATAGGTCTCAACTCCTAAGCACCATTTTCTCCTTTCAAATGTTAGCCTTAATCCTACCTAGATATTAATAATTTCCTAGAAGATTTGGCACTGCTCTGCTTTCCTTTCCTTTCCTTTCAGTGGATATGAGGCTGATCACTTTTACTGTTACCATTTGCACTTGGCTTTATGATTTTTTTTTCCCATCCTAAAAGTATCTCTGTTAAGTTCATTGGCTGATAGCCTAAATGGCTAATGAGTGAAGAGATGAAAACAAAAGCAGGACACAAAAGAAAAATTAGAGAGATTGAACAGACCAAAAAAAGAAAAAGATGTGAAAAAGGAGGACAGAAAGAATGATAAAACTACTGGAAAGACAAAGAAAGCCAGAAAATGAGCATGTTTTAAATGGAACAAGAAGACTGGAAAAGCGAGAACAGAGGCAACCAGAAAAAAATGTTATCAATAGCCCATTGTGTTCTCATCTTCCAAACTGTTCATGGCAGATACCGGCACAAAGCTTAGTCACTTCCATGCATAAACTCATGCATTCCCAGTCACATTTCCAGTCTCTTCACTTGCAAGAGAAAAAGTACCACAGTTCTTCCATTCCCATCATGGCAAGGTCAGTTTCATAATTTCTTATTCTCTTTTACTCCTAGTCTAATTTTAAAATCATCTGTGTATATGCTGCATATCATTAAAGCAAGGGAAATTTTCAGGTGTCCTCCACACGGAGCACTTGGGTTAATCACATCTACTTACCTATAACTCTGAGCACAGTGCTGGCTCCAAAGGTAAGTGGCCCAGCTACACGGCTGCACACAATTAGGCTATAACTTGCAGTGCCGTTATACTTTTCCTGCCAGACACTTAGATCCTTAAAATGCTACTGTTTAAAGGAACAGTCACCAGCGTGTATTTCTACAGTTTGCTATCAGATGGGAAAGGTTACTTTGCCCTGTGATTCCAAAATGCCTTGATATAAGTGATGATAAATTCTTTCCTGGCAGGGGAGAAGGCAGAGGCAGGAAATTGGGAAAAGGAGAAGGAAGAGAGGGGAAAAGTGCCCTGAGAAAATCAGAAGTTGTGAAAAGGACAGTTAGCAGCTGCCAGTGTCCCAAAGCAATGTTAGTCAGCCTGCCAACCAACTGTGGAGAGGCAAGTAAAGTGCCAGCCATAGTACTCTTACCCTGCCTGATTCAGCACACAGGAGAATCTGGACTCTATCTCGGAAACATTGCTTTGGATTGTTACCTAGATGAACTGCAAAAACCTGCAGACTGAAGAAGCATTTTTCATTCTTAACCTCTCTAATGTTTTCTTGGAGAATGGCAAGAAACAGAATTATTTATTCCTTTCGCCCTTCATGATGTTCCCAGAAATGAAAGACAAAGGCTACAGACACAATGATCTCAAAATTTATGCCTGCAAACCCTACACTTCCATAATAGCATATCTCACTTTAATAAGCAACCAATAAAGCATTAATCCTGTTCTCATGGCTGTATGAAAAATTATTACAGATCATTATTCTGCTTTTAATTAAGAATACTCTTGTACCCTAAACCGGTATCACATGTATCACAGAGATCTGACTTCTGACTTACCCATGACTGTGAGTTTTGTCCCACTGCCGAAGTACAGTCTTTCATTATTCACACTGTTTTGCAGCTGCAGAAAAACCTCTCCTCTACTCTCAGTCCTCTGAGCCAAATCTGCAGACTAACCCTCCCCTCATGCAGTACCAGCAAAAGAAGAAACACAAAGTACAGCAATCTATGGTCCCTACAAACAAAGGTCTGTAAGGGAACACCACCACATCTGGGGGTCTAACCAGCTGAGATCAATATCAGAAATACTGCATCCAGAGTCCTTTTTCTTTGGGCTTCTGTGAATCAGTTGTTGCAGCTTTCACCATTTTCTAGAGGATATTTATCCCTTTATGTAGGTGTAATATTAGAAAACATTTTCCATATGCAGAAAGAAGAATTTGTTTATTCTCAACTAAACATCATTAATATTTGTAAAATAAATGCCTTTTTTCTTCACTTGCAAAAAACTTTTAATATATAGCACAGGATCCTGGTCCAGTCTCCCAGCTGTAGCAGTTCCTTAACACGCCTTCCTTTCTCCTGCCCTGGAAAGAAGACTCTGGTTTTGTTCTTTCTGTTCTCTTAGTGATGATTATTCAAGTTAACTGCATAGTTGTCTGTGGTCAATGAGGGATCGGTGTATTTATTTTCATCAGTTCAGGCAGCTCAGATACACATTGGATTTTGAAAAATGAGCTGGTCTGAGTTTTTTCCTATGGAAATTGAATTTTATCATTTGTAATCAATTTATTCTGTAGTGGCACAATGCGGTACAAAAGTCTGAGGTATAAATTCTTCTGAATTCAGGAAGCAGTACAATGAAAAGAAGAGATCACCATCATCTATCAGTCTTAGAAGCAACCTTGTTTTCCCCTGGATTGGAGAATCCAAATCCATATATGTGGCCCAGAAAGAAACATTCCCTGAGAGCTCCTTCTATTTGAAATGAAACATATACTCAGTTTAGGTGGTTTTCAGTGGCTGTTTAGCATCTATTCTGAAATAGAAAGACTGTTGTCCTTAATGATCTTTTATCACCACTGTGATGAGCCTGTTTAGTGGAAAGAAACTTGCTATGCTGTGGAAACTTACTTTCTATGACAACAAGGAATTAAACAGCTGCAGAGAGCTCTTAGTATTGCTTATTATAAAGTCAAGTATTTATTTGTGCCTTCTGTTTTATCAACCAAAAATGCTAGCACATTTGTTTTTCACAGTTATCTGAGATAACACATGCTTTAGTTTACCCTGAAAAGATCCCAAGTAATTTAAGCTTGCATAGTGTTGATTTTGTTTCCTAGACCTGTTCAAAGTATAACTGTAAGTCAGTTCTTTCCAGACAGACAGATTTCATTGACTTTTCCTTAATCATCTGTAGCCCCAGAAGAACCAGCATTACAGAGAATAGTTATACTTTTGGGGAAATAAGGATTTTTTGTGTCTGTCGATTTATTGAGGCAATTTTTTTAATGATATGCACACATTGTTTAACCCATTCCTTATGCTAATTCTTTATATGGACAGCTTTTTATTCACTGACATGCATTCATTTAGTTCTCCAAAATGAAATGTGCATCCTTACCTAGAGTACTAAACTTAGTCTATTCTCCAAAGCAGACTGGTTTATGAGCACATCAGGAGCACACCAGTATCATAACGAAAGGGAGAACAATAATGAAGTTCTCTAAAGAAAAGCAAATTACAAGAGAAACAAAAATTCCTTACCCATTACTGTAAGCTTTGTGCCATCGCCAAAAACCATATTGCCGGCATTCACAGTGACAAAGAGTTGTATCATAAACTAAGAAAAGGGATGCACTGTACTTGAGTTACTATAAGCAGAGGCTTAAGTGATCATTAGTGTATTTGGAATCCCAAAGGTCACTCAATCTCTGGTTGAAGGGGTTTGACAGAAAATTAATAAATTGAAAGAGAAAAAAAAATTTCTTACCCATTACTGTAAGTTTTGTGCCATCGCCGAAATCCAACTTATTAGTATTCACAGTGACAAACCGTTGTATCATAAGCTAAGAAAAGGGATGCACTGCAGTTGACTCACTATAAGCAGAAGTTTAGGCAATCATTAGTGTATTTGGAATCCCAAAGGTCACTCAATCTTTGTCTGAAGGGGTTTGACAGAAAACTATCTTGAAATCTACTGTATAATCTGTAGCATTCATAAAAGCATTTGTCAGAGTTTTTGGATAGTTATTGTCTACATTTCACCTCAAGTTGTTTTTGCAGCCTTTCTCCAATCTCCATGTTACACCATTGATATTACCGGCTATTCTCATTTTGCAAATCTCAAAAACAGGCTATCATTGACTAGAAACAGAATTCCTCTACACCTAGAGCTTTCTCACTCTCCATTTTGTACTCTGAGCATTGTGAAGGCTTCCTTTCTGTAGCTCGTGGATTTAATAATCAAATAATACTTGTTTTGTGGTTTTTGTAGTCAAATGTGGTTTGCCTTTGGCACTGAACTAAAGCAAATACATTTGTTTTCCCTTCCATGACAGGTCAATCATCTTGAATAGTCTTTCAGGATTCACTTTTCTGATATGTTAAAATAATCCATAGAAGAAGAACCCAGAATAATCAGTTGACTGGTCTCAGACAAACCCCTGATGCTCATCAGGAAGAACTGATGTGAGACAGTGTGGAGAAGGATTAGAGACAACCTTTTTTCTCACAGGCATGAGTCAGTCAGTGGACACTGGAGGTTTGTTTAAGAGAGAAAACTCCAATACACTTTATATAGTGTCTCTGCTACATGTCAGAATTCCTTTTCTCTAGCACTAGCATCACATTAATAAAGTACTATTCTGTGGTCTATTTCAAACATTGACACATCAGAAAAAAGTACTAATTTCTGCTTTGCATACTCTGAAAAGCTTTAGGTGCACCTGCAGTCAATTTGGTTTGCTGAAAATTATTTCAATATCTCAGAATTTCTTAGCTTGCTTCCCAGAGGGGGGAGGCTCAGTTCTCAGAGGATGAAAGTCCTAGCATACCATTCTGTCACGAAAAACCAAGGCACAACATGCCCACTCTGCTGCAGAATGCTCTGCAGCTACCTCAACATGCTCTTCCACAAGGATTATGTGCAGATGGGTTTTTGTAAAGGCCTCCTGGGGAATGTATCATCGTGTACCCCCTGTCCCCACAACGATACAACCTCGTACAAAAACAATCCCGCCCATGACTCCACCCTCCCATTTTTGTCAATCAGTCACCATGGAAGATTGCCATGAGAACCTGTGCTGGTTTTAACTGAGGTAGAGTTAATTTTTTTCACAGTGGCTAGCGAGGGGTTGAGTTTTGGCTTTGTGCCAGAAGCAGTGTTTATAAAATGGACATGTTTTTGTTATTGCGGAGCAGTGCTTATATGGAATTCAAGTCCTTTTCTGCTTCTTATATTGCCGCCCTGGCAAGGAGTCTGTGAGTGCATGGGAAGTTGGGAGGAGAGACAGTGGAGACAGCTGACCTCAACTGGTGCAAGGGATCTTCTGTGTCATAGGCTATCATGCTCAGAATATAAAGTGAGGTGGCAGGAAGAAGAAGAAGGAAGAGGGGGATGCTTGGAGTGATGGCATTTGTCATCCAAAGTCATGGTTATGCATTGTGGGGCCCTGCTGTCCTGGGAATGACTGAACACCTCCCTGCCCATGGGAAGTGGTGAAAGAATTCCTTCTTTTGTTTTCCTTATGTGCACGGCTTTTGCTTTACCTATTAAATTCTCTTAATCTCAACCCACAAGTTTTTTACTTCTACTCTTCCAATTCTCTCTCTGGTCCTGCTGGTGGAGGAGTGAGCAACCAGATGTGTGGTGCTTAGTTGCTGGCTGGGGTTAAACCATGACAGAACCACAGGCCACATCCTTCCTTTCCCATTTCTGTTTCTGTGTGATAGTCCAGTTACCTCTTAGTGTATCTGTTATCTCTGAATTTAAAATCCCAACATTTCTTCTTATAGTCAAAAAGGTAATGCTTTATTTTCTTTTATTGATTTTTTTTAAATGCAGTTATTTTTCACTTGGTAACATCACGACAATGTTCATGCTGCTTTCCTTTCCACTCTTGCTCTCTTCTGCCCCAGGGTGACAAAGGGACTTCAGGCCCACAATAACTGGTTTTCATTGAGAATGATTTGCTTGGTACAGGCTAGTGTTTTTGTTTTTAGCCTGGTCTTGATTGAGAGCATCCTCTGGGGTCTGTGCTGCACTTGTCACAACTGCTCTGAAAGGGAGAGAATTAGGATGCTGAGCTCTTAAACTTGTATTCCTCTGATTGCCCTTTTACGGGAAGCAGAAGCACAAGCTTCTCCCAGGGCCTGTGATTCTTCCTCTGAAGAGACTTCATCTGGGTCTAAGAGCAAGCCTTTATTTTGCAGACTGTCTGAAGGGTGTGGGAACTGATGGTGACAGTTAATAGGCTACTTTTATCTCCCTCCCTTACACATAAATGGCCCGATCTTCTCACAAAAAAGTCAATGTATAGTTGCAGTAAATGTTGTTCATATTGCTCTTTAATAGCTTCACTCAAGTCTCTCTGATAAAGCCTATTTACAGGACACAATCCTTCAAAACAAGGTTATTCTACTAGGAAAATCACAAATTATTTTCTGTTCTTTTCAGATATCACAGAAAAACCCATAATTTCTGATACAGCCTATTCAGCTGGGAACAGTTGTTAGTGTCCCAGGGAAAGGAACGAAAATATAGACTAAGCTGAAACATTTATGATCAAGACATAGGACTATGGAAGGCAAGATATTGGACTAGCCAATTTGGAATGCCCCTAGGTTATTCTCTCTTCTATCACAGGAAACTAGGTGCTTAAGTCACCGATGAAAGTGAAAGTGACAAAAGTATTTGTTTATATTGAATTCTTTTAAAAAATACGTTTACAATTGTATTTGTCTGTCACTGCCTAAATAGTAACACTGAGAGTGGGATATTATTTGGCTGCTTTGCTCTTAGTCTGCCTCTGATCTCAACACTATTTATTCAGGGTCTAAACCCATTGTATTAAAATTAATATAAGATTATTCTGTTTTCATCTCCAGTCTACAGCCCCATTAGCATCCTCACTGTCACTAACAGAGTCTCTCTCATATGTGTCCCTGACTTAAAAAGAAGGAAATCACCTGTCTATTAGTTTTGAAGGAGTATGTGGCACTAACAACTTCTCAGGTCATGTTCATTAGGCAGTTTCCAAGACATGCCAGCAGAGACCAGTCTTGTCCCACTTTAATGTTCCTCTGTAACTTTCCAAAAGCAAAGGCCTTTTAAGCCAGGAATTCAAATGAGTGACAGTGGGAGAAAAAGGGAAAGACAGTTCCTTGATTTTTGTTTCCATGTCTTTCATAAGAGTCTCATGGGCCACGCTGTGTAATGCTTCAGACAGGGAAAGACAAGAATATGTAAGAAAGAGACATCTAGGGACATATTTTCTAACAATGGTGCCATTTTAGTGGGAGAATTTCACAAGAACATAGTGATTTCATCACTTACACCAGTCCTCAATTCTTTAGAGTTTACAGAAAGAGCAGCTACAAAGAAGCAGGCCCTACTACAGAGACTCGAGGAGCTTTACAGATTTCTTTTAGAGACATTAGGAAGATTTTCATAAACAGTCAGGGCTTTTGACCACAAACCCCTAAAGTGAAGAAATTGCCTTTTTTCAGGGCATGTCTCTGCACTGAAACTATAAGATGGTGAAAGGAGGGATCTCATTAATAATCTAAATAAATATGATTACAAGGAGTAGGATGAGGGGGAAAGTAGCTGTTTCATGACAAACTTCTTAGAATATCTGCTTTTTGTTCAGAGCCACTTCAAGCTGATAAAAGAAGTACTGCATAGGAGCAGTATCTTAGAGCTGGAAGAGGGAACTGTGACCGCAGAACTTCAAGAGACCAATGAACACAGAGATCTCTGTGGTTTTCTATTACTGCCTGGAAATTGCACAGCTGTGACCAGTCAATAGCCAGCTCATTAACTGCTGTATATTGAAGGTCACTGAAAAATTTGTTATGCCAAGGCCTTAAAACTACATTTTCTATGCTAAACTAAAAGTACTCAAGAGATGAGAAAGGGATCCTTCCTTTGTTATGTTACCAGAGTTGAAAAATTGGTTTACAGTGCTTATGAAAAAGGTCTGAGCTAAGACTGTAACATGGTTTTCGAGAACTAGTAGTTTATTAGAAGAGTATTTAAAAAAAAAATCTAAAAGAAAAATCACCCCAAAGTCACCACCGTAGTGTCTATATTCCTTCATGATTCCAGCATGAACTATTTTCCTAAAAACTTTCACAGGGCATTTTAATCATCAGTAATAATTCCAGACAGCAACAGCACGAGTGTGTTTCATACCTGTGTAAAGATGATCTCTACAAAAAGATCAGAGACTGAAGAGGATAATGAGATTACTATGTCTCTGTTATGTGAGAGAAAATGTGTTCCCAGTGCTTCTTTGCTGTATGTCTGCAGCCTGATATGAACAGTGAGGAGATCATGGACCTAAGGATGCTCTGAGGAGAAGTGCTCCCTGGGAGCAAGGAACCCTGTGTTACATTTGCTGCTGAGCAGCTCCTAAGTCAGAAGAATATTGGCTACAAGGGTGTGCAAGGGGTGGTATATGAAGCTGAGGCTTTCAGAAGTGTTTATGGAGGACTGGAGTAAGTCTGGTATGCAACAAGATTTAGCCTCTTCAGAGCCTCCCTTGTGTCCAGGGTGAGATTGCAACCTGCACAGGTTTCTGTCATGAGTCTGGATTTCCCCAGCCAAGAACAGTTTACTTTTTTTCAGAGCAGAGCCTGGAAGCAAAGTAACATTTCTGTAGCATGGTTGATCAGGAGACTAGGATGATGGCATGAAATTGAGAAATCCATCCTGGCAGTACAAAAGTCTCCTAGCAATGCTGGTGAAATGGAGCATGAGGATCTTTTACGGGACATACTTACAGCTGTTTCCAGGTCCCTGCTTTCACCAGGTCTTCTTATCATCTCTCACTCTTTTTTTTTTT
>VYXB01000251.1:0-74858 GCA_013397135.1 Pachyramphus minor
CATTTAGTTTTTATTTGGCTAGAGCCATCAATCCTGCTAGGACTCACTACTGGTAAAAAAGGTTTGATTTTTACTGTAGCTGAAACAAGCAAGTGAGAATATTTCAGAATACGTTTTAACATGGTGAACTTAAACTGCTGTAGATGTATTAGTTCTGATTTATTTCTGGTAACCTATGTTGCATTATGACAAATCCAGTGGATTCTGCGGAAGACTTGCTCTAGGTTTTGCTTGCTTTGTTCCTTGCATGCTTTCTGTGCCGTGTCACTAAGCCTCTCTCATAGGGATGGAAATGAGTCATGTATTCTAAACCTATCTAGCTCTCGTTGATACAAGAGAGCACAGTATGGTCAAAATTCGTGCTGCAATGTCTTGAAAATTTATCCAGGTGTGATTTAGTCAGTTACTGTTACGCACTAAACTGCTGTATCTGTCCCCAGTGTCTCCCAGTGAAATGGTTGAATGGTCTTGGTCGGTGTCATTAAAACTGCTACATAACAGGGGGTGAGAGGCCTCATCACCTGCAGACTGAGACAGGTTTCAGGGATATCTGGAATTTTAGACTGTTTGATTCCCTCAGTGGCCCAATCAGTGTGTGAACTGCTTTTTTTAAGACTTCTATAAGGGTACCCTGACAGTGTCACAGTAAGGATGTAACATTTCCTATGGCAGATTACTGACTGACTGTTTTACAGCTTGCCAACAGCTTTAAGGCTAAGGTAGAAAGACATTTAAGCTCTCGTTTTTTAAGCTCTCGTTTTGAGGACTTCTTGTGTAATGTCCAAAAGTGATTGCATGTCTGTCCTGAGACTAATCAGTAGGCATTCTGGAAGATCTGTAGGATAAGAGGAAGCCACAGCATTTGAAAATATTTTTAATCAGGGGTTTTTTTCCACAGAAGGAATTAACTATACCACCTCATTTAAAATAACTAACCATTCATTTGCAACATGGTGGTAACTTTTATTTCATGGAAAGTGTGGCAGTTTCCATTCCTTACTGGAAAGAAGCGGCTCTTTAGGGCAGTGAGGGGAAAAATGGAGTTTAAAAAGTCCATCTGAAACCATTTGGTTTTGGTTTGGGATTTTATTTTTTCCTGAGTTTCATAATGACTGGTGCCAGTAGCAACTTACAGTAGCCCTTTTTGATACCTATATGCTTTTCCATGTACAGGGATTACTGTTCTCTTAGCCAGTAGATGGCCATCCTGCATTTATCTAGAAAGCCAAAGCAAGGTCTGCCAGCTGCGATGACATGAGACAATGTGGAGTTGGACAATTTTTTCTGAACTTCAGTGTATGATATTGAAAAAGGTTTTCCACTGTCTACACTGGCATCAAAACTTTCCTGCTGTGAAAATAAGGTTAGCAGTTGCTTTGATTTTTAGCAGTGAGAAGTTTGGCATTTTAAAATTTCAGTTACAAATATTTAAATGGGTTCTTTTTGATGTCTGGAGAGGACATGTGTATGGGCTAGAAAGAAATAAGTCTTACTCAAATGGAACTAAATTCCACTGAAGCATGTAAGCATCTAGTTAGTGGAGAGGGATCTAAAGGTCTGGAAAAAACTGTTGGAACTCACAGTAGCTGCTGATCCAGGATTTGCATAGAGCCCAATAGTAGTAGACAAATAGACTTGGCACAGAGGTTTGAATTTAATTTGGACTCAGTCACAAATTGCACTGAGGCCTATATTTTTTCCTATAGCTCTTCCTCATACTTTATTCAACCCCATAACTTTCATTTATCTCTTGTGGTTTTCCCTTCAATTCATGAGTAGACAGCTGTCAAACTGAATGGTTTTCTCCAGGTTCTGCAGAGGAGGAGGATGCATGTGTTACACATGTAAAAGTGGAGAAAAAGTATTTAATTATCGTATTTGTTTAGACACCTAGCTTTACTTAATTTAGAATACAGTTGCTGATGCAAAAGCACTCTAAAAGCGTCAAGTTAATTAACTTGTTTTAAAAAAAGCAGATTTGGTACAGCAGCTGTGAATCTAAGTGAACTTCAAAGTACTTCTCAGTGTGTCATCTCCTCAAAGGGTAGGAGAAAGGGCTTTTCAGGCTGAACACGAGAGCATAGCCAGCATGCTGTAGGATGTGGTTATTCCTTCTCTTCAATGCTTGTGAGAGAGCATCTGATGGTCTTGAGCCTGCCATTGCAAGAAATGCTGACAAACTGGAGCAAGTTCAGCTGAGGGAACTAAGATGGTTAGTGATGAAAGTGGAGTGGCTGAGGAAACTCGGCATGTTTAATATGGGGAAGAGAGGTCTAAACATCGACTAATGTACAGTTGGAATTACACGCAGGATGGGGGAGGAATACTTTTCTCAGGTGGCAAACAAAATGACAAGAGATAAGTCGCAGGTTGCAACAAGGGAAATCGTATCTGGGTATAAAGAATAAGTTCTTCTTAGTGGGGGAGGAGGTTTTCCAGAAACGTAGTGGAATCTCTATCCTTGGGGTTTTTCAGAATTTGGTTGGACAAGACCTGGTGTACCTGGTTTCAATCTGAGTTTACTCCTGCTTTCAGTAGGTGTTTAGAGCTGTTGATCTCTGTGACGCCCTTGCAATTTAAATTTTTCAGTAATTCTGTGAAGATGGAGTTGGTTTTTGTTGCAGACTGTTCAAGACTGTAGGCCCAAGTTTAGAAAACATTCTAGATCAATCCTGTTTTATCTGGGATGCTGCTGGAAGTGCTTTGAGACAGAGCAGCCTGAGATTATATTGTTCCAGTCCGTTTGAGGTTGCATGAATCGAGACTAATGCTTCCTAGAATGTACTTTTATGTGTTTTTGGAAATGCTTTTGATTTGGTTGTTTTAGGCAGTCACTGCTCTTATGCACCTATTCTAGCTGAGAATTCGTTTAATGTGTAATCCAATAGGAGTGTAATAGGAGGGGAATATACAAATGATGCAGTCATACCACTGATCCAATGCTGGCTGCTAAAATAACATAACATATGGCTCATAACTCACTGCTCAAATTCAGCTTTTGGTCCAACCATGCTTACAGGGGCTGTAATTCAGATTCTTAATTACAGTTCTTGGAAAGCGGGCATAATTTATGTCAGCCTATTTCATTGTCCCTCTCAGTTTAGTAAAGTCTTTGACTTTAGAATAATGCAGTTTCAGACTTCTTGCACAGTAGGATCTTCCAGTCCCCTGGATATGATACAGGTGAATGTACCCAGGATGATTTGAGCTTATACAACAGCTCATTGCTGCTGAAGGGTAAGGAGTGTCCAACAAAAAAGAAAGGTATTATCTTCCAATCAGTCAATCATTTGAATTTGACCCAGAGAAGAGGTGGACAAATACCATGGGCAGAGCAAGAAAGATGTAGGAATTGCAGTCTCTGGGAGCAGAGTGGAGAGAGAAGGCAAGATACGTTCTCTTACTGAAGATTTTGGTCTTTTCAGCTTTCTCATGCAGTTTCACCCTAAATCTCTAAGCATGCACTTAGTAAAGGACCATGCAAGGTTGGCTTACTGCCAGATAATTAACTTGCAGTGCAGGTCTTGCATCTCCTGGTCTATCCTCACAGTGAGTGAGAATGGTGAAAGTGGCCTTCTTGAGTATTCCTCATAAGCCAACTGGAAAGAAGCTAAAAAAGCCAAAATCAACTCAAGATGATTCTGTGCTTCCCTCACTAAAGTAGCTTCTGCTCTGGACTTGTGCTGCAGGAGGCAGCTGACAGATCTAAAAATGTTAATGCTGGAGCTTCACTGTATGCTTCTGAAACACTGAGTGGCTCTTGGCCTTGATTGGAAAAGGTTCATAGAGATTTTGGACATATATAATCAGAGAATTTGTTCTACTTTTTCTCCAAAAGAAAGTAGACTACAGTGAGTGTTAATTATGGAATTACTTTGAAGAGTTGAATATCAGAAAACTTTTAGTTAGCTGACTAGCCAGCTTTCATTTGTATTGAAGCCAGTCGATTTTAGCTAAATATTTTGAAGTACTGTTTTCTTTGGGGAGGGGGTGTGGTGTTAATGAAAGGCCTTAAATACTTTGTTTTGGTAAAACTTGATTATTTTGCATTTGTATGTTCAAATAAATATTGTTATTCAATTAACAAAGAACAGAGAAGTTAAGAAGAGTCAGATGAATGTTACCTGTGGAGTCCTTCATCTGAATGAGCACAATTCTCTTTAGCAACTAATTATTTTCTTTCTTTCGTGCATAACGTTTTTACCATAAATCATTCTCTTAGTAGTCTGAATTACAGGAAGAGTTCTGCTTTTGACACATTCAGTATCCTGCACCACTGATTTAAGTTACCTGGTTATTTTTAGGTTATTTTAATTGATCTGATTGAAATCGTTTGTTCTTGAAATATGAATAAATACAATAAGGGACTTTTTGCCTACAGAGCAGGGAACTGTGAGTGCTTTCTGAAAGGAGTATGTGGAAAGTAAAGGGAATACTTGGAGTTACTCAAACGTTTTGGATTTCTTGTGGCTTTTTGTGACACATACATTCACTACTTAGTGAATACCAGAGAAAGTGTAATTTGATCGTTGAGCCACGTTTGGTAAATACTAGTTTTGTGGGGACGGCCTGTTCTGTCCATAGGGGGAAAGCTCACTGCCAAAATCTAAAAGCTTCCTCTGTTATTTGGTTCTCTGTTCTTTTGCTCTAGAGGACTGAAATACAGACGCATGTTACTTGTGACACTGTTGCATCTGTATTTGCGTTAGTTGCTGCAGTGTTTGGTTGATAGGGTTTCAAACTATAGTTTTGTTAAAACATGGCTAAATAGTTACTTGAGAAAATATTTTGATAGATGATTTTGCAAAACTTTAACACAAGACCAATGAAACGTTAAAATCTGATGCGATGCCTGTAGCCTGCTGCTGCCTAGCAAATGTTTGAATACTTTCTCAGATCTGTTATATATGAAATAGAACTATTTGTGGTCTATTGTTTGATGCTTTCTTTAGCAGTCCAAAGCTACTTCCAGTTTTTCTGTAAATAGTGTATTTCAAAAGGGATTAGCAAGTCTTCCACACATAATTTAAACTTGGGTGAGGTTGAAAAGACTAATTGAGAGCTCTTTTAAGTGTTAAATTTGTGTTCCTTCCATTTGGATTGTAAATGAGAATAAAGTACCTGTAGCTAGACATACTTTTAAAAGAAACATTCCAAAAGCTTATTTCTTTGGCACCAAATAATACTTTTTTTCCTCTAGGGAAGAACATCAGGGAAGAAGGCAAGCATTAGCATTCTGTGAAATGGTTTTTCATCTTCAAATCATAGTTCTGAGAATGATTTGAACTGACACAGCTTCTGCCAGCCTCTGTTGCTCCTGTTGACACAAATGTTTGATTGTCAGAGTGATAACAAGGCTAGGAAACTGATTTAGGTTACAATTACTCTGTCCCCTCCAAAAAATGGGGCTACTGAATACACTAAGATGTATTGTGAGTAAGTAATCTAATTTTTTTTATCCAAGTGCTTGCTCAGGGGAGAAAGGGGAAGTGCCAGCCCTGGTACTACAGGAGAGAAAAACAGGATCTTACCCTTGAGAAAACCTGGACCTCAGACTGTCCTGTGTGCCACTTGCCCTAACCAGCATGCCGTGACTGGTATAAATCTACCTCAATTACACATATGAATGGTTTTGCTATTAGTGTTTTGTAAGGAAACTTTGGTATACCAGGAGTGATAGTCCACAGTGTAATCTTAATTGACTGGTTAATTAATGATAATAATAATTATAATGGCCAGACTTCGCGAACGAAGATCTGTGGAAGGTCTTTGTACACCTTCCAGCCTGCGCATTGGATTTATTTTAGGTGGGACACAGTGCGCGCAGAACTGAGCCCACCCTTTAATCCTAAGGTTCATCTGCCGGGGCCAAGCGAGCTTGGACAGTGGCAGCGAGGTCCTCAGGACGTAGGTGGATTGCCTTACAGGGCTAACGGGCTCCACCTGCCCGGGGAGTGTCCCCGACCGGGAATCGAACCCGGGCCTCGGCAGTTACAGTGCCGTATCCTTAACCACTAGACCACCAGGGGCTCCCTAATTAATGATACTGAATTACGAATGCAAGTCAAGCAACTTAAACTTCATTTGCATCTTCATTGAAACATAGGTGAAAGGATTTGTTTTGTAATAATGAAGGCTTAAACTGTGGATGTGAATTCAGTGGCTTGAAAAGCAAAAAGCTTGTGTGGTGAGGACTTCACATGACTCCTGGGAGGAAGTTGTGTGGCGTCATGACTGTACATGACAGCTAGGAAGAAGTAAACCAGCTTGTTCCTTCCCCTTCTAGTGCAGTGTACACAGCTATGGGTTGGTGGTGATCCATCGTGGTGCTTTGTGCAATGGCTTTCGTGTAAATGAATTTGATCACAAATTCCACCACCAAGCTTCAGACTACAGGTGTGTGTGGCATATAATGTGCATTTTGACATTCAGGTAACTGTTGATACTGTAGAGGAAAGAACACTGAAGATGGTAGGCAGTGAAGTTGTTTTGCTCTTAAATCATACCGTTTGTAACTTGTAATAGCTTACAGACTTGCTCAAAAGCTATCCTTAGTCTCTTTTTGCTTTTCTCTAAGCAGATAATCCCTCTAAAGCTGGTGTAGTGCTCGGGAATTTTTCACTTTTCTTTTGAGTGCTGTTTTGTATAAACCAGGCATTCTCAAAGTAGTCTGTGAATCATAGTGAAATGCTGCATGAATGTGGCTTCAGCGAGCTGAATGGGGGGGGTTGTGCACATGGTACACCGGTGCTGACAGAGCCATTACTATAAATTTTTGCCAAATGTTAGTATTCTTCTTTAAGTGCCTGCTTAGCATATGGAGCATTAGAGATGTTGACCCTATGACCTGGAAAAATTCTTGTTGCTTCACAAGTTACAATTGCTGCTGTGTTTTAAAATGAAATCAGCAAAGAGACTGCGCTGATAAGAGTTTTTGGAAGATGATACAGTTCAGAACTGTAGTGTTTTGCCTAGTGCAATACAAAAGAAAGATGATGAATGAGCTGTAGTATGATAAGAAGAGAGAAATTGTCTCTTTGGTTGTGTTCCAGTATGTTAAAATTAGAGTGTGCAGTTCTCTTCCTGGCATTACTGTGGAGTTACTGCATTATGTTAGTCAGGGCTTGAGTGATGTTTGTGCAAATGCACATCATATGGCTTAACTGTGATGATACTAATGTTTTACTCTTCTTAACTTCCCAGTGCTTTATGATTTTTTTTTTTTCCTGTAGAGAGTAATGTTATTTTATATGTATTTAAAGCCTTTCACTTACTTAGGTCACCATTAACGTAGTCTGCTCTGCAGTAGATATATGAACTGTTGAACACTACACGCCAGTTTTAGATACAAATGAATAATAATTAATTAAAACCAAGATACATTTAAAGCAGGTACTATTTCTGGGGTTTGGCTGTCATGGTATCACTGAACTGGCATTTAGTAATTCGGAAAATCATAACTATTAATTTGTCTTTTGTACACTCATACTTTTTTTGAGGCCTCTTATTCAATTATTGCAGTGATTTGTCTTTTCACGTGTAGAATATGGTGAACAGTACATAACATGGCTATAAGGGCAAAGACCCAACAGCATTATCCATAGCAATGTCATTGTTCACAGTAGCTCTATAGCAGGAAATGAGAATTTTAAATACTACTTTTATTGTTGTTATTCTAATATGCGCATTGTCAGAGGCTCGGTTTAAAAATGTTGTAATGAGAATTCCTCAAGCCTCGGTTGCTTGCCGTGTGAAATGTTATTGTATCTCATTGGCTCAGTTAGAAACTTAGTAAAATATGTTTCCCTCCGTGGCCTGAGGAGGTTTCGGCACTGTGCCATGACAACTGCATTCAAAAACATTTGCGTTAGTGTTGCCCTCGCTGCAGTATTAACAACCCTTAGACCAATAGAATAAATGAAGGATGGAGAAATCTCTTGGCTGGTTGACTCTATTCTGGGAACATTACAAAGAAAACAAGATTCATTTAAGTCTTAGAGCAGAGGTGGTAGTTTCCTCCAAATCAGTTTTCCAGACCTGGAATTTTTTCTCCAGCTTCTGCTTATGGCAGGAGTTAGCCTTATATCCTTTATACTCCCTTAGACCCTTATAGTTAACCTTACTCTTTCCTCAGTAAGAGGATTGAACTGTCAGCCTTTAGGCAGCCTCTTGCCACTCTTACTCATATGGGCCTTTACTAACACCTTTTGAATTTGTTTCATCTGCTTGTCTAAACCACAGCTAAAGTTACCTACTTACCTGATTCAGTCAGGTTCAAGAGACATAAAAGAAACAGGGCAAAGAAATAATAAAAAGACCATACTTGCCAAATGTAAATATCTTCCAAATAAAAGCATGCATGTTTTGATTTGATTTTCAAAGAACTGGAGAGAATGTCAAAGGTGCAAATAGTCCTGAACTTGAAATGTGTGCTTTGTTTCTTTTTGTAGCCATATAAACGTTTGAGAACCAGGTTTTGTTTGAGTAGGACTTGCAGATCTTTGCTTCCTGTATCTTTGTTTTCTGACAGTGGGACACCCTTGTCTTGCTGGGCCATGTTGCAGTGACCAGGTTGTGCCAAAGTGAGTGGCTGTCTAGATTGGGCTTGCACATCTAAGAATATAGAAATTTAAATTAAAAAGAGTGGAGACTGGTCCAGTGAAATCAGGGAAATTATTAGGAAAACTTCTTCACAAAACCAGGAAATAGCCTGTGTGTTATGTGGGCCTAAGAAAGAGTGATGCAAATGTCTTATGAATTTTTTTCCCCATAAATTCATGTTTTCAGTCAAAGCAGCAAGAAAGATTCATCATAATTTTTAAATTATTTGAGATGAGGGGTTTGGTGCTTGGTTTTTTTTAATTGGAAAAAATCCAGTGCATTAAAAGAGTTAGTTATCTTTGGTTTGGACACCACTGATACAAAATGCTTTAGGTCTGTAAAGATCAGGAACATCTCAGAGTCAGGTTGCTCAGAGCTCCATCTAACCTGATTACTGCCAATGAGGGGCACCAACAAGTTCTCTGACCCATCTGTTCCAGGGTCTCACCACCCTCATCACAAATAGTTTCTTCCTTATGTCCAGTCTAGATATATGCTTTTCTAGTTTAAAATGATTACCCCATGTCTGTAGCTGTGGGCAGTTATTGAGATGCTTTGATTCTCCCTAAAATGCTCTCATGTCCCTTGATCTCTGATTAGCTTCATTTCTGACTTATGGTTGTAGGATAATGGAACTTTTCAGTATTTCTTAGGGGTAGTTGCTTTAGTATCAGTATGAAACAGAGAAATAAGTCTTTCAAATACCAATCTAGTCACAAGCAAAACCACTGTAAGATTGGGTTACATAATGGAAGCTCTGAGATTTGTAATGCTGTTGTTGGCTTCTGTATTGAACTGCTGAAGTTCAGCTATTTGCCTGGATACAGAGGCTTTCCAGAGCTCTGTGAACTGAACAACCCAAAATATGTATCAGAAACTGAACTACCTGGCAAGCTCTAAAACATGGTACAACAGGAACTGGGCTTGTCTTGTTTGTTCTCATATAAATCTTAAAAAAATATTGTAATACTGTCAGTGGGAACATACTAAAAGGGCACAAAGTTCACTCTCAGACTTTCCACCACTGTGAAAATGTGACAGCAGGATAATTTTACATTCAGCAATTGTAGGCCACTATAAGTGAAAGCAAAATCATTATATATCATGCAGGTAAATTAGCTTTTCTTCAGCCTTTAGGATTCTCTCATTTTTTAATTGGAAATACAGTAATGAAATTGAAATCTCCGGAGTTATTTCAGTGTCAAACCAGGTGGGTTTGAAGTGTCTCTCTGACAGTCTTCCGAGTTACTGAGAAGGATTTAGTGTTAACAGTACTCTTACCTAGTTCTGAATTGTTGACACTTGTTGCTCTTCTCTTTAGGATGAAAACTAAGACCTGCGAAGTTAACAGCAAGCTGTGGTTAACTTTGATTTGTGAGATACTTTGTAGCTATGCTGTAAACAGGGGGTGATTGTACAGTGGTTGCATGGTAAAGCATAAACACCTCGTTTCACAGAATCAGTTGGCTCCTCAGTGTGAAACCCAGCAGTTGTTCTGTACTGTAGTATTTTAGTGTGGATTTGATTCTCTTTGTGCTTGGTTAAATCCAGTTTCAGACTGTTTCCATTTAAATTTATTTCTCTAAGTCATATTCTTCTTGTCTTATAAAAAGAAATTGTCTGTGTATAGTTTTGAATAGAGCTTTACATTGAGGAATCCCGAGGTATTCCTGGTCAGATGATCTTCTAAGAACAAAGAGCAGCATCATGCCCTTCCTATGTGCTGACCCCACGGTGGCCCTTCAGATAGTAACCATGTGCATCTTACTGAAAGGTTTGATATCTAGTGTGTGTGCTGTCTTGGTTTGGTTTTAAACTGGGAAATCACCATTAAAAACTACTGCTAAATATGTAATGTGCTAGATAGTGCTAGAAGTCATGATGCTTTTTTCATCAGATGTCTGTTGCATTTAGCTGAAGATTTTTAAATGAAACATGAGCCTAGCAAGCATAAGCTGAATCTTACCTAGTTTCTGTGAAACTGCCATGGGACTAGTGACTCTGGAGTTCAGACTGACAGCTCTGAAGCAGCCAGTCATGCTGGACTGTGGTTTTCAGTGGTGGAGCCAGAAGTCTGCAAGCTCTGCAGATCCAGGTCTAATTGGAATGTGGTTTCATACTGTTGAAAAGGGCATTTGGAGCCAAGAGGTTTTGAGATAGGCTTCTGTGTACTTAGGCTACAGGGTAGTCCCCTTTGGCCCAGAATCAGCTATTGTAGAAGTTCCTGAAGCTATTGAATGAACTTGTCATTCACATCCATTTTATTGCTGCTGTTGGCAGTAGGTTACTGGCACATTCCCTGAACATCTACAGCTTTTTCAGGGCAACTTTTTCAAGAAAGACTTTAATGTGATTTGGACTGGTCAGATATAAACCCCGAAACTTTACAAACTGCTCTGGAGCCAGCTTTTATAATTGATCTGTGCATAGTGATTAAAAATCATGAAAGCGAGGGGATAGCGACAAACAAAGTAACACTTTTGGGTGCTTGTTACTGTACTTGTTACTGTGGTCACAATCAGAATGAACAACCGGCCTTGTATCACAAGGTTAACACTTTTTTGACGCCAAACTATGATGGTCTTTGTTGGCTGTGACTTTTTTCTGTTGCAGCTTTTACCAAGGTATCTCCTACTTGTCGAACTAGGAAGCAGTAAAACACTAGAAAGTGTTTGAAACTTTCACAACTAATGATGTTTAGGGTACTAAGTATGGAGCTAAAATGACTCTTTTTCTGACTCAGTAGGATATTTATGTTCTTACATTAATGCTCATTGTGATCAGAGAATCTGAGAGAGATTATAATGTGTAGTTAGATTTAAACTGGTTGTTTTAAAAACATTGCTTCATTTTAGGAAGGCTTTTTATCTTTGTCAGTCATAAATCAAAACCAGATTTTAAAGGAGATAAGTCAAGTGAGTTGAAGAAAAAAAAGTTTAGTCATGCTTCTGTGTAGAATATGTCATTGTTTTAATTTCTTTTTTCCAAGATTTTTTTAATAAAGGCTGGTCATAGGTTTTCTTGCCTCTTTCTCTGATTGGAATTTTTTTCCTTTTTTTCTCTTCCTCCAACTCTCAGAACAGTTGCAGTGGAAATCATGCATACTTTTCGAAATAAAACTTCTTGAAAAACCCTGCGTTTGACAGTGGACTCCAGGGAGTTCATATAGGATTATCTTTATGGGAGCTTTATGCTCAGACAAAGTAGAAGTTTGAGGGTGCAGAAGGAAAAAAAAAAACGTGGAATGGTATTCACAACTTTCTCATTGTTAATCTGTGGAAAAAACCTAATACCATCACAGTTGGGGATGTGAAGGTTAGTACTTGCTACTTGACCTTCCCATGAATTAATAATGGAATTTTCATTTATTGGGAAGCTGACAAATAGAAGCAAAAATGTAGATGCATAGAAAAGAAGGGAGCAAAACTACTTAAAGGTAGAGAGATTTGATTATCTGGGTAAAATGAACGTGAAGAATATTAAGACTGGAATCTTAACACAGGCAGAATTTAGAGTTACTGTGTGGTTCATTAATCAATAAAAATGCCCTAACTGGGTTACATAATGCAATTTTTGCTTTGAGTACTTCATTTCCATATGACATCCTAGAGTTGCCATGAAACAGTTGCTGCAAGGCACATAAAAAATGTATGGTTGCTTCTGAGGTGAAGAAAATGCTTCATCTGGATAGATTTATAACATTCTGAGACTTCAAATTTCTGAGTTTCATCAAGTATTGTATTTAAGATACACATTGCATTCAATACTCTTGATTTTTATATTCACATATATTTCCAGTGCAATTTAATAGGTAGAACTCTAATTTTCAGATTCATGTGGTTATTTGATAGCAACTAATTGCACTTTTATTGTATTTATCAGGGAATAAAACTGAAGAAAAATAGCACGCCTAGGACTTTCTCCTTGTGACGTTTTAATTTCGACTTGATTAGACTGATTTGGTTTGGTGGAGACGGACAGGGGGACTAGTATGGTCTCTTCTCCACCAGAAGGCTTTCTTGTGATGGGGAGCTTTTAGTGGTTTTGTGGGAACCGTGTGCACAGAAGAGCACGTGAGAAGTATTGCTGTTAAACAGTTGGGTGTGCCCTGGAGAAGAATTGAAAACACCTTCTCAACTGTCTTAGAGGTGTTTTTTTTTCCTTGCTTCTACTTCATCTCCAGTAAAAATGAATTAAAACCCTTTTTACAAATTTGAAGTCTTTCAGATCCAAACTTGTATTGTTAACATACTGTGGGAGGAATACAGGTCAAATTTCAAACTGTCAACTCTACCAATAGTTTGAGCTTAATAACTCTTCTGATAGATTTTTCTCTAATGAAACCATATTCCTGAGGAATTCTCTGCAGGGATCTCAGAAACCTCATTTTCAAGGTGCTCATATAGGAGGTTTGCCAACATATTGCTGAGCTATGGAAAGCTCAGCTATGTTCTTGTAGAATCCACAGAATGACATGCAGTAAAAGAAGGTGGCCTTGTTTTTAGTAGATACGGTAAGGGAAGGAAAAAAATCCAACCCAAATTTATGTAAAACCCATTAGTATAGTCCCTTAATGTGTACATTAGCATGACTGACCTAGCAAGAATTAAAATAATTCGCAGTCAAACATAACAAAACCCTGGGTTTTTTATTTGCTCAACGTGAAAAAAAGTACTACCTTAACTAACTAATTTTCCTTGAAAAAGAAATTGTATGACTGCTCATAGTTTCCAAGGAAATACCTGACAGATTAAACCTCTTTAAATATTTTATATGTGCACACTTTTGCTAAGGGACCCATTATAGTACATTGTTATTCAGGCCAGGAGTTTAAAAGACATTATGAAATGTGTTAAATCAAAGTTTATTTCTGGACATTACTCTTTGTAATGAATTTGGAGCAAGAAAAAATACCAAGTCGTGCTTCAAGGTAGGAATTGCTTCCAGGTATGGTCACTTAAAATAAATTTTCCGTAGGAACAGATTATTTCTTTGAACTGTTGTAGGGTTTACCATTTTCCTCTGACCTTGCTCATAATTAATTATAGTAGTCTTTTGGTTTAATCCAATTCAGTGATGTGTTTGGAGAGAAGAACTCTGAGTCATGCTTATTTGCAATTCTGATTTTTTTCAGTTTTAGGATCACACAATGAAATCAGGTTTATATCCTCCTTATTCCTCCGTGACCTTGTTTGGATTCAGAACAATGCAAAGCAGAGATCTGGCTAATAGGTAAATGGAAGTGTCATTGTTTAGTAGGTTGAGGATGAGATCAGTAACTATCCGTGATGGGCTAAATGTGTTAATTTTTTATTTGTTTGGAGATGGATGGTAATGAGTGAAGTATAACTTGTGAGTTTTATAGTATTCTTCTTTAAGCAGAGGAACTGGTGAAGAACTGTTGAAATGGTTCAAATTAGCCATGGAAAAGCTGAGCAATGTATTAGAACAATTAAATTCTGCTAGGAGTATTTAATAAACCAGTTTCCATCATCCAGTTCTCACACTTTCTTTTAAAATATGCATTTAAAGCATTAGTGATGTTAGTGTAGGCTTTTATATTCTGTCATTTCACTTCTTAATCTCTTTTGCAGAAAGAATATGGGACTCTGTGGGAGAATGTTCTTGTTTCTATATTTTTTCCCTTACAAAATTAGTCTAAATTTTAAGAAAACAAGTGTATGTTCAGGCTGTCTGATATTTGACTCCATATAAACTTCCAGAAAAGGTCTATTAGGGGAGAAGACAATTTCATTGTTTCTTGCTGTTTAATTTCTAAATTTTTTTTGTATTGTAGTTTCTCAGAGAATCATACAATTTTGGTTTTGTTATTCTTGGGTTTTTCTTTCTTCCTGCCTGCAAGTTGTCAGTGACATAGTTAAAACTGTGGAGTCCTCCATGGAGCTGGGAACCCATTTCTTTAAGGAAAGGTCACCTTACATGCAGTGGTATCACTTGATTTTTAATTTTTTTCCTTCCCTTTACTAGGCACATATAGTGAGAGTTTCTAGTCTCATGTGTAACAAGAACATGCAGTTGTAAGTGAGGAAGGGAAGGCAGGACTAGCAGGTGTGGAAATTGGTAAGCAAGAGGCTGGAGAGGTGGGTTGCAAGAGAAGAATGTGGCATATATTGTCTGATTTTTGGTTATTTTTTTTCCAAGCAGTAGGGATACAAAAATACACTCCTTATTAATATTCTGTATTAATATCAGTCATACTTTATTGTTCAAGCCACTTGGTGTAAACTCCTCAATGGAAAGTAACCTGAGGTTGGCCTCCAGTTGAATTATTGGAGTGAAACGTCGGAATTGAGGCCTGGTTGAAAAAACAGTCCATAGAAGCTTTTTGACTTTTGTTTGCTTAGTGTTTGTATAGGCACTTGGATAACATAACAGGAAAAAAGTTGCTAAATATATGGGGGAAAGTACTGCTCAAGAAAGCATGGAGTCAGGAAGGGAGAAGATAATTTTCCTTCTTTGAGTTATTCAATGGATAGATGCATAGTTTGGGAGAATTGGGGATCTGCTTAGTCCTGCTGAAGGAACCTCAGATAAGTGTAGAGGGGATGGTGTGGTTTGGGATTTTTTGTTAGGATTTGGAGGTTTATTTCAGTCATGTTTATAATTGCTTGTCTGTTTCTGCTGTCTTTCTGCACCTCTTGGATTCATCAAAAGAAATATGAGAAATCCCTCGGCTGTTAATCTCAACAGGCAGTTTAGCAGCCTCTACCGGGCTTGTATTGCAACTTGTTGCATCTGATTTGCTGTCTTTTTATGCACAATGTCTGTAATCTGCACCATTAATGCTACAAGGAAACACCCTCTTCTCTCTGCATTCACTCTCTTAAGAAATGCTTAAAGCCAAGTTTCTAAAATAAGCTTTTAGATAGATGATTTTTATAGCATTTTAGCCATGTGAATAAAACACAGATGAGATTAAAACCACAGAAAAGCACAAGCAATTTACTCGATGTAGTTGAAGTAAAAAGGGACTTATAAAGGCTGTATTGATTTGAGTTTGGGGAAGGTGAAAGGTGTGCTGGTTACTGTGGCAGTTCTGTGTATTTCCAAAAGCTGTTCTCCTGAACTCACAGAGGCTGTTTCCAGAATGGTAGCTGACCATAAATGGGACTTCAGTCATTATGAGTGCATCATAACTTCAACTGGAATTATTCTATACAGCAGTTTTGTTAACACTGGCACAACTGCTTGTGGTATTTCTTATAGCATGGACTGTATGTGAAGTTGCAGTAAGAGAAAATTAGTAATGAACAAGAAGTGCAGATAACATTCTAATCTGTCACTTCTTTGCTAAGATTTTGTTAGGTATCATTATTTCATAAGATCTGGTTTGGCAGAATTTACTCTGAAGAACACTTGCTTTGTAAGTGTTTTGTGAAAAGTCAATGTGATATTAAGTTAGGTTTGTATTGAAGAAATGTCCTCTGTCAGAAGAAAGGAGACTTTAAAATTTGGTTATTTATTAGCTAGCTATTTGTCCAGCATTATAATGGCCTAGTATTTGCCATCTGAATCCTATTTCACATTGTCATTTTTGAATTTTTTTAATAAACAAGAGAGGCAGTTTATTTTGTGTGTCTCGTACTCATGGATCTGAGTAGCCTTTGGGAGATGACACATTGTTTACTTTGGTTTCAATAGTTTTCACAGAATAAAGTTTCAACAGTAGCTCCATCATGTTACGATTTCCAGGCCTTTTAAGTTGTCTGGGGATCATGCCAGTAGTCTTTAAAAGAACACAGCTAATTAATTCTTCCGGTTACTTAGTATTTCTGGCATAAATGAGCACTAGGATCTCTGTGTGTCTCTTTTCAACATTATAAAGTCACACTGAAGGGGCTTTTTTTGAAATAACTAGAAGCAGGATGTAAAAGGATCAGTAAATGGTCATTACTACAAGAATAACTTTATATTGTACTGCATTCCAGTATTTCATAGTTTTCCTTTGTAGTTAAACTCCGATATTAATGTTTTTAGGAAGAATACTTTCTCTGAGTCACCATTGCTGGATTTTCCTTCTGGTAATTCATTTCTTGAATAGATTTTTCTCTTTACTTCTATAATGCTGTATTGCCTTTATTTTTATGCCCAAGTCTCTGAATGAAGCCAAAATGTTGCTGCCAGCAGTTTCCCTTACCTCCTGTTGGTAACTTTTTCTTCTACAGTGTGTTTACTGGCAGTCTTGGCTGTTCACTCTTGCATTTGTGCCTTTTATTTGCCACTGGTATATATAACTTTCTAACAACATTCTGGATATCCTGCTACTGGATCCTGAGTTCTGTGGCTGATGATAGGACTACATGTTTGTTCCTTTGGCATGCATCTGTCAAAGTAACTTTCACTTCCTTCAAGCTCTCCTCTAGAGATGGATACTGCGTCCATTTTGTAGTTTCTTTGCAACATCAATATTTGGGAAAAAAAAACCTTTAAATCTTTTAATCTGTCTTTACTAGAGAGGCCTCATGAGGCCACGTTACCTTCTACTTCAGACTTCCATAAGGTTAATAATCTTTTGATGCTCTGCAGTAGGCTGGGGGGTTTTTTAAGTGGTGATTGCAGAGAGACCTTCATATTCATATGATACAAGTGTATATTTCATGTTATATAGTCAGTGCAGCCATCTTAGTTGCCTATTGTAATTGAAACAGAAAGAAACGACTTTTTTTGTGGCTGTGTTGGAGTATATTTCTCTGTGAACGAAGATAGTGGAGCCTATTGGATTTATTTTTACCCATAATACAGTAAATGTAATTGTATTCCACCATGTTTCCACATTTGATGCCCGTGTACAAAAATTTCTTAGTAACTTCAGTAAAACTATAGAGTGGATGTTAATTCTAGCTCTTTCTGTGCTAACTGTCTGTATCCATTTTGGTGCTAAGCCACTGAAACTTAAAAGTACAGTAGTAAAATAAAAATAAGTAGTCTCCCAAGTTTTGCATGCTGCCAATGCATAGTTGGACTTCCCAAGCATTAGATGATGCCCCCTAATTAATTTTATGTCTCATGAAGATGCAGAAAACTTTCTCCGTAGCACTTCTTTGAATTTTAAGGTAATTGTTATAATAGTTGGCAGTTTTGGAGTAATAACTGGAAACTGTGGTGGTCACTGTGTATTTTATCGAGACTACAGACACTGAAAAATGAGCTAGAATACAAAATATTTTATTGAAATAAAACACTGGGGTGGTGATGTGGAACATTCTGATGGTTTCAAATACTGTTTTTCAATTTATTCTGTGTGGTTTTTGTGAAACTGCATGCATTAATCTCTTTCCATGGAGTTTTTGCTGTAACAGCTGTGAAGGTGCTTTTTTGCCCATCTGATAAAAATTACATAAAGAGTAACTACAAACTTCTTAGTACTGTACAGGGAACTTGAGATGGAGATTATAGAATTTACTGTTCTGATAGAGTGTATTGTGATATGGATTGCTTTCACGTAGGTTAAAGAAATTAGAAACAAAAATAAGAGGTCTTAGGAGGATTGAGAGGGGACTAACTATTTAGCAGGAAGTCTGGACTGTTCAGTAGACAAGGGGTGGAAAAATGGCATTTGCTACTGTGTTAAGGTAAAGTGGTTTTCTTTTTAATAGAATCTTCTGTTTTTGTGGACTTGCTGTGATCTTGTCAGGGCAAAATATTAATTAGGGAAGTATTGCAGTACAGTATTGATAAACTGATGTTTCTTTTTTTTGTGGAGTGGTTTTTTTGTTACATTAGAAGTGCCTGCTGTCTGTGTCTCAAGGCTTTCCTTTCTCTTCCAGAAAATGCTGGGACAGAAGAGATGAGTACTCCCTTTACTAAGGCCTAAAACTGCCTGTTGAAAAACAATCCTGACCAGGCAATATACGAATGGCCCAAGGAAGCCAGCAAATTGATATTCAGGTTTTACATGACCTGCGACAGAAGTTTCCTGAGGTACCTGAAGGTGTTGTGTCCAGATGCATGTTACAGGTCAGTGCTCCCTTCATGACTGTACGAGTAAGCAGCAGTGCTCATTTTAAGCATTCTGTGTGGGTGTGTCCTCTGAAAAAGATGTTTTTCTTACTATTTTTCTTTATAAATGAGACAAATACAGCCAATTCCTTTATTTTGCACAGCAAGCAAAGTGTTAAATTGGCCTCTCTTTTTCCGTGTCTGATCAGGGGTGGCCCAAAGTAAACCAGCCTATAAAGCAGTAATCAGTGTGTGCATGAAGACTATGGTCTCACCAATCAGTATGCTCATGCCTTTTGGCCATCTCAAGAGCCAAAACTAACTGTGGCAAAAGGAGGGATGCAAAGCCAACTTGAGTCCAACAGGGACAATTTAAGGCAATGCTACAAAATGCAGCATTTTTTTAATTTTATTTTGGTTTTTATTTGAGGTTTAGGGCAGGTCCAGAAGCAACTTTGCTATCTGGTCTCCATCAGACTTTGAGGTAATTAGTGGGCCCTTGCCTGCATGCAGGTTGGCCTCAGTGCTTTCCACTCCCAGTTCCCTTGGCAGAGCCAGCACTGGTGGCCTTAGGTATCTTCTGCAGCAGCAAGTATGATGTGGGCACACCCAAATTCTCTGTCTGACTCAGGCTCAATCAGGCAGGACTAGATGGTTGTAGCTTAACATTCACCATGTTAGACCTGAGTGGGTGTGATGCACTGTGCTTCTGCCCAGTGCTTCGCTGGGCTTTGGCTGCCAGATGGGCTTCGTTTGTTTTGCTGTAGCTCTTGAGTCCATGTGGCTAATTAATGGATTTCTATTGGGCTTGAAAGTAACAAAGCATTTTTCACTGGTGCTGCAGTTAGTGCAAAGGCCGTGGACTGATGTTCTCAATGTCTATGTGCTGCTGTCTGTTTTTAATGCTGCCACTATCAGGATACATGCCCATGTTTTGTATCAACTCCTGCTCTATAATACCATGTTAACTACTTCTGCAGATAAATCAATATGCCCATCCAAAGCCCAGCAGGGACACCTAAATGCCTGGAGTTAACAAATGCTGATAGAGTTCCTTAACTGTGTTCCTTGAACATGTTTGCTTTGCATTTCCCAGCAATTCAAAGCATCCATACTGATTGAATTTTTTTCATTATCTAAGATACTCAGCCTTTGAGTACTCCAGTTAATGAGAGAATTATCTGAGTATTTGTTCTGATCATCTGTAAACAATACTTAATTAGAAAAATGGTGGGTCGTGGGTTCCCAGAAGCTTATAGTCTCTGGACTATGGCGAGGAAATCTGTGGTTATGAGTCAACATTCTTTGTATCATAATTGTTTGTCTTGCTATTTATATGTATTTTTATTTATGAAATACATATATATGTATGTACTCACAAATGTGTATGTACTCACACACATACATCCAAATACAGTGTTCATACTGTTGGCAGTAGAAGTGTGACTGTGCCAGTTTAACATTCGTATTTTCAAGACTTTATCATGACTCTCCATTCTTACTAAGAAGAATCATTAGACTATCATTAGACTAAGAAGCCATGAAAAGTGCAGTTCTTTGGGAGAATTGCTTTTAGTTTACAAGAAGGCAAAATTTTGCTTGGGGCTCGTGAGATTTCAAACTTTCCCCAACCCTTTCTTTCTAATTATTTAGTTGAAGAGGAAACTGAACCAGACTATGTTTGTTCTCAAGACTGTAAACTCCAAGTTTTATATTAGTGCTCTGTAGGACTTAATACTACAGGTACAGTTTTGTTCTTAAAACGTGAGAACTGCTTGTTGAGCAAGGTCAGTGGACTTGACAGGGTGACTGCATCAGTAATCACCTTTTGAATGTAATTCTTGATAAATTTAAAAGCTAATACTTGTCTTTAGGGAGACTCAGCAGTCTTCATAACATTGAACACAGTGGATTTTTTTTTAATAAAAAGAGCCTTGTAATTGTGAAGAAAATATACTGTACATCCCATACTTTGACAGATTTATGGGAGGAGAGTTTAGCTTTTGAGGTCAGCTTTCATAAGCAACTCTTTAAAAAATACTTCCATGCTTTTATTTGAGGGCTGGGTTCCATGGGTGCAGTATTGTTACACTAATTTGTTACACCAGAAAGCTGCCTGGTTTTGTTAGTTAACCCAGAGGTAAGACTCACCAACAAAATCTTGTCATCCTGGTGGTTCTTTGAAATTTTGTGAGCTCTGGTTTCTCTGACTCAGCTTCTAGCTTTCCTGCTCTGAGGTACTAGGGATTTTTGGTTTTGTGTTTTGTGGTTGGGTTTTTTTGTTTTTTGTTTTGGGGGGTTTTTTTGCTTGCTTGTGTTTTGGTTTGTTTGAGAGGGTTTGTTGTTATAAAAGCGCCTAACATGACTTCTTTAAACCAACAAATTTTGTACTTGGACTGGCAGGAAAGATTAAAGAGAGATTTGAGAGCACTTGTGCACGTGTTTGCAATACTGTTGCAACAGTGTGTAAATCCTGAGTTCTGCTGCCTTGTAGTTAAGCGTAGTGAAAGGATTTCCAAAATTTCCATAAAGGCAGTAAGTGGTTTAGGTCAAAGACAAGTACTTGAGGACATTATCAGGTATAAGAAATGGTGTGTTCACCTTATGCCCACAGTACCTGATGTGCCTGATGTGTCAGGGTGAAGTTATTTTTAAGCTAGGAATTATAAGATATCCTAGGAGAAAATCTGAAAGAGTTTAAGCAGTTAGGCAGTTTATCGTATTATTGATGAGGCTTTTATAACAAGGAAAGTTTCTTCAGATCACTATGAATTATACATGAAAAGCTATACAGATACTTCAGTCCTCCTCCTTGAATTCTTTTTAGCCAAACACAGCTTAGTTTTAAACAAAGGTTTGTAGCATTATATGCTTATAAAGAAAAAAATTATGGATAAAGAGAGTATATGAATGTCTCAAGGTAAATAGGGCACTGTTGAAATGTCTAAGCAATGTATAGTGTACTAAAAACAGAGAACCGCCAAAGATCCAATAGGATGAAACCTAAACCCTCTTAATTAGGGAGTAAAAAGTCCTGGGCTGACAGCACTGAATGTTCCTAAAAAGTTTTGTATCCCTCTGTTCTTCCCAACAAGCCTCCCGCAATTCAGCTCTCCCATTCTCCTCATTTAAAGGAGTCACTGCAGTGCCTGCAGTCTGTGGACATTGTTCCTGTTGTTCTGGTTTTTGTGTCTGGAGCATTCTGTAATGCCTGCTCCTCAAGTCTGCGTCCTCTCCTTGCTTCCTCATTTCCCTCCAACATTCTTATTCTTTCTTTTTTTTTCTTTCTCTTTCAGGGTGCCAACATTTTAAACTCAATTGGGACATGGGCAGAGATAAGATGAGGGGTATTGTTTTGCTGGAATATGCTCAGTTCTGCCATCAACCGATTCTCTGATCTATAAAGAGCTAGAAGCGGTTGAAACTCTGCCTCTGCCAGCCAGAAGATGCCAGGGGTTCCATGTGCCCCCGTTTCCCCTTTGAGTTCTCCAATTTTCTCATTGACGTCACTGAAATTTTGGAATTGATTGGATGCAGTCTTAAAAAAGAAAAAAAAAATTGTCCTAAGAAATGCATTCAAGCTGAATGTAAGGGCCTTGCAAGCTTGGCCTGTTCCTTTTTGGTTTGGTATTTCTGGCCTTTCTGTTAATAATTTTAATTCACCTAAGTTCATGCAAAATCTGCCTTGAAGATCTTTCTAGCTTGTTTTTCTGTGGCATCCTCTCTTGTTCTCTTTTCTGGTTCCCTTTTCTCCTTTGCAACAAATACAAGGCTATTGTTCATATCTTTTCTTACCCACTGTTCTGTCTGTGTGTTTCCTTTCTTCACTACTAACTTCCTTTGATTACTTTGTCCTCTGGTGCTTATTCCAAACTAGAGCCAATATGCATATCATCAATTTGACCCATTTTCATATATATGAAGACTTTTTTGCAACAATCCTTATATACAGTTGTCTTGTTAGATAGCCTTTAGGGAATCCTGTTATTTTAAAAGGTTTTGTGGCTGGGTTTTGTGGGGGATTTTTTAAAATTTTTTTTAAAGAGTTCAGAACTGCATCTGGTCTGTATGAACACATGGTTGTGGTTTTGTGGGTGGAGTTTAGCCTTGTCATCCCTCTCCCACTCCTGTTTTCATTTTTTCTTTTTTTTGTAAATGTGTAAGGTAGAGTTGGTCTTGCTATGTCTGCACTACACTGTCACCCTTTATCTTGGTTGAAGGATGAGAAATAGGTCTGCTAGTTTAACAAAAGTAACTTGATAGAAAGCATGTAGCATGGATCAATTTATCTTGCTTGTGTTACTCTTTGACTAACTGATAATGTTACTTCTTGGCATGTGCCGGTTTTTTCCTTGGTCACATGCATTCCTTCTAATAACTGTTTTCTGTGTGCTGGATGAATTTGACACCTCTTTAGTTTTATCAACATCTGGGCCTGAACAGGTGCTCTTCTGGCTGAAAGCATTAACCTTTATTTCTTGGGGGGTGAGGGGAGGGAGGTTCTGTAAGAAAAGTGATATAGACAGAGCACAATATTAGGAAATTATGCCGCTGATGCATGTTCACTCTCTTCTGAAAAGTCCTCAAGTAGGAAACTAAATTGGGAAGATTGGAAATACAGTGTTACTAAATATGTGGAAAAAGAGAAGAGAGATTAGCAGTTTGCTTCTGAAATGTTCTTAAAAAGAAAACTAGCTAGGTTGTGGTTTCTTTTATATTTCTGTTCTTTCATATTACAGGTTTTATAAAGTAATTTTGTACAAATATAATATTTAAGAGCTGTGCAAGCAGTGGTTTAATGAAAATACAAATGTCCCCTGGGGTTTCCATTAATAGTTTCATATTGAAAAAGAATAATCTTGCAGTATTTGTACAAACTGAATTTTTACACTTCTTATAAGTCATGTGCAACTCTTTGGGTCGGTATGTTTCTTCTCTGTGTAAAATTCACTTTCCATTTTCAGCAGCAGGTAATGCATAAGTGGTATTGAAGTATTTGGGAAAACATTTAAAATAAAAATTCATTTTTATTTTTGTTTTTACGTTGTTAACCAATAACGTGCAGATGCTATGAATCCACTTCTGCTGTCATTTTCCTCCCCAAGCTGGAGATTTGGTCTCTGCTGAAGATTATTCTGAAATTGAGAAGGAATAGGAAAAGTATTTGTCCGAGGTTGTCATGTTGTGTAGTGTTAGGTTGTCAAGGTCCAGGATCTCCCTGTCATTGCTTCAGCAGCAATGCTGACCTCTCCCCTTGGTGCCTCTGGCTGTCTCTGTTCTCAGGATAGTAAGCTTCACATGCAAGCCCCTTGCGTGTGCATAGCAGCTAATGCTGGCCAGCCACTTAAAGCTTTTCTGTCTGATGCTACATTGTTAATTTTTCAGTTGTGATTGGGTATATACGTATATATAACTGTGACAGTATTTTATCACTGATGTCAAACTTTCATCTGTCTTTTATAGAATAACAATAATTTGGATGCCTGTTGTGCAGTTCTCTCTCAGGAGAGCACAAAGTATCTCTACGGTGAAGGAGACCTAAGTTTTTCGGATGATTCTGGGATTCCTGGACTACGAAATCACATGACATCTCTTAATTTGGATTTGCAGTCGCAGAATGTCTATCACCATGGAAGAGAAGGAAGTAGAATGAATGGAAGTAGGACTCTAGCTCACAGTGTTAGTGATGGACACCTTCAAACCAGTCAGTCCAACAATGAACTGTTTCAGCAGGAACCACAGACAGCACCTGCGCAGGTTCCACAAGGATTTAATGTCTTTGGGATAGCTAATACAGTTAGTACTTCTAATCCAGGGCAGCATCTTGGATTTCACCTAGGCAGCAAAGGAGTATCTAACTTGTCTCAACAAACGCCCAGATTCAACCCCATCATGGTAACTTTAGCCCCAAACATTCAGCCTGGTCGCAATACCCCTACGTCTTTGCACATACATGGTGTACCTCCTCCTGTACTTAACAGTCCACAGGGAAATTCTATCTATATTAGGCCTTACATCACAGCTCCCAGTGGTACCACTAGGCAGACACAGCAACAGCCAGGCTGGGCATCTCAGTTTAATCCCATGCACCCTCAGCAAGTCTACCAGCCTTCGCAGCCAAGTCCCTGGACTACTATTCCCACATCCAGTACTACGCCACATACCTCATCGCAACACTCAACGCAGCCAAACCAGCAAGGCCACCAGACTTCTCATGTCTACATGCCTATCAGTTCTCCTACTACTCCACAAGCACCTATGATTCATTCATCTGGTAGCTCTCAATCTTCTGCTCATAGCCAATACAACATTCAGAATATATCCACAGGACCTCGCAAAAACCAAATTGAAATCAAACTTGAACCACCACAAAGAAACAGTACTTCTAAGTTGCGTTCAACTGGCCCTCGCACCTCCACTGCTCCCTCTTCCCTCAACAGCCAGACATTAAGTAGAAGTCAACCCACTGTTTACATATCGGCCAGTCCTCCAAATACCGATGAAGTGATCACACGTGGTCAGCCCAAGGTCTACATTTCAGCAAATGCCACAACAGGAGATGATCAACTTGTGCGGAACCAGCCCACGCTTTTCATATCAACAAATCCTGGAGTATCTACTACTGCTAGGAATATGTCTGGTCAAGTAAGCATGGGTCCTGCATTTATTCATCACCATCCACCCAAGAGTCGAGCAGTGGGCAACAGCACCACTGCAACCTCTCCTCGAGTGGTGGTTACGCAGCCTAACACAAAATATACTTTTAAAATTACAGTTTCTCCAAATAAGCCCCCTGCAGTTTCCCCAGGGGTAGTGTCCCCAACTTTTGAACCTACAAACCTTCTAAACCTTCCTGATCACTATGTTGAACCGGAGGGTATCCAGCATCTTGCTGACCCTGTTTTAGCACATGTGGATAGGATCAGTGATGCACGGAAATTGAGTATGGGATCTGATGATGCTGCCTACACGCAAGGTAATATTCTTAATATAAATCGTAGAGATTTTGACCAGGTTGTCCATTCAGTGTGTAGATTGCAGAACAGAAAACAGTTAGTAACCTTTGTGATGTTAATATAGTATTGTCAACTTTAGCATTCATGAGCATTTCTAAATAAATAAAAGTGCTTCATAAGCAAATCGTAGATTGCTTTTTATGGTAAAGACATGTAACTGAATACTTGAAGATAATTCTTCCGTTTTTCTTAAGTAGATACTTTATCTGTTTAATCAAGTGGAGCCATAACATCTTCATTTTTATGTTGTTCTGAAAGAAACATCTACTCTTGTTCAACTTGTTTTAATGATTTAAAGTTACAAGTCCACTGTCAGATTTTTGAATCAGTTGAGATACTGTTTCCATTAGGTAATGGTGTACCCTCCTCCTGTACTTAACAGTCCACAGGGAAATTCTGTCTATATTTTTTCTTTTTGCAAGTGTTACTTAAGAAGGAAGAAAAGCAGACTTCAAAAGCAATTAGTGGGATGAAGTGTTGGCCTCCATGTTCCCTACTGTGTGCCTGACAGTAAAACTCTTAAAGTCTTGATGCTTACTTCTGTTACATTATAAAATGTGAGAAGGATCACCACACCAAACTTAGCTGTTTTACAGGATCAGTGGTAATGGAAGGGTAAAAGTTAAAATATGTGATATGGCAACATAACCTGTAATCTCTTTTCTTCTGTTTTCATGGGTTTGCATGCTTTTATTACCAACTTGATGGTTTATTAACCCTCCTGTGGACTTCTTGTATAAAGATGTTGAATGAGTTTTAGGATATTTAAGCAGTATTCAGGAGAAGTTGTCAAAATAATTTGTCTTTGACCTCATTGGTCCTCTTTGGACCTACCAGACAGTTCAGAATTAAAAAACCAGGCTTATTCCATGACCACTGTAAACATTCTTCAGATGAATTTAGTTTTATGTAAGTAAGTACAGTGATCAGGACACTGGAAGCCAGGTCTGCATTCGGAATACTATATGAAGTAAATGAACACTGATTATAGCTTGTGCACTACTTCTGGATGTAATTATCTTTGGTGAAGAATAGTCAATCCTAATTCAGACGTTTCTAAAGGTTAGGTGTCAAAACCAAAAGCTAATCATCCTAGACTTTTACATTCAGTGCATAGTTAAAGAACTTCAGAATATTACTCAGATAAGGAAAACAAATTGCCCCCCACAAGTCATACTCCCTTTCCTTACTTTGAAGGGAGACTTGACTGACTTTTTTAGTCCTAGAAGATTTTATATACCCATAAATTAAGCAGCTGAAATCTTGTCCTTAGGCTCTAAATACTCCTGTAGATCACATACTTGCTTCCCAAGCATTCTGCATTTTGGGTATGTTTTGATGTAGGGTATCCTTTTTTCCTGTTTTGCCTTTCTGATGGCACTGACTTTACCTCTTGTACCCTTGGTAGCAATGGCCACTGTAACCTGCACAGTCTCTGCAGGCTGCAGGTATCAGCAGTCTATTTATCAAGATGAGACAAGCTTGATAACCAATGTAAGAGTTCAGAAGTGTTGACCTCATTCATACCTGCTGTGGAGCCCAACTCTTCTAAAAAAAAAAGCTTTTAGATGAAGTGTAGATGCATGATGTGAGTTGGTACAGCTTTAGGGACCTCAGGGAAAGACCATCTTTCTGTGTCCTTCACTAGTTCTTATAAAGTATACTCATGCTTCCAAAGTTCTTTACATCCAGAAGATTTCTGACATGTGTGCTTAATTTCTGCTGCAGTAAATGCAGTATTTTTTACATTTTTATTATTGTTTAGTCTGTGGAAAGTTGAAGTCTGTGATAGGCTTGCTTGTATAGTATTGATACCTGAAACTTCTAATTATTGCTTTTAAACATGTTTCTTTTATTTAGCAATGGTTTTTTTTCTTTTACATACAGAAAGGCATTTGAGTTGCTCAATGCTTTCTGTTGTGAGGCTGTGTTCTAAAGTGCTTATAATTTAGCCAGACTATGCCAAAAACCTTCCATGCGAGGTGATTGTCTCATTCTAATTTTAGCCAGAACAGATGAGTAGTTTCTCTGGCCATGATTAGAGAAAAATGTATTTTCATCAGCTTTTCCATTTCTGCCAGAATGCTCCTTATCTTGGCAGGGAGAACTGAAACTGGCTCAGAGTAGAAGGAACCTTGGGATAGAAGGTGGAGTTGCTTTGGTATCCAAGAAAATTTCCTGTACTTTTTTTATTTACTTCACATTTATATGCATGGTCAAACCAAGGAGAACAGAAGATGTGTTGGACCGATCTGCAAGTGCTGATGTCTGCCATCTGAGAAGCTTTACTTAATTATATGTGTAGGCACTCCAGTCTCCTTCCACGATTAGGTTTCTGTTTCTCCTCCCAAGTAAGTCGCAGCAGGTAGTAGGTGACTTCCCCGGATCTCTGTCTGGTTTACTGCCAAACCTGGAGGTTATGTAGTGTGAAAAGGAGTGAGTTCTGCTCAGAAAAAATGACTGTCGTTACTGTGGAATGCTCAGTTATATCTCTAGCACTGACTCTGTGATGCTAAGAAACTCACTATCACCAGACTTATCAGAAGTGGTTGCTAATGGATGTTTCTCGTTTTCTGGGATTCCCGTTTGAGATACTGCGGACACACTTTTGGAAATGTTGAGCATCTGCATCCGCTACTGAAGTCAGTAAGAATTAATAAAGCTGTGAGAAGAGTAAAGCTAGGTGCATGCCCAAAAAAGCAGCCAAAAGAGGATGCATTTTTATGCCCATCTGTTTAGTATCAGTTCTCTGTGTGTACAGGGATATTACTTCGTAGAGATTTCAATTTATAGTTAGTTTTATTAATATGAAGTAGATAAGTGAGATTTCAATGTATACTTTAGTTTAAAGCATCTTATGGATGAAAAAAAGTGAAATCCTGTTAGAAATGGAAAATTCTGTGCTCAGGTGTGTTGCTGTGGTGTATGCTCACTCTGCATGTAGTCATGTGTTGAATAGTGAAGCTAAATAATTATTTAATAGTTGTTCATTTCATGTAGCTTTCCGTCTGTGTAATGGGAGCGCATTCCATCAAGAAAGTGCACAATTGTGTAATAAAATCTTTAGGTAGATGTTTTCTTACTTGGGAACTTAAGTCCCTTAGTTAAGTGTTACATGGCTTTGACTGATTTTCTTTAGCTTAGGAAGGGGATGGTCTGCTGAGTTGAGTGAATCATTGATACCATCTATAGGTGGTATATATGTGGGTGCATGTTTGCTTAGCAATTCTTGCCCATGTTTTTAATGTAAATAAGTGAATTGATAAACTAGATTAGTAAATTAACATTTTGCACGGTTCTTGCTTTGCCTTCTTGGAGCTTTTTAAAATTTTCAGAAAACAAAAAAGCTGCAGGAAAAAAGTTTCTTAAATTCCTAGCAGTCCTCGTAGATGCTTAGGAAAAAAAGACTTGAATGAGATACAGCTGTGCCCCGTGCTCCAATTGCATCATGTGATCTAAGAAAAAAATGCAGCCTTATATTTGGCTCTCTATATCAGGCCCCACTCTTCAGTGATGCTCTCTTTAAAAAGTTAAGTGAAGAGAGTATTGAAAAGGGAGAACAAAAAAAATTCAGTTTGAACTATGGAAGTTGCATATCAAATGACTGAATTCTGTGCAGCTTCAAAGACAGATTTTGAAAACATGCACAAACACAAGTGTGTTCTGAGACTTTCACAGAGTAATTGCATGGCCAGAATTCCCCTCCATATTTGGCAAAGCAAGAAATCTCAGAAATTCATAGGTCTGTAGGATAGGGTGAAATCACTGCATTCCCAGATTATCTTAGAAACACAATAACAGGAGATACTCTTAGATTTAAAATTCAGATTCAAAGAGGCTTTGAGAAAACAAGTATGCATGCATTTCCAAACTTACAAGTGTACTCAGACCCGATTGAGAAGGTCTCTACGAGAGGAAGAGTGAACTTTTGTCCTCCAGACTTTCATGCTGCCTGTAATGATAATGATATACAGCCTTTGTGTGAAAAATATGCACTTTGAATGTCAAAGGAAGCGGTGGCATCTGCTAGATGAGTAGGTGTACTGTGCTTGCCGGTCTGTTGAATGTGAACATGCACAAGTTAAAAAAATTGAATGCTCTAAGTACCTTGTTTGCACGTAATTAAGAAGTTGAACTGCAGTGTTTTTCTGAACGTTTTCAGTTGCTCTAAGCAACACTAGAGGGAGCTGAATATCTAAATTGACGGTTTCCATTCATAAATAATGCAGTGGGATATGAGGAGGGGTTTATCTTCCCCACCCCATTTTTTTTCCTGCAGCTGCCCGTTTTGTATTTAAGCAAAATTGCCAAATTCTGTGTGAAAGTCACCATTTACACTAGTGTCTTCCCATTCCTCATCCAGGTTACTTTTGGTAGAAGTACAGCATAGGAATACAGAACACAGTTGTTTAGAGCATGGTGCTGAGAATGCCAAAGTCACAGGTTCAATTCCCACCATATGGACCATCTACTTAAGAGCTGGACTCAATGAGCCTTGTGGGTCCCTTCCAAATCAAAGTATTCTGTGACTTTGTGACTGAGTTAATATCAAGTGATTCTTCTTCTTTAATTGTAATGCTAATTTTGTAATGAGTGTTTTTAAAACCTGTTTCAACCTGTTGTTGTTGAAATTGTAAAATGGTAGGGTAGTCACAAAGCTGCTAGGAGAATAAATGGCATCACTTTACAGACCTGCTGTAAAAATGAACAGCAAGTAATAGTGCTGTGGGCACCCATCAGTGCCTTCTGCCCCTTGTGCAGTTCCATGATAGCTAAATTTCTAAACCACAGAAGTAGGAGAACACTGAAATGAGAATTTGTGGGGGTTTTCCCTTTATAGGGGTAGCTGAAACAAAAATAAGAAGGTGGGGGATGCACAGGTCAAAGTCTTGAGTCCGTGCCATGCCACCTGGAGGTATTTTGGGAACATTTTTCCTTACCTACCACATCCAGTGGTACTGGCTGCATGCCAGCAGCCTGCATCCATAGGTCTGAAGAGTTCTGAGTCTGGTCAGTAGAGCACAGCTGTGTTGCTGCAGGTCAAGTACCAATAACCTGAGCTTTAAGATGTTGCCCCAGCAGTAATACCAAGGCAATAAAAATACAAGAGACTGTCTAGAAGTGGAAATTAAGTGCAGCAGGAAAAAGGGCCTGTATTCTCCCTGCAGGAATAGAGGCAAAGTAGTCTTTGATTTCATTTCTTTATAGTTGCAATTGCATTTTTAACTCATGGAGTTCATAAGTGAGAAAAGTTTCTTCCACTGTTTCTAAAAGGCTTTTCAAGAGGGGATACTGTCTTTTGAGAATACTTACCTGATAATTCAACAAAAATCTTTACCTTGAAATTTTGGTTATTACATATAAGCACAGTTGCAACTTTAACTATGGTGTAACTACTTTAACCTGAAATGAAGGTGCGTCTTTAAGCAAGCTTCTCTGATTTGATCAAAACCTAGCAGAAGCTTCATCAGCTCTGTCATTTCAGTATCTTGTGAACACGTGACTCAAAAGCCTAGACTGGATCTCAGTAAGGCTTTGCAGTCTGTGACACTCTACAAAAATAGTTTTGCATGGTTCCTATTTTTGAAGAACCTCTGGAAGACAAAATTTGATGTGTGAATGAATGAACAGGCAGTAGTTGCAGTAGAAGACAGTTCTGCCTGCCAGAGATATGGAAAGTTGCATCTTTTTGATGTGCAATTTCTTTTCCTCTGCTATTAATGGCCAGACTTCGCGAACGAAGATCTGGGGAAGGTCTTTGTACGCCTTCCCTAGGCAACCAAATCTGAGTGCTTCTGATTTTTTTGGTACCTGAAGAAATCATGATGAACTGAATATTATGTTATAGCTAGAGTTTGACTTAAAGACTTTTGTGAGGCAAATTCAATGTCTTGGAACATCTTGTTATTGCTACTTTTTTAGAATGTCCACGGTGCTATAAAAGTATCTGTGGTCTGTGAAGCTGATCTGAGTTCGTGTGAATTACTGATTTAATGAATGAATTAATAGCTATGAAGAAGTTGAAATGATTGCTGGATTTATTTAAAGAAATACTTTTTTTGTAGAAGCTGATTATTTCTTTAAGCAGTGTTATCTTCTTCTGTGGTGATATTTAATAGTAAATCTACTTTCAATGAAATGAACTCATTAAACTGCATGAATTTGCACCTTCTGCTACGTACGTTCTTTGTACCTTTAAAAAGCTGCGGTTTAAATGCTAACTTCATTGTTTCTAAATTGGGTCTCCTCATGCCTTTTGCTTTACAAATAGTAAGCAGTGTTAGAAATTAGAAGCTGAGCTAATGGTTCTGCACCATAGTTTAGGGATAAAATTACATACAATCCAGCCTCTGTGCTAAATATCACTGTTTGCTAGTCATATTGCTTATTTCTGGTTTAGTTTCATTTGGTGTGTCCTACTATGATGAACACTGGATTATGTTCCAATCCTAGTAGCAATAAGCATATCTGATATCTAAGCACTTATATCTAAGTGCTCCATATTGCAGTTGTCTGTCCTCTTCATGCTACCTGTTTTACAGTGGTGAGGCTGAATGCAATGCAAAGAAACATTTTGTGTTGGCTTCTGGTAGTCAGTCTTGTAGGTTTTTAGATATTATAGTTAAATTTTGCATGGTCATCTCTTATGATGTATGACTCATTTTATTTACTTGTCTGTAATTAATTTGTGCTGCTTTCAAAAATACAGCACATTCTGTCTTATGGCAGAGATTTTCTTGTGAGGAAAATGGAATAGCAGTGGGTTTGTCTGTATTTTCCCAGAAGAATACTAACTTGGTGCTTTATCTGATGTTGCCATGTGAAGGATAATAAAGAAGATAAAATGAGACTTTATGTATTGCAGCTTTACTGGTACACCAGAAGGCCAGGATGGAGCGACTTCAACGAGAACTTGAGGTTCAAAAGAAAAAGTTGGATAAACTAAAAGCAGAGGTCAATGAAATGGAGAATAATCTAACACGAAGGCGCCTGAAAAGATCGAATTCTGTTTCCCAAATTCCGTCAGTAAGTTGAAACGTCTGTAGGCTGTCAACCTAAACCACGAATGTGGTCTGTCACAATAAATTGAAGGAAGAGTTGTTCATATCATATATTGACAATATACTAGTGACAGGCAGTATAGCTAGAATTAAGCTGGTAAACAGTGGAGCTTAGAGTAAAGACTAAATATGCGTTATTTAACCACAACCTTGCAGTTCACTAATTGCTTTGTGAAGTATTGCTTTTAAAGGCAGTTACAAAAGGTTTGGCCTGCTAGTCCTTTCTAACATTTCAGACTACAATTTAATACTCATACTGCTTTCCACACAAGTATTTTTTTGCTCTTTGTGAATATACCAATCTCAAGGAAGCCGATTTAATGCACCAGTTTTCAGTGCATTCAGCCATGGATTTGGTGGACCATTGACTATGTCCTGACTACAGTTTGGAGTTGTTCAGTTAGCTCTGAAGTCTGATGTGAGAGAATTATTAAGTGGGTTTGAAAGATTTTTGTAAGATTATGCTTGGATTAAAAGAAAGGTGGTCATAAGGGAAGATTTTTAATCTTCATTTCTGAAATAACTAAATGCAATCTACCTATGTGTGAATGAAAACTGCTAATAAAGTGGGGAAATTTAGTCTAACAGGCAGATTTATTTTTCCAGCTGGAAGAAATGCAACAGTTGAGAAGTTGTAACAGACAGCTGCAGATAGACATAGATTGCCTAACCAAAGAGATTGATCTTTTTCAAGCAAGAGGTACAGTATGTCTTAGTACATCAGCAACTGTAAATGTTGATTTTTTTTTTTTTTTCACTGTCTGCATTTATCAAAAGAGTCTGTGTTATAAGTGATGGGCACTGTTTGCAAAATCATCACATTAGTTTGAGCGAAACCATGGGAGTAACTGTCTTTTAGGCCTGTTGTTTTTGTTGGCTTTATGACTTTCCTAATCCCACGGTCATTCCTGTTTCATACTTGGCTCAGAAGAGAGAAACTTGTGATGCCGTTTACTTAATAAATGCGGGGGGGAAAAATCCAGTTATCTGAGTACCGAAACAAGAGAACAAGTTTTTTAAACCATACAACTATACATATGTGTCCATCTCTCTCTTTTGTCTTCCACGTCTGTCTGTATTCAGCCTCTCAAGTTAGCAAATACAAACTACAGTTGTAACTTCCAGTGTGCTCTCCTCCTTCCGCTTTCCTTGTCTGCAGGGACACAGCCTTTGGTCATGAGGGTGAAATTATGAGACAGCTGAGCCAATTCAAGAGCTGCCAGCAAGAAATCCCGCTCTCTTCCTGCTTCCCTCTCATGCCACTTACTGAGCTCTGGCTCTGTATTGGTCTTTTAGACCCTTTGCAGAGCTGATTCTGTCCACGAGCCAAGCAAAAACTGTTGCATTGCTGGAAGAGCTTGCTGCAGCTCATGTGAGGGAGAGGCACGGGTAGGGAGAACTGAGATAGTGAGAGGGAAGGAACTAATACTTCCCACTTTCAGCAGCAGTGAGCTGATAGGTCAGTTCAGACATGAGCCATGGAAGGTCTCCTTCAGACAATATACCTGCAGTTCAGGAGAAAGTAGACAGGTGTACTGAATGTAATGCTGCACTAAAAACCTGACCTGAAATAGAATATTTAAATTACAGGTGATTTTTTTTTTTTATCTGCTTGTTACAGTAAATTGGATGTAGGAGTATTAATTCTAAGCATGTATGATACACTGCATAGTAGGTAACACATCTCTGAGTGTAGTGGCAATTTAGAAAAAGCTAAAATTTACTAATGAAACAGTTTTAAAGTGTAGCAGAAAAAGATACCTGTAAGGAGTTTAGTCTGCTGGATTCTGGTTCTACTTTAAATTACATATTTTGGACAATAAGTTTCTTAAAGTGTATTGTTGACATTGCTAATATCTCACTTGGGTCTGTATTGACACCTTGATATAAAAGGTGATAAGGGAATAATAGTACTGTTACAGAATTACTGCCAGAAAAAAAAAAAATACATGCTTCCCTAGTGAGATTTATGTTTTTTAAACTGCACCTTTTTTTTTTTTAGGACCACATTTTAATCCCAGCGCTATTCATAATTTTTACGATAATATTGGATTTCTTGGTCCCGTGCCACCAAAACCCAAAGGTATTGTACTGATAAAATTTGGATTTAATTCAAATGCTTGGCGTGCATCTAATATCAAGTTCTAATTTCCAAATCTGGTTTAAATGTTGATTATGAGATAGATTACTTCATAATTATATGAACTTTGCATTTTATTTGTTTTGGCAGTAAATATGCTTCTGTTTGCTCTTGTTTCCTCTCTATTCCTACATTTAGGAAAGAGGAGTATATTAAATGGGTTATGTTAAAGATGGATAATATACTGGAAGGTAGTTTAAGTAAATGGAAGTATCCATCTGTCTTTAAAAATGAGCATGAGGTACTGGTTTATAAAGCCCTGAAGTCCCTTTATCAATTCTCTTCCTTTCTTTCTTTCTTTATAAGAAAGTATCACCGGTGTATCTTAGTTGTTCATTAACTTTAATTTTCAGTCAATTTTAAGCTTCAGTTTAACTGTCACATAGGCTGACTTAATCCACAGTTACTGCTGTTCCCAAAAGAAAGAAAAATAATTCTTCTCGCAGTTGTGATCAGTACTGTTCTACTTCATGAAGTACTGTCATTTTGCAGCAATTGCCATTGTCTACTTGCTGATGAGATATTCTGCAGTTGGAATAATGGGCTGAAGGACTTTACAGTTGCCTAAACTGGGAACCCTTGACTTGAGAAGTCACTCATATCTCTTTTCATCTTTTTCATCTCTTTTCTCCTCTAAAATAGTCTAATATGTCATGCAAAAAGATGCACTTGTATGGTTAGGAGCATTACTCTGTAGCATGATAGAGCCAGGCATTGTTTTTTTCTTTGGTGTATCTGCCTGCTGAGCTGGCTTGAGGAAGAACTGCTGATACTCATTCTAGGGTCAAAAAGTTAAACATGTCAGAAGGTTTACAGAGCATTTACTTCTTGTCATAATGAATTTTAGACCTCAGACTTCTAAATCTTGTGCATGTTTCCTGTGCTGATTAATTTCTAAATTTTATCTCCTTTTCATGCAATAGCTTTGAACTGAGGGAGGAAAGGAAGAAAGCAGAGTAAAGGGATGGGAAACTTGCTTTTTATAGTTTCACCTTGTGCCTTTTGGCTGACTTACAATCAAGCTGTAGTCAAGGGGGTGGTAAAAAGCTGCTTCTGTCACTTGTAATAACTGTGCTGTTCTCAGAGGAACAAGATAGTTCTCAGTTACTGAAAAAAAAATAATCTCAAAATTCTTTCCATACTGTTCTTGGTTAGTAACTTCTTATCTTATCTCTTTCATGTCACAGATCAGAGGTCCATTGTGAAAACACCAAAGACTGTTCCAGACACAGATGAAGATGAGGGAGCTCAGTGGAGCTGTACCGCCTGTACTTTTTTAAATCATCCGGCCTTAAATCGCTGTGAACAGTGTGAAATGCCCAGGCATTTCTGAGCCAACAGGCCCATTACCTTCTGTAATGCCACAGCAAACATATGAGGAATTATCCAGTCATTTGGGGGGCAAAAAAAGCATTTACACTTAGGATTTTGTAAAATCGAAGTTGTGAGGAGATGGTATTTTGCTAATGTTCGGTGTCAGCCCACAGAGCGAGCAATACCTCAGTGTTGTGCCGCAGGCAGTTGAAATGGACCGGCTGAAGGGTAATTGCTGAAAGACTTGCCAGCTGCCTAAGCCATGTACAGTATTACCAGTGTCCCAGTAACACACACCATGTTCAGTGCCTGGGTGTTGTCTGTCCATCCTCTTCTTTGCCTGTGTGTCACTACTGAATTTTGACAGGGGAAGGGAATAGAGTGCTAGTGTTTTTGTTTTCAGAGCTCTCAGTGAAACACTACATGCACAGAGGAGATCTTAAAAGGAACAAGGTTTAAATATTTAAACTGTTTGCTGCCACATAGTGCCTTCGATAAAGGGAAGACCTTCACAAATCAGTGGTACTCTTTGCCTTGTCTTCCCTGAAAACATCTCTGTGAAGCCAGAAGTCAGTACAATTACATCTAAAGATGAAAAGGAAAAACTGCATGCGTTGTCTGTACAATACACACAGTGAAATACCCCAAAGCTTTTCCTACTGTACATAGCTCTAGAGCCTGCTTTAAGTGATTTCTTTTCTTCACCTTTATTATTTTCTTGTAATTCTGTATGTATAGTGTAATAGTCTTTTTGTTAACTTTCTTTTTTTCCCTTTAAGTGATTAAGCACGATCATGTCCCTTTTTTTAAGCCTTTATCTGAGAGAAGCAGTGCCTTAAAATAAGAGCATTAATAAGAAACTATGCACAAAATAGCTTTCCTCTGCTCATTCTGTACATTGCTCTTGTAAATGCTGATGATCTGTGAAGACCTGCAGATGCAGCGTGGTAAAAATGCAGGAAAAGTTGGAAGAGTTACGCATATAGTTCACTCTGTACACTGAGTTTTACGGTGGGTGACACAAAGGTAGCATTTTGTCTGGCATGAGGAAACTTTATACTAGGAAACTTTCAACCCACCAACAGATCAACATCCGAGTTGAGCTTGCTTCATCTGCTGGGTGTCTTGCAGACTCCTGAAGAGAGATTCATTGGGGAAGTACATACAGTGCCAAAATCAACAGCAGCAGCATCGTACAGCTTTGTTCAAGGACTTTAAATGCTTTCCTGTTTTGGCAGCCAGTTTCTAAACCTGACTTTGTGGAGAAGTCTCATATTTATAGAAAACAAGGATAGCAAAATTTAGGACAACTGAAATAAAGGCTGGAAAAGAGAAATCAGACTTGAACACTGAAGCAACCTCAAGCATCTCTTATATTTTGATGATCTATTTTTTTAAGGAAAATACTCACACGATCGGGGATGTATGTAACCAAGATCAAGAAAATGGAATTCCAGTACAATATGCATGAAAGACGGCACGCAAAGAATTATGTAGCAGCAGCACTTAGTGTGAGGCTGGAGGGAGTGCTAACAATGTAGCAAAAGATAAAGTAGACTGTCACCCACTGTAAACATCTGCCAGTGGACACTTTTATTAGGAGTTTTACAAGTGATCTATGTGAATGCACAGAGGCCTTTGTTTTGAAGGCCTTGCATTTTTTTTTTTATGTGGGAAGAAATGTCAATCCCAGGTAATTAGGCAGTAGACCCAAAGCACTTGCATTCAATGCATTTTGTTTATAAAATGAGGCCTTGTTTTTCAGCTTCATCTGCAGTTCTATGTGAAGATTGACAAATCAGTTTTTACCTGTTTATTAATAAAACCTAATTTGGATATCTTGAGTTGATGGTTTTGTGATTTAGCTGGGTAAACTGCCTTTGTAACAGATAAGTTATTTATAAAAATTAAAAAAAAAATTATATTCTAATGTTTTCTTCTGTGATTTGTTTGCTTTTTCCATGCTGTAGAGCAACAGACTACTCAATGGAACAATAAGCATTAACAGTATTAAAAGTAGGATGATTTCTTATGGCCAGAGTTTTTACTTAAGCTTTTGTTTTGTAGAACCTTGTGTCTCTCCTCCCAAGCACTATTTTGTTTAATTCAGGGAGGGTACAGAGTGTATTTCATAAAGTTGCACTGACAAGATTTGTTTCCTGACCAAAGACCAATTCACTTACTCATAAAGTAATAAGCTGGACACAGGCCCTCTTTACTTCATGCTTCAGGGGTTTATGATTTTAAGAATATTTTTCTAATCAAAATGGGTAACTACTTTGGCCAGGGCAATAGATGATATACGTATGTTAATATAAGGATGAACATAGTTAAACTGTCTTTTGGTGCTATGTATGTAATAAGTGCTATGAGATGTACAGTGTTCCTAGACTTGTCTTTCCCCCATGGACCCTGTCTAAGCACACATTTAGTAAGTGGAGCTGGGCTTTCCTGAGACACAGTGATGCTATATAAAAAGTCTTTCAGGAGGCCTCTGTAAACAGATCTAGCAAAAAACTAACTGCAGATCCAGTAAAAAACATTCCTTAACACATTCAACTGGAGTACCCTAATCTGCAGTAGGAAATAAAGTGTTTAGAGCAAGGAGGGCAGCTGTACTTAAAAAGCAAACAACAAACTCCAGTCAGCTGTGGGGTAGAAAGAGCATATTTGGAAAATAGATGGAATAGATGGAATTCTGCTCATTCTATGAAATGCATAATTGATCTTTTCCCTACATTTATTTGAGAGTTTATTTTTCTGAAGAGGAAAAAAAATATTTACATCCTGGCTTCAATTAGCTATGCAGAGCCATCCACACAGTGTGAGTGTGTATTGGGCAGCCTGTTCAATAAATGATCCTGGAATAGTGGGATAAGAGAAATTATGTCTCCAGTGTCACCTCTTCCACAGATTTTTGCCTTCACCCTCAGGGGTTTTATGTTCTTTGTGTATTTCAGGTCACATGTATCATCAGCACTTCCTTCAAGCTGATACCAGTATAGTGACATATCACTATAGTATGTCTTTATTGGTTTCAATTTAAAGGATGAAATAGGACTGGATTTCACTGCTGATTTTCTTCCCCCCACCCCGAGTGCCCTTCTTAGCTTTCAGAGGTGCTCCTTGTTTTTGTGAATGCGTAAGATCATCACTTGGTCAAGTTTCAGAATGGGGGTAACATTAAAAATGTAGCAACAGAACCGAGACAGAAAGATGGTAACGGGCTGTTGTGTGTCATCATGTCTCTGGAACTGACTCCAGTTCACCTTGCTACCTTTCTAGATAAATTAGGAAAACATTTGTCTTGTGCAGTGTCCACTCAGTAGAGCTGTTCTTTTGCCTGGGAGTGTGGTTAGGTGTGGCACCCCTAAAATTCAGATTAATTGTGAGGTTCGGTGTCTTTGGTCTCAAGCTAATGATAGATTGGTTTGAAAGCTGCATGGTTGGTATTTGTGCCTGTCTGTGTATTTGCACTATTTGTGTGAATTTAATCAATTTTGTGATCTCAAAATGTCTACCTTCAGCGTATTTTGTAGATGACCAGGGACAAAAGTATCCTTATCAGTACTACATTTCTTCAATCACATTCCTCTACTTTGAATGTACATTGGAACCTGGACACAAATTAAAGGGAGACTTGATTAAAGATGTAGAACAAATAATTTAAAAAAAAAAAAAAAGAAATTTACTGAGTATTTACCCTTTTTGATACTATCTTGGTATTTTAAAATGGGGTGTTGCTACAAAGCAGTGGCAGAAACTTTCCAATACAGTTAATTAACAGCATATATAGTGCAGCTTGTGAATGCACAGCAACTCCTAGGAAGATTTAATTCTAACTTTAGCAGGAAAATACTATTTTAATCTCTTTATTTATTTAAAATACGCCTGTAAGTTGAACAGAAAATAGAAATTAGCTTTAAACTCTGAATTCTGTGACTGCTTTTTCTTTGCACTGTTTATAGGAGCACAATGTCAATACAATTTTGATGTAGTTGATGTGGTTACAATTGGAGATGATGTATATTGAGCATTTCTATTTGGTTTTGTCTTAGTAGGTATTGGCAGACCCCATCCAGGGTGTGACTGATAAGCTTTGCCTAACTTCAGGTTCCTATTGCAAGTGATTTAAGATCCAAGGCTAAGAAATACAGTGTTGGAAATACCAGGGAAATGGATTAAGGAATCCTCTGTCTTTTGTTCTTCATATACAGAAGCAAGTGGTATTGCTTTTCTTGCACCCTTCTGTAACCTGCCAATTAAAATGTGGCAAACATAAGGCTGGAAAAGGGTGTGTTAGAGTCAGGAACTTGGAATGTTCCATGAGAGAAACGCAGGTGTCACTGCTGTGTATCTGCTTATGTGACAGCCGCGTCTCCATTATGCGCTAAGACCTCACGCTTGCCACGTTTTGTTACATGCCAAGGAAAGGTTCACAAGGTTTTCATAAGAAAAGGACAGTGGGAAGCAAGTCCCTGGAGTGCCTCATCTGACTGGTACACAGCTGCTTACCCACAGCAGAGAGGGGCCTGCGTCTAAAAGGGGTTATTCTTCCTCCATAGTGTCAGAGGTTGGACGCCAGTTCCTTAAAACAGTCTCAAAAGAAAGGGCAGTGCATCAGTAATTCTAGATTAGCTTTGTACCATCATATTACAACAACAACCTTTTAAAAGTCATGTTTTCTGATTAAGGTAGTCAATCTAGAAGTAAGTTCAAAACAGGTTAATGAATATATTGATAGCCCTTCTGAGGTTACAGGAAACATGTTTCAGATGAGAGAATGAATGTTTGTTCAGAAAGAAAACTTGATTACAAAAGTTATCAGCCCTAAAACTTTAAATAAGGAATAGTTTTATAGTGGTTTTATGTTGATCTAAAATTATAAGCAAAACAATGTATGTACAGCAGATATTAAAAAATATGTCATTTACAAACTGCTTATTTGTAGTAGCAACTCTGTACTTCACAGCTGCAAATTGTAAATTAGGGGCCCTTTTTTCTTTGTTGTTTAGGCTTTTTAATATATTTTTAATATTTGATAATTCATATCTTGTATTCTGGATAGAACAAAGTCGGATGGATGGGTTTCTTTTTTTACCAAATATTTTCTCATTTTTGCTCTTGATGTTGTGTTAGTCACATTTCAGGAATTACCTGTTTAGTGTCTTACCTTATTGTCATGGAGACTTTCTGTCACCTTGTCGGGGGATCTGCTGTTTGGAAGAAGGATGTAGGAGATGCTTGGATGTGTTGTGCCCCTTCTGGCTACTCTGGTTACTCTGGGGCTGGAGCTGACTGCGAGCCTCTGGACAGTAGTGAAAAACATGTGAAATGCCACTTAAAAGGCATTTGGTCAAAAGTGTCATAGAATCACCGAATCATTTGGGTTGGAAGGGACCTTTAGAGATCATTTAGTTCCAAACCCCCTGCCGTGGGCAAGGACACCTTCCATTAGACCAGGATGCTCAAAGCCCCACACAACCTGGCCCTTGGTTTGTCTAACGGGACCTGTCAGAGATGGTCCATCTCAGCAATATTACTGTGTCACCAGCTCACTTTTGAAAGATCCTCTGTTCTTGTGACATGGCAGCTCTGTGCCAAGAAGCGTCCAGAACATAAACCCAGCTTTTGGCTATTCCCAGTGCTTTTTTTCATCTCTGTTCTTATCTCTGCCTCTGTCTTTTCAGCTTTCCTTTTCTCCATCTCTAATTAGAGACTTGAACAAGCACTCAAGCCAAATTTCGTGTGTTTTGTTGTAGCTATCCGATAGCTACAGTGAAAAATTGCATTAAAACTGAGATGCATCTTTTGTTTTCTTTCATGAGCCTTTTTCTTCCCTCTGTGTTTTGGGGCCAGAAATCAAATTTAAGTATAACCTGAGGAAAGAAAATACTGTTCTTCCGGCAGAGATATTTGACACAATTATGAAAAGATTGTCATAGAGAGGATGTTGGATGCTGTCGTCCAGCTTGAAGTTAGTATGGTTTGATGCTATATCACAGACCTGTTCAGTGGTTTGGGGAGAGTTGTGTAGGTCCTTGTCTATCTGAATGCGGAATGACCTTTCTCAGTTCTACACTGTTTCTTGTGCAATTCCTCTGCAATTGAGAAGGAATTTGGAGGTATGTACCTCTTCTCATGTCTCGTGTCTGTGTTACGTTAAGGTTTTGAAGGAAGTGAAGCTGTGTGCTAGAAGATCATACTCTGTTGCTGCAACTAAGCTTCTGCTGAGCTTATATTAAAAAAAAAAAAAAACGAAGGCAGCGTGACTCTTGGCTTTGGAAACCCTTCATAGTCTTTGGCACAGCTGCCCTGTACATGAGAAAGAAAATGTCTTGTTAGTGTTTTTTGAGCTGAAGGACATGGCAAAAGCTTTCCCTCTTTAATAATGATTAGCAATCTGGGGTTTTTTCCTGCTGAGCCTGATAGTTTTAAATTAACTGGCTTAGGCTTTTTGAACCCCTAAGGAAACCAAGTGCTGTGCTGCCTGGCCACTGTTCTGCCCCTACGAGCTTCACTTCTGGGCCTGGGACTCTGGACTAAATGAAAGAGAGCAGCCAGCTAGCATGGGCTGGGGCTGAATTTCCTTTTGTTAATGGACCCTGCAGCTGCCCTGATGGATCTCACCAGGCAGGGCTTTTCTGCCAACTCCACAGCCCTGGCCATCAAGCTACACCCTCCAACTGTATCTGTAGTTTTGCTCTGAAAAAACAAACTTTACCATGTTTCAAGGCAGCTGTGATGTGTTCCAGTTCTCGATGCTTCCTGAAAAAACAGTAGAGTTGAGTGATGGAGAGAGATATTTCTTGTGAGTTACAGTTGCACCCAAAGTAACTGTCAAGTGTAGCTGTGCCATATGATGCGGCGCTTGGAAACTTTCCTTCCCACTTTGAGAGCCCAGGAATGTTCAAAGTGGATATAAGTAACCTGCAAAGGTATGTCTTAACGTAGTTTTGTTGAAAAGTGCATCATCCATCTCCTGATCTATTGCTTTGCATTGGTTTTCATTCTCTTAACTTCCTGTCTTTTCATGCTGTTCTTTTTCTGGACCAATCCCTGTATCCCAATAGCAAGATTGAACCTGTTGATTTTTGATTGCGTACAGTGGTTGAGTTCAAGACTTGAATAAGCATCTAGATCTCAGTGGAACATTAGCCTGTTACTCCCTGGCAGCCATGCTTTTCTCTTGGTTTTTAAAACACTTCTGCTGGTCCCAGTACTGCCCCAGAAGGTGGTAGGCTGCCATGTGGTGATTTCAGCTCAGTATCTTTTAATTTCACATGTGAAATTCATCTCATGCAACTAAGAGAAAATGCATTAGTAATGCTTCAGAGCGGGGATTGCATCACACCCTGCCCCCCACTCGCAGCTGGAAGTGTCCTCATTACTTGTTTACAGGCTGTAGTCGTGATGCACCCATTCTCTGTGGAGCTGATAATGAGCTATGAATCCTGTGTTCTGGCATCAGAATGGCACACCCTCCCTAGAGGCAACAGGGAATGGCTAATGTCAGCACTGCCCATCGTTTGGTCACAGCTGCTGTTTCTAACTAGTGCAGGAAGGTTTTCACTTCTGAAGGCGAAAGGAACTTGTTATCAAGTGGTGATTAATATTTTTTTCTGAATTTTGATTTTATTACTCTAACCAGGTCTCAGAAAGGTAACACAGCTCATTTCACATCACAGTTGGCTTCTGCTGTTAGCGCTATAACCTAATTTATTTTTATTTTCATTTTAGTTTAAGAGTACAAGCATTTAAATCCAACCTTCTAAAGAGCAGTGACTAGAATGCACCAGTGAAGAAGCTGTTAGGTAAGAGCCTGGCATACACTGGATTGCTCAGAGGCTTGTTATGGCTGTCGTTAGTTGTCTGTTAGTAACTCCTGTGTGAGCCTCTAAAGCATCAGCCATCATTCATGTTTGACAGAGCTTGCTTTCTGTGGTATTCTCCACCCCAAAACCCTCCTGTAGTGTGTTTAGCTGCAAAAGCTGCTCCATACCTGCAGTTTCTCTTGGCTGCCTCTGGTGGGTTTTTATCTGGTGGTTTGAGAGGACGCCTGCCAGCTGTCAGGACACAGGCACAGTTAGCTCTCTCTTCATGTCCTCGAGCAGTAACATGAGCCAGCATGTTTGCTGACCTTTTCCAGATGTTTTTTCACAGGCCTCCAGTATCTGGGTCAATGGAGTTTGCTTTTCCTGCCATTTTAGCCCTTTCCAATCAGGAGCAGATAAACCTGCTGCAATTTTGAGAGGGGTTATACCATGTTATGGGCATGGGGAACTCCCAAACCATGTGTTTTCTCATTCTCTCTTGTCTTTCCTGCTAGCTTGTTGATGGTGCAGGGCTTGATGTAATGCACACGAGCTGCTGAGTCACCCCTGAGCTGGCAAAGGTTTTATTGGACTCTTAACCCAATATAGCGTGGTCCCTGGGCAGGCAGGAGCAAAGTTGGTGTTTCCTGCTTCCTTCAGAATCACATCAAGGCCAGCCTGGGGGAGTCTTTACTTTTAGCTGTGGGCAGCTTTCAGTGCTTTACCCTGCTTCAGGTGCCATGTACTGCACAGCAGTGTTTCCAGGCTGGGCCATGGCAGCACCCTAGAGGTGTTCAGCAAAAGCCTGTGTGCACAGGGTATTCTGAGTTAGAAGGAATCCACCAGGATAAAGTCAAACTTTTGGCCCTGTGCAGGACACCCCAAGAGTCACACCATGTGCCTGAGGGTGTTGTCCAAATGCTTCTTGAACTCTGTCAGGCTTGGTGCTGTGACCACTTACCTGGGAAGCCTGTTGCAGCACCCAACCACCCTCTGAATGAACCTTTCCCTGATATCCAGCCTAAACCTGCCCTGACAGAACTTCAGGCCATTCTCTTGGGTTCTGTCACTGCTCTCCAGAAAAGAGATCAGTGTCTACTCCTCCTCCTTCCTTCACGAATATGTTGTAGACTGCAATGAGGTCTCGCCTCAGTCTCCTCTTCTCCAGGCTGAACAGACCAAGCCACTCCTCATACAGCTTCCCCTCAAGGCCCTTCCCCATCTTTGTTGCCCTCCTTTGGACACTCTAAGAGCTTAATATCTTTCTTATATTGCAGTGCCCCAGACTACACACAATAGTCAAGGTGAGGCCGCACCTTATGGGTCCTTTTGGGTGCCAGATCTGTATTGGTGCAATGTAAGATAATATTTATACACAGTAAAATATATATTTGTATTTATAATACACTAGAATTTACTATATATAAATATACAGTATATTTATATTTTTATAAATAAGACATTTATACATTGTAAAGTCTGTTCTCTGAAAGAGAAGAAGTTTTCTTTGGAAGTTGTTCAAGAAGGGGTGGGGGTGCCTTCTTTTTTTCCACAGATTCTGGTACTTATGATGGCATTCAGAAAGCACGTGTAACTTCTGTGATATCATTACTAATGGCTCTGATGTAATTCTGCCTTGAAATGGGACTAACTGCATTCACCAGAACAGAAAAAAAGCTGTATGGAGCCCTGAAAACCAAGAGCTGGGCAGCAGAAATGCAGTAATTAAAGCAGACCTGAATAAATGGAAACAAATATGGCACAGCATTGGGAATCATCTGCTGGCCTGTGGGCAAATACAGGCTCCATCAGGAGGCTCAGGAAATCCTGCTTTCCAGCCAGCATTGCTGCTTTGCTGGTGAGGTGATAGCTGGACCTAAAGGGTTATTTGTGCCTCTGGCAAGGAGCTTAGAAACAAGGCTGCAGGCAGGTTTCAGATGGCTGTGAGCTCAAGCCTGTAAGTGCTGAGTTGCACATCCAGCCTCCGGCTGGCTAAGGGAGGATTTTATTTTCAGTTCTAGGGAGATGTGGGCGCACAACCCAGCTACCCAGCTTTGGGCAACTGTACAGCTGTGGTGACCCCATTCCCTAAAAATGCAAGGAAAGAAGGTGTAAAAGGAACTCAGTAGGAAATTGTGGCATTTTGAGTTGTTTTGGAAGAAGCTTTCCCCCTCCCCCCCACTGCTTAATCCTGCCTTACAGTTGCATGCTGGGAATATTTGTTGTATATCTGCCCAACTGTTGATTGACACATATACAAGATAATAAACTTAATTAGTTGAAATCCCATGTGTTCTGATTGCCTGCTAATATCCAGAGTACACCTGGAAAGACTTTGGAGATAACGTTTGTAAGGCAATGCTATCTGGGCTTGGAGAGAGAGTGTTTTTCCAATTAATTTCTGCCTAAGGATTGGCTGTGATACTTATCCAACTGGCAAACTTAGTTTCAGATTTCAGCTTTAAAATATAATTGGCAGCTCAGCAAATTCATAAAATTGATCCCCATTCACACTTATTTTTGGCTTGCATTAAGAATGTGCCAACCTGGAACTCTAAACTTAACCCCGAGTGACTTTCCCAGGGCTGCTGCCCTGAAAGGAAAGCCTGGCAGCAGCGCCTGGGCCCCAGCCAAGATAAATCCTGAGCCGCCAATGGCAGGGCCGTCATAGCTTGAACTGCAGGTGAGGGGAGAATAAAACGATGGAATAAAGGGTGGATTTTGCAAAATGTCCCCTTTCTGAAACCCGTTACTCTGCGTTTGACTCTCACTGCTCCACAGCCTGACACAGTGCTGCAGCTTCTAAGACTGTCTGAGCTGCTGTGTGTGCTTTTAGGGCTGCTTAAACATAAAACACAGGCCAAAGTCAAGGTGTGGTGCAAACTCTTAACATGTGTTTCAGCCATGTGTTTCAGCTCCAGGGCCGAAGCAGCAGACCACAGAAGGCGACAGAGTCATTTGAGACGATGTGACCAAGCCTCACCTGCAGGTACATGGTTTCTTTCAACCCAGGGCAAAGTTGACTTTTGTGCTGAGCAGAGCTGAAACTCTGCCGCACAGCCCTCCAACCTGCGCTGTCATGTCGGTTCTGTTCCATGTGCAGAAGAAGGGCGACTTCTGCTAGTGGGATTTATGCAAGTGGATAGGACCAGCCTCTGAAAGTCAGCCGTGGAGCAGCAAGTACTGTTTCTAGTGCTACCACATTGACACCTTGTGGTGAACTTGGCCATCGTGTTTTTTAAAAAATATGTTATTGGTGTCTGTCTTATGGATGTCAATTGCTACACATTTCCTAGAGGCTTCCACTTGGCTGCGTATACTTTTTCTTTCAACAACTCTACTTAAGCCCCCTTGGACAAATTCAAATATTAGAATATCAAAGAGCAAAATGCAGAGACTGACCTAAACCAGTGTCCCAAATACCATCCCCAGTAGCATATCAATATTGTTGAAGATGAATAGAAATAACCACTGGAGAATAATTTTTTTTATCTTTCTGCTGATCTACAACTTGGATTATCTGCCCATTTTTTTCTATAGTATTGTATATTTGACTTCAGCTGAAACTGATATTCATGTCTTTCCCCTTCTGCCAGGCTTAGATATGACCTAAGGAAGATGCTCTAAAGGTTTAAAGATCTTCCATCTGGTTCCTAAGTGAAGCCAGGGCTCCAAGTCCACCACATGTCGTACATTACGTTATGAGCAAAAGGATATGCAGATACTGAAATTCTTCTCCAAGAATGTTTCCCTGCTGGAAACAACATTTTTACAAGCTTCTGTATTCCCTTCAGCTTTTTCCTAACAGGACCTCCTGTGGGGAAAACCTGGTATTTCTCATTCCAGTGATGGTTTTGGGTAACACTTATAATTGTCTGCCAATGACTGTGTATATTTTGGCAATAACAAATCATACTCAAGTTTGTTTCCCTGCTAAAAATTTCCTTAGTACCACTTTTGGAGCAGTGGTGGGATGGACTGCAACCTTTTTCAGGCCATCATGGCATTTATGCTTTTGGTTTCCCTGTAGCTCCACAATGTGGTTTTGTTTATGAAGTACGTTTTGCCATTTACCATTTCAAGTACTAAAAGCAATCTCATTCCTCTGCCTCTCCTGCTGCCCCCCTTTAGCAAGCACTGGTTGTTCTTTAGTTCTGCTAGGCAGTTCTTGTCTCTGTGCAGATCTCCTGACAATGCCAGGAGAATGTTAATTCCTGCAGTAAAATGAAGTCTGATCTGGAAACCAAATCACCAGAAGGTGCAGGTATCTCTGCCTTGACTTTGTGTTCAGTGTTGTAGCTCATTTGGCTACTAGAGTTGATGCTGCTCCTTATTTAGCAGTTTTCTCAGTTGTTCGGAGTGTCTTCAGAGATTAGATTACAGCTACTAAATTCAGCAAACTGCCAGCTACAGGAGAGTTGGACCCGCTTTGCTCAGTGTTGCAAGTGTGCAGATGGGTGGCATCTACCTTTTGCAGTCTTCCTTTGCACAGCAGTTCCTTTCTGAGGTTTAGCCTACCATATGTGACATTGAGTACTTGCTTCTTCAAGTTGTACCATTTGTTAATTTTACTTAATTTCTTTTTTGTCTTTCATTGAGAAAATTTACCTCTGTTTGCCCAGTTTGACGTTTTTTATGCTTTTTTTTGTTGCCTGCTCGTAGTTTGCTTTTCTTCTGCCAGTAAGTGTCCTAATGACCATTTGTCTTCTCTATGAAACCAGCAGTGTTAATAACTCCCTTCATTGTACAAATTGGGGAATAGTAGGTGAAGGATGAATGTGGCTTTTACAGTAGGATTTAAGGTAGTTAAGAGCATGTGGTGGCTGAGGTTCTGCTAGCATCCCCTTTGATCCTTAGAGAAAAGAAAGCTGTATGAAGTCAGCACAAGCACCTATGAATGAAACTATGCCTCTGTTTCCTTCCCCAAACAGCTTTTGCTGGGAAGACCGCTTTAAGGTGCAATGGGAAAACAGCTGGAGTGTATCAGATCTCTGCCAGGCCAAAACCACCTATGTCATGGTTTTAACAGCACAAACAAAACCCAAACCAAACAATATTGGGGGGAGGAGGGGAGAAAAGGAAAAAAGAAAAGAAACCCATAAAACCCCCTTCAGCTGGAGGCCACAGAGGAAGGGAGAGATAGGATGCTATCAGGGCTTGAGCCAGCGGAGTATGTGGGACAGCAAGGCAGGAGGTGTGCATGAAGGGAGGGAGCAGGGAAGGGAAAGGAGCACAAAACTAGAGTTTGGGGTGGCAGTGGGTAGGGATGCATGGTTTTGTGGAGGTGGAAAGGAGAGGGTTTGGGGTGACAATGTGTTTGGTAACTTGTGCCTCACTCCATAAAGATTGCAATGGAAACCCTGAGCCCAGCAAGAATAGGAGAAAAAAGGGAAGATGAGGAAACTGACCCAGGGAAAGAGGAGGAGCCAGCACTGTGGTTACAGTGAACAATTCTGATGCTGCTGTTCATTGGCAGATGCGCATCTTCTGATTTCCTTACTGTGCTCAAAACCATGCCAGCCCTGAACGCATTGTCCTGACTTTCTGGCTCACTGCCTTGCATGTGCTGACCCCACAAATCGCTGTGTTCACAGCTTTGCTCCACTTGCATGTCTGTTTTGATTGCATTTGCCAAGTCAACACATCAGTGCATCTTACTAAGGAGTTCCTCTGAGCCTGCTGCAAGACTTCAAGGCAGTGAGCCCAACTTGGGGCAGAGAAGGGATGTGGCTAAAATGCTGTAAAAAAATCCATTTCTTTATCATTGTAAACGATTAGAAGTCATAGCACTTTCTTAATAATGCTAATGACAAGTGGTGCTGTAATATTAAACACTTCACAAGAGCTCAAAGCATCCCACCAGCAGATAGGAGTTAGATGCCACAGGAGTCTTGTATATTCATGAGTGAATGCAGAGGTCTGTCACACTTGGTGCAGTACAGGCCTTGTTCTTCTCTGGCAATCCAACATTTTTAAGGAGGAGAGAAGTCATGTTCTATTTAGTTGCTTGTGATTAGTTCAAACATTTGCTTATAAATTGTGCCAGCTCTTACGGAAACTGAGTTAAAATGTTATCTAAACTTCTCAGAATAATTGGCAAATACAAGTGTTTGATACAGAGCAAGATTATCTACTTTATACACCATCTTCTGGCATTAAGTACCATAAGTACATTATGGTACCTAAGCTTACCCCATTAGTAGGCTTGTCACCCATACTCTGTGAAGGAGAGATTTCTGTATTTAAGAAGGGGCAGGAGGGAGGTACTGTGAGCTACCCAGGACTGCAGGGGGTGCAGAGGATCACCCTCTTTCCCCCTTTTTATGCTGAGAAGCTGTTTCAGGGGTGACCTCAACCAAAGACTTCTCAGTGAAATGTTTGTGTATAGTTTCCCTAGTCCCTTGCAAGGGAGGATGTCGGTGGATTCCTGACTGTTTGAGAAAGGGTGAGAGTAGAGAAAGTAAAAGGATTCCCTTTTCTGACTTGTAGGGGGTTTTTTAATCTTAAAATTAACTTGGCAATGCTGTAAATCTCCCTTGGGAAAGCAGCCCATCTCCTGGAGGATTGCTCCCACTGCTTTCAGCTTCTTCCCAAAGAGTCTTGACAACCAAAAAGCAAAGAACATCAAGGGCTTTCTGAGCCTGTTAAGATTTATGGGTTCATTTTCAACTTGGCAGTGAGAGCTGGCCTTAAATGCATCTCAGCAGAGATACCAACTGGCACCAGCCTCCTACCCTGTCTGTACAAGAGCTGCCACCTCCTTTCTGTTAGCAGCCCCTTCCCTTACTTTAGGAGCTGACAAAGGCAAAAAGAAATCCTCCTGCTTTGGAAAGTGAAAAGGGCCCTGGAGCATGAGCCCCATGTGCTTGTGCTGTGGTGAAATAACGAAAGGGTTTGTGCTTTCTGTGGGCTCCTGGCCAGCAGCAGAGCTCCTCTCAAACAGGCAGTGACACAGCACTGCTGCTGAGCTGCCCTTCAAACCAAATCTCCATGAGAAAAACCCCTCTGGTGAGCACAAGAGCCAAGAGAAATCAATTTCTGTTTAGCACCAAAGTCTAAAGATTTATTTTCTCAGACACTTTCTCAGAAGAATGCACATTCTATGTATTTTACTAAAAGATTCCTCAGTAAATAAGACAGAAATGAAAGAAAAATAAGTTCTTATGCATGGAGAGAGGCTTTTGAACAACAACCAAATTCCTGTGCATCCTCAAAGGAAAAGGAGAAAAGCTTATGCATGTCTCCAGCAAGCCAAGGGCACCATATAGAGGCAGTGCACCAATTTTCCTATAGATTTTTAAATGCTTTCTGTGTTAGAAGATATATGTACATTCCAGACATGAAAATAAATGTTGACATGTGCAGTTCTATCCTGCTCTGTTGCTGTGGTATATTTTCTGAATGCTGTCGTTTGGGACTTGCTTTGTTTGAGTAGGTGAAAGGTATTTTTCCACTCAGCATCACACTTTGTCTGCAAGTGTATATATGTGTACAGCAGTATTTGGGAAAGACCTGGTACAGGCTGCAAGGCAAGCTGATGATCCTGGCCCTGCATAGGCACAATGAAGGCATTTAATCCATGAAATGTCTCAGGTTGCTTCAGTGTAGGTGAGGTGCGTTGTGTATCTCAGTGCAAATAACCATGGCTGTAGAACTCAAGTACTTTTCAAAGCATCTCATGGGGAATTTATTCCGTAGGGGTTTTTTAATACAATTTCTAATCTTTATGTAATATGCAGTGGATAAGTTTATAAGCCATTCTGACAATCCACATGACATATGGAACCAAACTGTCATGTTCTGTGAAGACAAATCACACCTCCAAACTCCAAATTTCTCGGAATGAACCACATTGGCAAAAGAAATTGAGCAGATACAGTATACTTATTTCCTGAAGGTTCTTTAAACACCACCACCAAAAAAAAAGAGCTGGTGGTGGTTTCTAGAGGGAAACTGGTCAAATTATCACCATTTTCAAAAAATGCATCGTGTGGTAATGTCACTTAAAGTAAATAACTACTCCCTTTTCAAAAGCAAGAGAATTCCAGCTTTTCAGTGAGGACCATGTTTAATTCCTTCCTGGAACCAGCAATACTGATTGCACTTCAGAGAAATTAAATATTGCAGGGTCAGAGAGTTTGAAAATCCCACCTGAATAGTGAAGCATCAGTGCTAAGAGGATTGGAAAAGAAACAAAACCAAACACTAAATAAAGCAAAAAAAAATCCAAACAAGCCCCAGAAAATAAAGAAGGCATTATCCAGAACAAAGTGTTATGGATTAACATTTTATAATGTGTTAAAGCATTTTTAAAACATGTCATACTGACATACTTAAACTTTAGTTTAGTTTTAAACTTTAGTATAATGCCAAAAACCCTCAGGTTCAACCTTAGTATTTGAATTATAACCTGAAGAATTCAGTGGAATAATGCAGAAATTAGCAGCTTTACAGCTTACTGAAAATCAAACATGTCCCAACGGAACATACTTTAAATATTTGTAATCATAAATTATTTGTATAAATGCATTATGGGGCCACATTTGGTTTCTTATTCAATACAAGAGACAGTTTAAAGCTTTTTTTTCTTTTTTTTCTCCTCTTGGCATCATTTGGATTTCTGAGTTTTTTTAATTACTGACTCTGAGCCCTCAGTCCACATCAAGAGTTACACTGAAGATGACTTCCCTGATTTGACTTACATTGTACGTGATACTGAGAAACATACCTGCAGCTCCCTTCAAGGGCTCTGGTGTAGCTCCACCACCTCTGCTGGTGATTCTGTGTGTCTTCAGCATTGCTTAATAAACACCAAATGTGTCTTCGAAAGCTCACTTATATCAGGCTGGGCTTGTATCGGGTAATAACACAGAACCCCCCCAAAAAAATCTGGTAATAACACACAGACCCTTCTAGCAGAGAGCACAGCCCTGTGTTAGGGGAAATAGGCCAAATAGTTTTCTAGGGTAGCTGAGCAAGCAGTCACATGAAAAGGCCATGGGGGAGCCTGTTACTGGGGACAGTGGAAGTTGAACAATAGGTTAGGACTTCAAAATCATGCCTTATGTTTCAGGGCATTAATGAAAATCTATGCCATCCTGAATCCAGTCACCAGTGAGGTTCAAATGCTGACAGCCCAGTTACCCTGGGCCCTGCTGTTCCCTTCCCTGGGAGGCAGAATGCAATCCCACTGCAGTGGACAACCACCTTTGCCTTAACTTGATGTCCTGTGCAACATTAGCTGGTTGATGCTTACATTTGCATCCCTGGAACAGCTGTAACCCTTGCCATAACGCACTTTAATAACACTTAGTTAAGCCTCAGAGTAGCATCTTTTTGCCCACTTTTGTGCTTACTGGGAAAGCTTTCCTCTGGAGGTTTCACAAGTTTGTGAATCAGTAAAGCCAAACAAGCAATATGATAGAATCATAGAATGGTTTGGGTTGGAACTTACTTTAAAGATCATCTAGTTCCAACCCCCTTGCCATGGACAGGAACACCTTCCACTAGAGCAGGTTGCTCAGAGCCCCATCCAACATGGGCCTTGAGCACTGCCAGGGTTGGGGAATCCACCACTTCTCTGGGCAACCTGTTCCAGGGCTTCACCACCCTCACAGGAAAGAATTTCCTTCCCACCACCTAATCTAAACATACCTCTTTCCATTTGAAGCCATTCCCCCTTGTCCTATCACTACAGTTTCTGATGAAGAGTCCCTCTCTGGGTTCCTTCTAGGCCCCCCCTTCAGATACTGAAAGGTGCCATGAGGTCTCCAAGCAACCTTCTCTTCTCCAGGCTGGACAGCCCCAATTTTCTCTGCCTGTCTTCATAGAGGAGCTCCAGTCCCCTTATCCTTGATATCAGGGTACAAAGTCATGACCTGGTTCATCTCGCTGTAAGGAAAAAGGGAGCACAGCTGGGTAGAGGATGGCCTTTCAGCTGGGGTGGGCCAGTAGTCACTGTAGGGGGCACTGGGGTAAGCACAGGCTTTCTGGAAGAAGCCCGTTCCGCTGCTGGAGTCTAACAGGAAGGGCTGCCGTGGGGGCTGGCTGGGGGAACAGTGCTGCTGCTGCAGCTGGTGCTCGCTGTACAAGTGAAGCATGTCAGGGGGAAGAACTGTGGACTGCAGCAAAACATGCTGCTGAGTCCCCAGGGCCTGTTTGTGCTGAGCACCATCGGGGACGTAGCAGCTCCTCTGGCGGGTTCCGTGCGTGCCGCAGCACTCCTGAGGCCAGCCGTGCTCTGGGCACATCCCGCCTGGCGCAGGGGGGAGCGCTGTTTGCCGGAAAGGGCGCCCCGGTGAGCACGTGTTGTCCGAGCTATGAGGGTGGTGAAGTGAGAGCAGCTTGCGCCTGAGGTCACCGCAGTGTTGGGGGTTGTCCATCACCTCCCTGTCCTGAGAGGTTTGTATGGACCAGTTATAGCTGTAGGTGCCGTCACCAATGGACATGGCTGACATCTGCTCCAGGAGCGGCTGGTCTCGCAGCAGCTCTGGCTGTGGCAAGCACTGGTCCAGCCCCAGGTCAGAGCTGGGGCTGCCAGCCCAGGCACTGGATATCTGCTCAGGACAGCTCCTCTGCATCCTCCCTGAGTAGCAGGAAAGCCTTGCACAGCCCCTGGCTTCTTGCAGAGTTCCTGTGCAGGCTCCGCAGGGTGCAGGCTCTCCTCTGGTCTTGTGCAGTGAGCAGTTACATCTCTCCTCCTCTGTCCCCAGGGTTAACAGGACCTTTGTTTTGGCCCTGAGCTCATCAGCAACTGAAAGCTGAGCTTGACGAAATCTCTCTGGATGGTAAAATTTGCATTTATTTCCATAGGTGCATTTTTTACCTGAAAGAGTCAAAAATATCAGATGGAAGATTGTCACCAGCATCAACATCAATTAACACACTCATCACTTCTCCCCAGCACCAGGCATTTGCAGGGGTGTGATAAGAACAGGGAAAAGAGGAACTGCTGTTTTCAAATTTGGTACTGTTGACCCCAGATTTAAATAATGCTGACATAAATAACAGGGTGAAGCAATAGTGAAAGGAAGTTTCTGCTATTTTGGAAGTGTCTGGTGTTCATTTATATTTTGGTTCCTGCACTCTGTGGGCTGGGAGGTCTGCTGCTACAAAGGGTTGCTTTAAAAAATGATGTAGAGGTCATCTGAGAAACCTGCTGGAGAGGTGTTAGGAGGGGAAAAGGGGAAAGTGTTTGGGTGGCCTTTCCCAAGTGCTACAGCACAAGTTCCCTTCACAAAGTGAAAAATGTGTGCAGTCAGGGTGGTCAACACAGCCATGGTGCCCAGTTTGGGTGCTGTGTGCAGGCAAGGATGGAGGACCCAGAAACAGCTGCTGCCTTGGCTGAGGTTGAAGCCAATTAAGCAGGAGAGGAAAAAAGCATCACACTTTAGAGCAGCCCCAACCTAAGCAGAACAGCACATGGCAACGTCACTTGCCCTTAGCCGAAAGAAAGCACCGCTGGGATGTAAGGGGCAGGAGGAAGAGGAGGGGCAGTTCACAGCATGAGAAGAAACCCACCATAGGGGCAAGGCTGCAGGTTTTTTTCAGGGAGCACTGGCTTTTTTCTGAGGAAGTTATCAAGAGTAGGTCCATGCCGGCCTAACGGATCATCAGGAGGCATAAACCTGGAAAAGTAAAAATAGTCATGACTGTAAGCACTTGTTCATGCACACTAGGTGTCTCCATGGTGTGCATTTCCCTAGAACACCTGAGCTGTTAGGTAACTCAAGAGAGGTTACTATGTACAGGTTGAGGAGAGCTCAGCTCAGCCTCACAGACATGGTGCAGGTGTGTTATTGAAAACCTTCCCCAATGGGGATGGTGAAGGGCCAGAGAGACCAGCTTCCTTTCTCTTCTATTCTAGGTTATGATCATGAAAGCACAGGAAAAAGTGCTGTTCTGTCTTGTAGGGGAATTAAAAATACTGCCAGCCAGCCTTCTCTCATGGGACTTAATTCTCTATCTTACAAGAAATAGAAATTAAAAGATACCAAACCTTGGTTTAACATCCCAGCTTGAATTGGAAAAAAGCAAAGCTGGTCACTAATGCGGTCGTTCAAATAGAAAAGTTCTCAGAAGGGTGACATGGGAGAGTTTAGCACCAAGTAGTAGACTACTCCTGAGGGAGTAGGAACTCAAGAAAAAAGATAAGAGAAGCTGCAGTAAATTCCTTTCAGAAAAAGGCTTATGTATTCTGCTACTGGTGGAGCATGCATTGATGTTGGAGCCGACTTGGCCCATAATGTTTAAATTCTAGATTATATAACACAAACTGTCTCTTACCTGTTACTGACAAAAGAGTACATGAGTAGTCGCTGCTCAATAAACCATTTCCATTCAGGGTTTTCATTTTGGAGATCCCGGTAGTGGTCATTGGAAACAATGACTCCATCTTTCTCATAAGCAACTTTCACTATATAACGATCATCGTAGCAAACCACCCTCTTGCCTTTCACCTTCCGCGACGGCGTGTAGACAAGGATCGATTGCTTTTCAAGCTCTTCAAGAATGTGCTGGTCTGATTGAGTGGTTGGCAAAAATGGATGGGATGGGGCGGGGCGGGGTGGGGGGGAAGAAGGAAAGAGAGAAACGAACTAATTAAAAATGACCAGGTCTCAATCATCTGCTAGAAACCTACAGGAATCTAAAGATGTTTCAGTACTTTAGGTAACTTACAGTGTTGTGATTTTCAGATGCACTGATATCTGATGGTTGTTTGGCAACTTGTAAAATTTGAGACACCCTTTTTTGATTTTTAAGTCTTACCTATAAAAGGATGCCTTGAATTCTACACCAGAGGCATACTGAACCCTTGTAGTGCCCTTTTTACCCTGCTAGATGTTAGAAGGCTCATAACCAGCCCTGGTGTGAGCTTAATTTGGAGATAAATTTGTGTGAGATAAAATAAATAAATAAACTTCTTTTGCTGCTATTGAGAACACTCTGACTTCTTCTTACCATTCCTGGTCTGCAAAAAGGCAGATCCCCAGATGCTTCATCTGCAGACACCAAACTGCTGGCACAAATCCTGCAGATCTATTCCCATGCAAACTGAGTCTCACTCCCCTCCGCAGAGTTCTGCTGATACATTTCCTTCTTGCAGAAGAGGAACCCTCTTCCATGAGGGTTCCATGTACCTTCTGTATCGGGTAACAGGCTAACAGATAATAGTCATGCAGTAATGACCGTTGCTGTCTCCTGGCTGGCCTTAAAAGCTCTGTAGACTCACTGCGAGCTGAAAAACTCCTTCTTTAACTCTGCTGGCAACAACTTGTGCTTGTAAAGCAGAAGGTTCAAAGCAGTGTAACAAATCCTTATAAGTAATTTTAGTTACTAGCCAGGAGCAGTGAATGGGGCAATGAATTAATGGCTAATTTAAGTGATGGGAAGCCTGATACACAACTTGCACTATGCTTGTCTTTTCAGGGCAAAAAAAAACTGTACTGGGTTCTTCACACCCCCTCTGTCTCTAAACTGCACCTAATGGTTGCCAAACTATGCCCAGGATGGTGACCTACCTGCAATGGGACTGTCTTGTCGAGGGGGCTCCTTTCTCCAGAGTGGGACAAAAACCTTGATGTATGTGTGCCCCCTCTCTCGAAACCAATCCACCGCCAGCTGGATCCCCCAGCAGGAGAATACCTCTTTGTTCCCATGGCTATATAAAAAAAGGAGGATGATGAGGCAAAGCTTTTATGAAGCTTAGAGTTCTCTTTAACCAAGCCAATAATGAAAAGGAAAAATAAACAACTTTTGTGTCATTCATCAGTTTCCAAGAAAACAACCTGGCAATGTGTCCTGGATGGACAGACCCAAACACTTCTTCAGAAACAGAACCAACAAAATTTATCTGAAGCAGTTTGGATGCTTAAAAACAGAGACAGGATATCTCCCATTTCTGCGACCCAAGCCCGGTCCTTCCATCTATTTCTACATCTGGATGGACTTGGGTCCTGAAGTACCAGCAAGATATTAGGGCATGTCAGACCTTTTACATGCCTTGTCTGAGGAGTGAGAGTTTCTTCCAGCAACAGCAGAAATCCATTAGGCTCTCCTGTGAGAAACAAAGTGTGGGAATTTTCTTCTGTGGTAACAGTGCCATTAGGGGTTTTAATGGATGAAGCAGCTGCAGGTGTGATCACAGGGCATTGAACTGCTGATCTCTTTCGGAAACAAGAGACAAACTATGGGGAAAGGAAAACTGCAAGAGACAGGACAGAAAATATAGAGAACTTAACCCAGGACACCAAAAATGGGACAAGCCATCAGTGGAGATGACCACAGGCACCTCAGGACCACTTTTATCTTGCCCTAGTAGGTGGATTTTGTCTTCATTGCACAGAGAGGTAGGAAAGCCCTAGAACAAGTGTTGTAGAGGATGCCAGCAAGGTGGGTTCTGAAGAATTATCAATATTCAGCACAAGACAGAAAACAACTTCAAGAAAAACAATTAGAGGTGATATCCTTTCTGAGTTTCTCTACGTCCCTGAAAGTTCTTACTGCTTGGCATTCAGTTATCTAAAATTTGACTACAGTGCAGTGCATGTGTAAAGGAAGGTAATTTGTTAACTACCTCTGCACAAGGAAACTAAAATAAACTGTACACGAAGTCCTAAAGGAATAAACGCCCTCGCAGTATCTATAGAAACTTCATCCTTGTACTTTGACCTTTTTGGATAATATCACCCAGTCTCACTCAGGCTTTCACCTCTGGAAAATGTAAATTACTCTCTCAATTGCTACACCTACCTACACTGACAGAGTGGACAAGGATGATGCTGCAGCCTTAAATGACTCTCCCATCACCACCTGCCAGGGATTCATCTCTAGGTACTGCCTGCATCAGCCTCATAACCAAAGCTCCATTTTACACCCAATAAAAGTTTTCATCCTGAAACAGTGACCACAAATGAAAAATAGCACAATTTGGAGGAAGAAACATCACAGCCTATTAATAGATACCAAGACAACAGGAAGCCTTACAAAAACCTCAACAACAATAAATGGTCTGAAGTGCTTGACACATCTAGAACAGCTGTTTTGTTTGGTTTTAAAGGATAGGATCTACCCAGGATATGCACAATATCACCTGGACAGATGAATTGGAAGTTTGGTTGGTTTTTTCAGATAACTGCCTTTAAAAGGCACTCTAGGTACATCTTTGATGCCACAACTCAAAGAAAGTTCAGCAACAGCCTTCTCTAACATTGACTACTTATATATATAATCCTGTGAGCTTTAGGAAAGCTGTTCTAGACATACTGCAGTGCAGAAGGCAAAGTACTCAAGCACAAGTGAGTCAGCTAAAAGGCCAAGCAGAACAAGCAAATGAGGCACCTGGAACTGTTTCTCAGCATTATCCCTTAATCCATTTCCTGCTACATTGCTACACCCCAACCTGGGGACCGTGTATCTAAACAAGTACGTACATGTGTGGTGTGCTGCAGTGCCCACACAATGCCAGTGTCTGCTGTGCAGTGGAGCAGGGGACTCAGAGCTCTATATTCTGTCAGCCAGTTATGTCCAGTCCATAGATCATAACTGATGTCGTAACTCAGTCTCATCTCTCCATCCTGCCAGCAACAGGGTACACTGCACTTGAGTCACAGACCAGCAGGGCCCATTTCTTGGAAAATGAAGCAGCAATTTAGCATCACTGCCATCATTAGCATGCAGTAAGTCCTTTTTAAATTGTGCAATTCCAACTCTTTTGAGAGGAAGTTTAGGCAAAACAATTCCTTTTGAAAACTGCAAATGGTCCCATCTCCACCCGTTCAAGACACAGCATCTGCCACAGCTTTGTCAGAAAGGGGAGAGCCTAGTTCAGGGCTGCAGTGGCCTAGCAAAGGGCCTTTGTTCCTTTCACAGCTTTTAAACTAGGTGCAAGTGCAAGCACTAGAGTAGACAGCCTCTTTGGAGTACAGTGAATAGGTTATGACAGTTCCCTTTTCATTTAACACAACTCCATTTATTTTTTTCCATTAGCCTTGCTAACTGTCCTGCCCACTTCCCATGGATAGGCTGGCAGGCAGCTAAGTTTCTCATTACATCTGATGGAAACACAAAGTGTAATGAGACATTTGACGACTGAGACCGGCTAGTGAGAAGGTTATTTTCCATTCAGTTTCTATGGGTAAACTGATGTTGAAGACTGTCAACTCACTCACTTTATTACCCTGGGGCATATCCATCCTTTTCAAAACCTTGGGCCCTCAATGCCAAGTCTGAAATGCTCCAGAAATACCAATCCTAAGATATACATACAAATGTTGAGATATTTTTCTCCACACAGGCAATTGCGTCTTGAAGTTTCAACTTTTTGATTGTTTCAGCCCTAAACTGCTGCTTCTGCTGCACTTTTATGGTTGTTGGTGTTGATGATGATGCAGTTTTCCCCAGCAAGGCAACCTAACATCCCTTTCCCCTAACTTCTGTGAAGAGTCCTTCTCTGTCTGACAGCAGCAGACTAGAAATATTAAAACAAGGATACTGAAAACAATCACCAGGACTATTCCATTAGCCAGAGTAAATGCAATTCAGCATCACTTGGAAAGGCATGCAGGACAGGAAAGTAGCTCCTCCCAGGCTGTGCCAGTTCAATACCAGCTGAACTGACAAGCTCAATAGTCTCCTCCATCATCCAAGTAGTCTTTAACTTTATCAAGACAGAGGTTGGGATGTCTGAGAAGACCTGTGAAACCTTTGCTTTTCTGAAACTCAAAACTGCTTCACATTCCTTTAATTCCTTTTAGGTGAGATATTAGGACTCCAAATCAGAACACAAGACTTCAATAACCTATCAGGCAGACACCTCTTGGACATATGCTTTGGAATTTATTCTAGGAAAAAAAATTAAATTTTACATGCCACAAGTGTGTGTGGCTTCTCAAAAAACCATTGTGGTGGGCATGCAGTCTAGGAAAGCAATACAACATGCTAGCTCAAACAATCCACTGCACAGATCTGTAATGCTTGGTTTAAATAATCTCTGTCTAGCAAGCTCCCATGCACAGGCTGGCACAACAGGATGATCTCAGAGCCTTTCCACTCCAAGCCCAACACATGCCTTATTTCATTAGCTACCAACATACTCTGAGCCTCTGCTCAGTGGCAAGAGTGCATCTTCTGTCATCTTGGAAACAATGCTGTCCTCTGCCTTGTCCACCTCTGCTTGTTCTAAATAAAGGCCTGGTAAATCATTGAGGACAAGGTTGTGCCAGGAGACTGGAAAACAGAGCACTTGACCATCAGGGGTAATATTGTCCCTGGCACAGTGAAAGGGTGGGTGAGCAGCTCAGCCACGCTGCCTGAGTGGGTGATCAGTTCTGCAGAGAAGCAAGAAGGACACCTCGAGAAGCAGCTAGGGTGAAAATGCAACGTGGGGCAGGAGGTCCAAACACCTGGCTACCTTGAGGCCAAGCAATTTTGCTCTGGTGTGTATTTCCCACCCCTCATGAGTCACTCTGAGCAAGAAACCCTTGCGGGGATTTCTGCCTTCACCCAGAAGATGGCATAATTTGCTTGGTCTCCAGTTGCTTTGGACGTGCTTTTTCACTTTGCCCTCTAACCAGGGGGGATGTGGTCTCACCACAGGACAGCAAACCAAAGGAGGAAGCCCTCCTTTGCCTTGTCCCAGCCTGCAGGGACAGGCTTGGCTCTACTGAGTGGACAGGAAAGTTAACAGAGAAAGCAGATGGATAGCCAGTGCATCCTGGATTCTTGACTCCTGAGATCTCTTGCTGTCCATACTGCTTGGGCAAACAGAAGCCAACCCACTGCTGTCTTTGGACATCCCATCCACATGGACATGCCAGGTTCCCCACCAGTAAGACTTCTTTCACAGCACCAGGGCACTGCTTAGGAAATGTAATTGGACAGGATGGGTTGATGTGACATTTCCCAGAAACAGAATTATTAAGGAGGAAATGAGTCTATTCATTACAGGTCAACTATCAATTCCCTGATATTTCCATAAAACCGAAGCCAATCTAAAACCAACAAAAAATATACAAGCCGGGAACATTTTTGGGTTTTACTTGCAAGTCAAAACACTACAACTGTGATATTGTCAGGAACCACAGTCACCTGTCTTTATTTCCCCTCTCCTTCTTAGGTTAGTTGAGTGGTCTGTCTATCTGTTCATCAGTTTTTCCTGGAAACCTCTCAGCATATAGGTTCAGAAATCCTAGGCACCCATTTGAAAAGGCAAGGAAATTCAATGGTGAGCTAAAAGGGAGAGATGCTGCCACAAACAGTAGTGGCTAGCCAGTTGTTGCCCTATAAAAGGTCAAAATGTAGAGTGAGCCAGTGATTGCATGTGACGCATATTTATGGGCATCAAGACATCAAGAACCTGTGTGTCAACCAAAGAAAAGGAAAAAGTGATCATTCATACATTATACATCAAAAACATCAATGCACCTCTCATCTGAATCAAAAACATACTTCAGGCCATCAGCTTTAAAATTCAAAAGCTTCAGAGGAAGAGAGATCCCTTTGAGGAAACAGAGCTTACCTCATTGCAACATTGCTGCCATCAATCACAATGGGTCTTAAGGAATTGGAAGAATCACTTTCGTCTTCTCCAAGACGCTTCAACCCTGGTGCAGTGCTACATGATCCACGGGCAACAAGTTTTAGCGGGGAAGGCTGAGCCTGGGTCTCCAGAGCTTGAGGTTTGCTCCCCATCCGAATCAGTTCTTTCAACACATCGTCCTCCAGGGCCTCTGGGCCCAGGTTCTCCAGCACTTTGCAGATGTCCTGCTTACCATAGCCCAGCTTGCAGAAAAGATCCAGCTTGCTCTGGTTCACTTCCACCCCTGCTGCAGACACTTCTTTGGAGCGTGGTGGTACTGGTTTGCTAGAAATTGAACCAGCCAGTGCCATCTTAGCAGGCATTTGCATTCCTTTAAACCCAGTGCTCCTGTCTTCCTAGACTTGTCCAACAGGCATCAGCTTTAGGGAAGGAAAGATTAGAAACAACAAAATTCAAGTGTTAAGGAAGAATGTGCAGTAATCTCAGTTATTTGCCTAATGGACAGCAAAGAGACCATCAGATCAGCTGTCTTCTCTCTGAGGAGACCATCCAGTCTTCTCTCAGTATTAAAGCATTTTTCTGGTCCACTCTTATTTATAAAAGCACCAGAGTGTCCCATGCAATGTTTGTCACTCTTGAAACATTATGTCAGACAGGTGTCATCTTAATTCCTGAGCTATGCCAGCCTGCCTCTACACAGACAGCCTGTATGCGTGAATTGGTTCTTCAGACTTACCTCACAGGAAATGATATCAAGGACGGTGTAACCGGGGGATTTTCAACTTGCTCAGTGTGGTTTGTCAGCCAGAGATAAATATCTGTCAGATGTTATTGGATAGGCTCAGATGCCATAGCAACTTAACAAGTATAGCAAATTTTATCCAGTGATTTAAGGAAACATGCTGTTTGCAAGGTATCTGGGAACTCTGAACATTTTTTTATAGTTTTGTCTTTCCTAGAATGTGTCTGTCTCTATGCACACAAGCATACATTATGAAATTCTGTCACTCATCTATTCTGATAATGCATGACTTACTCTTTTCCTGTTACTTGCTGTTTCAGTGAGGGCTTTTATATTCAGAGAAGCAGCTTATTTTCTGAAAGATCTCAGGGCAGTGCTTGGAAGCAGGCAATAGGCCATCTGGAATGCAGTTTTAATTTCACTTACATTTATTGTCAAGAGAAACTGGTAATTCAGAAACGAGTGTGCAAAAGTAGCAAAAAGCTACTTCATGCTTCTCCAGAATGGCACTATCTACCTAAGTTTCTGGTCTACCCAGTGAAAGAAGGTGATGGACAGCATATGCAGGATTACCCTGAACTGCTTTAGCCCAACAAGTGTGACATAGAAGGACATACACAGTGACCACTCATCCCTCAAGCCAGACATCTTCAGTCACTGTTGGCATGCTTGCACTGGGGCTTCTCTTGGCACATCACTGCAATTATTGGTGCTACCTGGATAAAAGCTGTGGCTGATTCTTCTACCCACGTGGAGGATGTAAGGGTGACCCTGTTCCCTTTGCTGGTTGCAGTCAGCAAATGACACAGAACTAACTGACCAAACAACTACCTCAGTGATGCGCCCAGAGCCATAACCACATTGCACCCACTAACTCCCCTTCCCAGCCTGCCAGCCACTCCCTGCCCAGCAGCCAGCCACCCCAAGAGCTCAGAACCCAAAACCATGTGGAGGAAGGCACAGAGGTACTGGAAATAGAGAGCTGTGAGAGGAGTCAGAGTGAAGCTCCTATCCAAGCCATAAGAGCCCCAGTGGGCTGTGTGGAAGAAATCCGCATTGTGTTCAGTTAATTTAAAACTGATTAGTTCGGCAGGAAAGCATGATAATTACTTAAAACCCCACCTCATACAACTTTGACCTTTACTTTTCTGCATAGCTTTATAACTTTCAGGTATTCTGTGGAAGAAATCTGGCAACGTGAAATACGAGAAACTGCATCAGTAAAATAAAATATACCTTAACTATGTCATAATCATGAGTGTAAAGCAGTTGTCATGTGTATTTTCCCATTTAAACTAAAGCATTGCTTATTTTAGTCAGTTACTGCTTTTCCTCACGGTGCACTCCATAAATATAAGAATTTTTACATCTAATCCTGGTTTTTAATTCATTGACTAAAGATGAAAATGTAATTGACTGCTTTTTCATTATTGAAATGGTTTCTGAGCTTTGAAATAGCAATTTGCTGAGCTGAAATACATTGATGTACCTAAATATAACTGAAGTTATCACATCTGGACTAGAACTGAAGCAAAACCTGCTTCCAGGTATGTGGTCAGTGGCTCAAAACACTTAATGTGTACTACTTGACACAGACAACACTCAGGTCACCCTTCTAGAAAGGGAATTACAGGACAAAAATATCACCAGCTTACACGTTAGTAAACAGTCAGTAGTGTGCCCAAGTCCAACAGCTCATAACCTGGTTGGTTGCTTATAACCAGCACAGAAGGAGAAATTGTGCATTACAGAGTCCAACTTTTGCTATCACAGACAAACAGGCTATAAAATCCCATTTATAAACTTTGTGACCTTAGTTTTCAAACTACTTAGGTTTCCACCTGCCACTTTCCTCCCTTCACCTCAGCAGTTCCCATTTGGAAAGTGTTTTTGTTTTCACTCCACTGAAAGCCATCTTCTCATTTCCTGGCTAAATTTATCCACAGGTAATGGTGTGCCCATCCTGTGTTCTGGCTTAAAAAACCACCCTCTCTGTCTGTTGACCCTTTGTTGTGACCCCAGGTGCACACACACACAGAGGAAATGGCTTCAGTCAGGTATCCAAAATCCTATTTTACTCTTAATATTCTAAAACATTAACTTTTAAAATCTTAACTATTTTTAAAAAGTACTATTGACCAAAAAAAAAAAATAAAAATCAAAAGACCTCTTATGGTCTTCTGTCTTTCTTTTGTTTTGACAGATTTTTTAAGATTAGAAAATTTGAAAACCTTTCCTAAAAAAATAGTGGTGACTACTACATCTTGAATGATTTTAAAGAATACTTTTTCCTTGTGCTTCCACCAGGTGTTTGCTCTACCTGTGACCAGTCAGAGCAGGACCTGGTGCCCTGCAGGTGTGTGTTTGAGCAGCACCTCCAGCAGCCTCAGGCCACAGAACCACAAGAAGGACCAGCTTGGCCTGTGCCCAGCTAGGACTCCTCAAAACCCTACCAAAGCCAAATCCTGCCTGAGAAGAGGCAGAGGGGACTCAGCCTCGGACTGACCTGGCATTGGTCTAGATAGAGTTAAGTTTAGGTTTTCTCTAAAGTAGATGTGTGTGCTGAGGAACACAAGGAGCACAGCAAGAGCTCCCTGCTGTGGTAGTGTTCCTGCTCCCACCTTAGGCCTGGACCACCTCTTCTTCCTCCTTCACCCCCGAGAATAATGCTGCAAACCACCGAAGACTGACAGCCCATTCAAGCCCTGCAATATTTCTCTGAAAGGCGGTGGGCTGCTCTGCTTTCAGAAAAACAAGAATTTTTACTTTCACAAATTAGAGATGCACAAAAACTCTTATTATTAAGACCAGTCTTTTTCTTCCCCAACCTCACTGCTCCTTTTGCCAAAAATAATAAAGCCAAACTGCCCAGAGAGCGAGGTGTACTCACAGGTAACCCCACTGGCTCTGCACCTTACCTGACAGCTCTTCTTCTGTGCCCAGCAGTATCGTCCCACCACCCGCCAGCCAGAAGCTGGATTCAGAACAGCACTGGCCTCACAAGGAAGTCACCAGCTCGTATTTAGAGGCTTTATGGCAAGGCTGATGTCAACTGAGAGCAAACAAGTGCAGCAAGCAGGACAGGACTCATTCTATAGGAAGGTTTTACTTCCTCATTTGGCTGGCCAAGCTCTCATTTAACTGTACAGTTTGATAAACTTTCACTTCAGTTTTCAAAAGGGAAAAAGGGAAAAAAAAAAAGAGGCTCTCAACACATCTCAGTTCTGAGTCACAGGCAAAGATTAGTCAAGCCCACTCTGGCAGGAATCCATAACATGAGGCAGTAAGAACATGGCATATGAATTCTGGGCCAAGTGAAAAGTTTCCCACCAGGGTTGCTCTACCAAGTTAGGGTATTCTTATTCCCATATATCTGGTAAATTTCTGACCTTCAGGGACACATGGAAAATAAAAAAGAATTAAAAAAAAAAAAAAAATCGACATTTTGCTTAGCACCTGATATTGCAAAGTCTCATTCAAACACCACCACATCTGAGGGAACCTGGTCTGGGAGACTACAACAAAACATGAAAAACTAAACAACCCCCTCTAACCTACTGGTGCCTCAATCGAAAGGCTACTTCAGAGACACAGAGCCTGCCCACGGCAAAGATTGACAGGCAATTCCCAACAGAAAACAGAGGTTTTCCTCTGCTTTTTCCCTACCTGGCTGCAAAGAAATATGCCCAAAATCCAACGTTGGGCAGCAGGAAGGGTTGAAGACTCAAGGAGGGGTTAACCCCTGGGACCATTTGGATGCTGCAATCAGCTCTTGCAGGTGCAGTGCCCTCTGCCTCCAGAGCACCTCTGCCACTGTCAAAAGGTGACACACCAGAGCACAGCTGACCTTTCCCAGTCAGAAATCCCTCCCTTACTTGTGTACTTTGTGGGAGGAAGCAGAGTGGCCAACCCCTTTGTAGTGGTATCCTGTTTAATCCAAAGACTGACTGCTGGTAAGCAAGCCTCACCATCCCTTCCCAGATGGTTCCACTAGATGGTTATGCCTTTGCATTACACTCAGGGTCCTGGAAACTCTTTGGGATCCAGGTTGCTCTGCTGTTGTGTAAAGGAGTGCCCAGGCAGCCACAGGATCAAGAGGCAGCACACCAGCTCATCTATCCTACTTCTGGCACAACACTTCCTCTGATCCACAAAGGTCTGGCTGGGTAGATGAGTGGATATGAAAACAGCGGAGTGTTCCTAAGATCACAACTAAAGAAACATGTTAGTTTGCTGCTGCCCAAAACACCTGTAAACTGAACAGCCACAGCCTTTGACTCCACACCTGTGGAGGGGAAGGATCTTCTTTGCTCCATTTAAGCTTTCAGAATGCCACACACCTCATTACAAGACCATTATGAAGCAGTACTATTGGAAAGAGAAAGTTGCTGCATTATTTATAATCCCGGCAGGCAACAGAGCAAAGCATGCAACATGGCATAGTATCATTTTAACCCCTATTTCTCACTAAAATGTTTTCTTTACTACACAAATAGGAACAAAACGGAGCTTATAAAAAGAAAAGAGAAGTCAACTAGATAAGAAAATTTCCATTTCTAATGAAATGACTAAACCCATCTACTGTAAAAAGCCATGAGGAAAAGATCTCAACATCATTCAAATCGTAGTCAGCCAGGAAGGCCCCTACCCAATTCCTGAAACCTGTTAAGAGCCTTTACCTAGGAGGTCACCAGCTGACAGAGAGAAGCCCATGAGAAATAAAGGAGCATATTTAATTTTTTCAGATGGCCTCAACCCCTGTCACTCACCAGCACAGATAAACATTTGAGCACGCAAGGTTTCATAGACATTTGCTTTCTCTGCTGTGCTCCCTTGTGCTGACAAGCAATCTGAGCTTTCCCAGCACAGATTTATTGCTGCTCAAGGTTGTTGTTATATTCAAGAGGGAAAGAGCTGCAGTTTTCAGAGGGGAAAATCTCCCCACTAAGGGATGTTCTGATGGGACAGCTTTTTTGTGGCAGCTCCTGGAGGCTCTGGAGAGGACCGAGCATGACTTTCAAGGAGGTTCCCTGTGCAAAACCACTTCCATGACTGTTGGTGAGTTGTTAGACTTCAGTATGAAAAAAACACTCTCCTGAAACTGGTACAGCGGAACACCTCAGGTGTTTTGGTCTGCACAAACCAGTGAGTTATTTGCTTTGCTAAAGGAAACAGTCATTATTGCATCATCACAAGAGAAAAGCGTTATCACCATCTTCCTCATCTGTAAAAGTTCACCTGCTGGGAAAATCAAACAAAAACGTGTATGTGGCCATAGTATCACAGAGAAAATTCTTTAGCCCCTAACCACCATAAGACAGGTGGGATAAAGCAAGTGCTAAATCAAATGCAGGCCTATTGCTAGGAATATTTTAAATAGTTCTGGAACTAATACATTCCTCATCCTGCCTCAAGCAAGAATATTTCCCTAGTGCCTTCAAGGAAGAGTTGGGTCAGACCCTCAAGCCAAGCTCCCTGTATTCAATTGTTACACAGTACTAGCTGTGCTCCCAATTTTAAATAGGATTTTTGCACACTTAGACAAAGTCTAGATGTTTGCTGCCAGTGCTGTTGGAAACACTGGAAATTTTGACTTGGAGACAGTTTTTTACCCCAAACATCTACATCACTAACTTAACAGGTCCTACTAGAGTGACAGCTAGTTATTGATGGGCAATCCTGTATCCAGGCTGGTAGACAGTCACTATCTTTAGAAGAGGTACTTTTGCCAAAATGACTGCCTTCCCTATCTCCCCAAAACTGTGTCATTGTGGTGAGCACTCCATCTGACCAGGGAACAGGAAGAACAAAAAACAGGGAGAACTCATTTCAACAATGCAGACAATGGTAACTTCTTGGAAAATTACAACCCCATCATAAGATCCGATGTAGCAGTATCCCAACTTGGTTTTGCCTAAAATATCTATTTTTCCTCTGCCTTTTATATAACAAGATACAGCTATTACTCAAGTGTTTTCCACTGGGCTCACAACAAGAAAGTACCTTTTACAATCAGAAAGTCCCAAACAAGTTTCAAGTTTAAAAGTTTACTGCTGTTCAGCTTAAGATTTCAGAAAGCTCTTGGAGCTGTCTTTCAGCTTCAGTAATACATGTCATGCTCGGAACACTTAAACCTTAATGTGGTTAACTGATACCTTTTAACACACCTACCATGTTTAACCAATACGATAGTGGCTTGCTCGCCGAGAAAAAGCACTTTGTATCAGTAACCAGACCAAGCGTTTTACACAAAAATACTGCCCCGTAGCAAGTTTTCACATAAATCTGTCATATAACATTTTTCAAAATGCTTGTGCTACCCCTATGTACCCAGCAGGTGATTGGTAGAAAAGGAGAGACATTATCCATGCTCTAGGAATCTTACAAGCAAAACCCGTGATCCTGTCATCAATAAAGTACAAGTTTTACATGAAAAAAAATCAGGCTGTGGGAGAAACTGGGAGGAACAAAGATGAACAAAGATAAGAGCAGCAACTGAGTCAGTAATTATTCTAAACTTCTTGAAAGTTTTTAAATGCTTCTCCAAATAACTAATGGGGGGGAGGGAATGTGCTTTGTTTTGGGGTTTGTTTTGGTTTTGTTTTGCTTGGGTGGTTATTAGGGTTTTTTTGGTTTGGATTTGGGGTTTTTTGGACAAGTGGAAGGAAGCAGGTACAGCTTTACCTACAGAGAGTAAAGATTCTTGGCAGCACAGAGGCACATGGCAACACTCTTCCATCCATGCACGGGCCTATGCAGAACAACTTTTCCAGCACGTATCCCAAAGAAAGAGCCAACATTCCAAACCATCGTGCCGAACGAGGATTTTGATGAAGAATGCTTACTTGTTGCCAGCTCCCAAAGCCACATGGAGCACAACTCAGGTGTGTTTCATAAACACACTCATGATTTTTGAGAAAATAAACAGGAAGCCATCAGCAAGAGGGCCAACAGCCACCAGGCAGAGCCCACACCAGGAGAAGCACAGGGTTATCATGGATGTTTTCAGGTAACTGTTTACTGTGTCATCCATCCTGTAATGCCAACCACTCGTATACAATCTTTATGCTACTTCTACTGACTCGTATGACGTCCACGGGATTACAGAGAGATCTCTGTTGCAAAACCCTGCCCCTCTCCCACTTGCCTTTAGTGCTTGAAGTCTGTGCCCCATTCATAACATGGTTTCAGTCAAGAACACTTCTAGTCTTGGACTCAAGCTCAAGAGAGATAAAGAGAACTACAGTAACTACAGTGACATCAAAATAGGTCTCCAACTTTCTTTTATCCACAGAATACAACAGAGTCTACATTCTATATTTAAGCTGTTGCAGGTACAGGAAGCTCTGAGGAGCTGTTTTTTTAAGTCTTTAACCTCTGAACAAAGAGCCCAAAGCATGAAGAGTTCCCCTTCAAACAGGCCTCAGCTAGGTCGAAGTGTGCAAGTTGATGTTTCTGCTGCAACATTTCAATGTTATTTCTCAACATTATGGAGGAAGGTGGGGCATTTTTTGTTCTGCTTCCTAACTACCACAAAACAGCAAAGGTCAATACTGAAACTGAGGTTGGAGATAGCACTGACGAAAAGGAAATGAGGATAGGGAAGTGTGAACTCTCATTAGATTAGAACAAGCCAACTCTTCACCTCCCAGATAATAAAAAGTCCTGTCTGCTCCAACACCTCTGGCACAACAGGAACAGCAGGAAATGTTTGTGGTTTCAGCTGACCATACAGCTTGACTGTGTCATTTCCAGAAGAGCCACATGCACACAACCATAATTTCCAATGACCATAGCAGTAAATCCCATCTAATCCAGAGTGTGTGCCAGGTGAACTACGATCCCTCCAGTGTTAGCAGACCAGCCTAGAAATACAGTCCTAAAATACAGTACTTGCCTTCAAATTGGGAGCTTTTGTGCTGTCATTTATCACCTATTAATATCACCTTACTTTTGAACAACCACGTTCAAAAGTTTCCTCTTAAAAATATAAACAGGCAATCTCGTCAATCTGACGATACTGGGTATATTTTTAAAAGCACTAAGGCATATTGGACATCACAAACTTGAAACCTTTTGGATGTACTGATTTTTTAACCCTTTATTCTGAAGACTCTTTGACCACCAATGCAAATTGACTATTTACTTCCACATGCTATTCATAAAGGTTCAGTTCTTAAGCATTTACCTTCTTTTGCAAGAAAAAAAAGCCATTTCTTCTGCAGAAAAGTAAGCACATTCACCTGAAATAGGTTGTCTGTTTCTAAATATCAGGAAGTTCTGTATGTCCCACCTACAGCTGGGGGCTAGCTGAGCCTATGAAAGCCTGCTGAAACTCTTTGTGCTGTTAAGTTACAACTCTCCAATAAGAGGATCCAGCAAGAATTCAGTGTTCTCCCCAAGTGAAAGCTGGTTTGTTCTTATTATTCAGTTAAGATATACCATGAAACAAAATACAAGCTGGTTTTCGGTTCCATGACTGCCATTTCCTAAAAGCAGAAAAGTCAATTGCTTTGCCATCTCCACATCCTTGTCAAATCTGCAGCACAGCAGCACTTTGGTGCCTTTAACCACTCCTCCACAGTGGTGGCAGCACGTGGAGCTGGTGAGACCAAGCCAAGCATTTTAAAGGAAGGAAAGTGGTTTAAGTAGTCATATACCAATCTGCCCATTTTCTGGAAGGACGGTGCACAGCACACTTCTCTCTCCCCAGGTCTTCTATCACACTCACTACCACGACATCTGAAAGTGCCGAAAGGTAAAAACAACCTCCTTGAAGAAAGGAGGTATGTCATGCAAATCCTCTCGCTGTGGAGAAGGGCAATTCACTTGTTAGTGCATGCTTATGTTTCCAAAAACCTTTAGACAATATTCCTTACCAGATTCAGACCAATTAACTAACATAAAATACTTTATTGAAACGATGGTTTTGGAATCACAGCTTACCCTGACAGTCACACACTGGGCATTCATAGAATTATAAGGTTGGGCTGCCAACCGGAGGCAACTGCTTTTATCCAGTAACTGTACATCCACTTGACAGAACGTTGGAAATACTGGAAGAAACCATATTTTAGTCCCCCTTTTTCTTTTCCTCATCCTTCATCTGTACCTGGACCTCTCTTTGTCTTTTGATTTCTTAGGACTTCTGCTTCTGTCTGCTTTTTTATCCCAGTCTCTTACTCGGAAGTCTTCTTTGTATTTGTCTTTCTGTTTGCTGTAAGTGTAATCTCTCTCCAGAGAACGGCTGCGACTCCGGTGCCTGTCTTTCTTGTCACTCTTCATCCTCTCTCTACAGCGTTCTCCCTCATGTTTTCGATCGGAATCCTGTTAAAGGAATTGGACAGATACGCAGTTACAGACAAAACAGGAAAATATACAAAGGCATGAAGAGTGAAGAGCACTAGAGAGAGTCAAGCATGGTTGGTTCCTTAGCTAGGGCTGGCACTACCTGAAATAGATTCACATCCATGATGATTCGAGAAAGATAACACGAAAAAACCCAACACTGAAACCATACGAAGAAGGTAAGCTTACAACTTTTGTCAGTGTATATGGGAAAGTGCAGGGCTGTCAGGAATGTTTCTGCTTGTATTTCCTAAAAACCACTAGCAAAAACTGATTATATCAGAGATTCCACTATTAAACTCTTCATAAGCATCACACAAGCTCATAAACTAGATTGGGAGTTTGAATGTAAGCATCCAATGCAAGTATTTCCCACCACAAGTTTTGGTTCAAGCCCTATAGGCATTCCAGTGCTATGCAGATACAGAACATTTTTGAAGACATGCCTGTAATAATTCTTAATGACCTAAATTCTAAGCTTCAGCAAAATGAATGACACTGTTACAGAGACCAACGACACACAGACACATGCAAACATTGTTTCTTTGAAGTCAGAAGTCCACAAGAAGAGGCAGCATGGAGAATATGATCCTCTTAAATGCACAATCAAGCAACAACACATGGTATGTCAGTTGAAATGGAAATAACGAGCTAATGAAAAACTAGTTACATTTTGCAGGCTTATGGCTATGACCAAATTCAGAAAACACACGAAGATACACTCATACACAGGCATAGTAAATTCTAAGGGGTCCAAGTTTATCTATCTCATTTAAAATGGCCTAAAAAGGAGAGACCAACAGTATTTACTACAAGTGGCAATGGTGTTTAAACACACTTAAAAACTTCTGGAAAAAAAAAGCTGTAAGTTCAGGGAGAGAAAAATGAGGAAATTTTGAACTTTCCTAGATTTCTTCATGTTGCCACTGAGAATGCTGACTGAGTGGGCTCAGTGAGCAGAACAGATTTGCTCTGGAGAGAAAAAAGATTAGGTAACAAAGGAGGAACTGCTGTCAGTAGAACAACTGCTTCACATGTTGCACTAGGCAGTATGAAACCACTGAGACTGTAGTTTGGGAACAGTCTAATCACTCAAGCCTGAAACACTGTTGTCACACTGACAACATTATGGCACAGCACACACTAGAATTACTAGGTGGAGACACCAACACCTGTACGGGCCATGGCACCATAGCAGTTTTGAACATAAAAAGATACAGATCACTGAGGAAGTAGACATTCCATCTCAAGGAGCTCTAAAGATTTTATTAATACAAAACACTGATTTTTGACACGCGAACTAACATTTTTCAAGCACTGCTAAAAACTAGTTCATTCTTATTATTCAGTTAAGATATACCATGAAACAAAATACAAGAGGGAGCTTCAGAGTCCTGCAGAAAGATACATACACACCTTGCTCTTAAAAGGTGGCCAGACACTTTTGTTTTGAAGGTATGATTGATCACCTGAAAGTTCAGTATCACTATATGCTTTAGCAGACAGACACCAATTAATGGAATTTTAATAACAACACTAAGCACAGATCATGATGTACTATGAAAAATGTCTGCATTAAATTACACAGTATTTCTTTCCTCATTTCAGATATGATTTTCCTAAATATGCACTATGACAGTGGCATTCACAATTGTATGGCTGAAACTATACACCATGTACAAACAAGCGAACTTTATTTATTTAAAAGAACAGTGAAAAAAACTCTACTCCAAACAGAGCTTTTATGCAGAAAGCCAGGGATCAGGATGGTTCCCACAGCAAACACCACTTTTAGAATTACACAGGTAACGCTGAAATACTAGGGTTATAATAAGCAACATAAACACCCTGGATAAACACACACAATAATCACAGGCTTGATCTATAACCAAAAAATTTTCCTACACTGGGTACAGTAATCTCACTGGTGGCCAAGTGCCTATTCCACGTCTTTCATGTCAAACTTATTTCAGTACAGATGTTAAAATCTGAATCCACCAAAAAGACTCACTGGTGCTTTGAGCTATTTATAAAAACTCTGTCCATCCACTGTCAAAATGTTTGAACAAGACATCAAGTTTCCAGCCCCTCTGTGGCAAGAACATTGGAAGATGGACATGCCAGTGGTTGAGTATAGGGGAACAAAACAATATTGGCCACGTAAATAAGTGGTGGGCTTTGTGTACGGGTGCCTTCTACCTTCAGGATGGACAAGGGATCAGACCCAGCCAGCACGGGTTTAGGAGGGGCAGGTCCAACCTGATCTCCTTTTATGACCAGGTGACCCACCTGGTGGATGAGGGGAAGGCTGTGGATGTGGTCTA